>JAODKF010000049.1:18139225-18153329 GCA_026779585.1 Mormyrus proboscirostris | reverse complement strand
AAGCGCATTGAGACAATGTAATGTTGTGATAACGCGCTATATAAATAAAATTGCATTGCATTGCATTGCATTGCATTGTATAGCAAAACTCATGTCACTTGTATGGTATATAAACTGCTTGTCATAATACAGTAACTAGCTAGAAGGATGCAGGTTTAGTTCTGTTTCCCTTGTTCTTTCCTTGACCTTTGAGTGATCTAACTTTCTGATATTAGTTCTAATATGGTAATACATGATGACATTCTCAAAATATAAACTGCCATAATTGTTGCTTTCCCAACCTTAGGAATATTCTGTTAAGCACATGATGAGAAGTAAATGTGTGTTTGCTTTTTGTGCCCAAGAACTGTGTTGCAAACCTATACTATTCCAGTTTTTGAAATAATTCACTTTTCTGCCTGACATGCATTTACTGGTGAACAACTGCTAAGTGAAATTCATGTAACGGTTCTGGTGATCCTAGTCCAGAGGGGGTGTCTTAAGAGGAGGGGTCCAATTCTGTTCATGAAGGTAAGCAGGAATGTGTGAGAAGCAGATTGGTCCAGTGGATACACTGCATGTCTGACAAAATCTGGAACTAAGTGGTGAAATGGCTTGTTTGTGTACCCAAGGTACTGTATGTCATGAGCTATGAGTAATTGGGGAAAAAAAAAGTCACAAGTATAAGAGGCTGAAATGAGGCTCCTTAGCGGGATGGTCTGACATACTTTTAGTGAGTGGTTTTCGGAAGGACCTCCAAATAGAGCTGCTGCTCTTTTAGTTGTGAGGAGTCATCTGAGGTGATTTGGACATCTTATAAGGATGCTGTGTAGTTGCCACCCAAGGCAGCTATTCTGGGCAGGTCTCACTGGGTGAAATCCCTGGGGAACAGCCAGGAGGCACTGGAGGGATATCTCCTAGTTGGCTTAGGATCATTTGGGGAACAGGAACAAGCTACAGTCTGTGGCCCTAGAAAGAGGTCTGGTCTGTCTACTCGGCATGCTGCTCCTGTGACTTCCTCAGGAAAAGCAGGGTGAAGAAAGGAATCAGTCCATCCTTATTAAACAACCTCCATTTTCATCAATAAACATTTTTAACTTGAGTTTTGAAATCATCAGGGTAATTAAATTAACATGAATTTTCCAGGTTACTGGCCTCAATGTATTTATTTTAATAGATGCATAACATCTACTAATGATGCAACTGCATTAAGATGTTGGTTGAGAGAAAAAAAAACCTTTGGTTCTTTAGTTTTCATTTTGCGATGCTCTAGTGACTAGAAAAAGGCTTTCATGTTAAATCTATGGAATAAAGTATAGAGTACATTAAATCAAAACAACTGACAAAAGAACCAGATGCTTGTAATGAAGACACAAGCTAACTCATGTTATCTTTCGGACAGGTGCACAAGATTCTGAATAAACTAATGAGCTTATATTAACCAAAAATTATATAGAGATTAGTTATCTCGCCATCAGAGAATTTCATCAACGTTATACATTCTCAAATGTCTAACTGGTGGAATCCTAGGTACAGCAGAGTATATGGCCAGTGGATTTCTCGTTTTATAGCACCCTTAAATTAAGAGGCGCTGTCTGAACAAACTTATGTTGGAGGTATTTACTTAGGATGAATCGCTCATATTAAAACCACTTTGCGTTTGTTTTGTGAAATACGGATTAACTAAACGACATTAAACACAATTTTTAATCAAATCTGAAATCACTGTAAATTATTTAAAATAACTAAAATTTGTTGTTAAACCATGGCCATGTACTTAAACGAAAATCATCACTCCGAAATCAGACAACACAAAAAATTAACAAGAAATCAATTAAATAGCTACATTGTTATTGGCAGAAGTGAAATACTGGAAATTTGTAGTTACGGGGGGCAATTCTTGTCCACCATTATTCTATATATCCAATCACCTATCTGCCATCTTGCTTTTTTTCAGTTGCTGTCACGCTTTCGAAATGACTGATGGGAATTCTCACCCAGAGCACTTCCGGGTTCGTGTTGTCCATGCGCCCTTTGAAGGCGACTAAACCTACAGGTTCATCGGGAAGAGCCTGTTAGTTCGAAACATTACTTTCATCCCTGTTTTCAACACAAGTTGGATGTTTGTTATGCTGCCCAAATTTTACCCCATGCTTAGTTAAAGCTCAATAAACAAACACGATAAACAGATTCGTTTCGAAAAGCCTCATTTTGAATGGTGAATAGTTTTTAATGACAAATGGCGATTTTTTATTTTGCCCGTGGATTAACGCCACCGACATAATTAATTAACAACGATCTACTCATCTTCATCCTACAAAATCGTCCCCCACCTTGTCTATCAGCTACCAGAAGGAAGAAAGACCGCCATGTTGGCTCGGGTGTGAGCTGAGAGGTACCACTTTAGAACCAAAATGACGCCTGTTCCACAAAGCCGGGGGCCGTGCGGCCGAGCGGAGGCCGATTAGCTGGCACGCTCAGCGGCGAACGATTTTTTTTTACCCACCACAAGAAATCGCAGACGACGTTTTTTAACGTAGTAGTTTTTACCTGTGACCATCATTGTGTAACGCGTTATTAAGTTGACAAGCTATGTCGTTTTCTAAGACCCACCGTCGCTGCGGAGGTGTAAAATAACTGTACTATCCCTAGTTAATTATCCTTCCGGCAAACTAACCGACACCAAGCTCTTTCATTTCCTAGTGTTTTATAGGGTTTTTGTACTGGGCCGATCCGGGCCGTCCATGTTAGCAAGCTAAGCCAGTTAGCTTGCCTGACGGCTACCGTGGTGACCGACTGGGGAACAATATGGCGCCAGAAATCACTTCGGTTTCTCCCGACACAGAGCTCGTTTAAAGCCCGACGACCGAGCAGGATGAACCTTTGCGTCCAATATTTGAGGTAAGCGCCTGTCTTTTAAACCCAGATAAAAACTCCCCTGCTAAACATTTCAGTTTCAGCCCAGCGCGTGTTATGTGGAGGTCTGTTTGAAAGTGGCCGCAGTGTTGTCTCCGGGCGCTCGGTTTGTGCTAAGCTAACTAGTTAATTAGTTGGCACGGTTCTGCTTTTAGATCACCACCACAACTTCTTGACATTCGGATTTAATTTGTGGTTTTATTGATGACCGAAAGACCAGTCGTCGTATGCCCATTTTATTAGTTTCGCTGGCTGCGCTTTAATCATCGTATACATCTTACAAGCGTATACATCACAGTGTTATTATCAGTACACCGGTATTAAGATCATGGCTTGCTAGGCAGGTTCACTGGCTCACTAGATACTTATGATCGACTAAATGTGCTAGATATAAGTATATGCACTTTTTTGCACGGTTATGCAGTAGTATCTGGGTATACAGATGCTCTTGTTCAGAGCACCAAATCTAACATCAACCTTAAAATGTGGCTAGTTAAATGTCCCCGAATTCATTCGAGAAGGTGGACCTATTGCGGAAATTCCAGGCTTGCCGGTTAGTAATGTAATTATAAAAAAGTACAATAATTTTACAGCCATATAACCTCCAATTCCGGATCGGTCATTAATAGATCTGATACTTAACGTGAGAATAGCGAATAGTCCATCTATCACTAAAATGGCTGATGTTTTGTATGAAATGTTGCCAGGTGTGCTCACAATTGCCTGCATGAACTGGCTAACTCCAGTATATCCTGGGGTGACGAGACTAACCTCAACTGGTTTTGCATATTGTTCTTTTATCCTGTATGCCGTTCATTCGGTGCACAGGGCAATACGGATCCTGTAGTAATTGTATATCAGACGGCGATGTAAAATGTGTTAGCATCACAATAAAAGGGAAATCGCTATGGGTTTCTAAACCAGCCGATTTGTACTAAGTGATCTGACCACGTTTTTAAACAGAAAATGGTGATGTAGGAAATAAATAAAGGGTTAATCACGCCCCCACAGAGCTGCACAAGGCAGTATGGACACTCGTGGGCACTATGGCGTGTTCCTACACTAACTTTTTCCCCATGTGCTTTGCCAAATAGCGAGTTTCTTTTTGTGTATGTTGATTTTTTTGGGGGGTGGTATAACACACCGGCCAAGGTAGATGCTTTGCTTTTTAGGAACTGTTCAGTTGTTGAGACTGTTTCAAAACGAACGTGTAATATTAGATAAAGGCTATATTATTTTTGTTTAGACTTGCCTTTGCTGTTCATCAGGCTTTCGGCTGTCTCTTATAGATCTTATAGATAAATATTTCTCATTAGTAACCGGTTAGCTAGTTTTTGTATGTACATACTGCTTTCACATGGACATTCTGTGTATACATTTTTACGGCAGATAACACCAATCTGATCTAACAGGAAAATCATGTTCCCGATGTGTTGATTCAACTGTGCGGAAATTGGGGGCTGTATTTTAGATATTTGGTAGATATTTTTTTGTGTAATTTTTATTTGCATGCGTGTTATGGCTACAAAGTCGGTCATTTCATCTTAGTGATTTTAGTAACATGGGATGAGCACAAGAGCCTTTAAATTGATTATGATTCAGAGTCGTTGTAATACTCAATACCGGACTCCGGTAAATGAGGGAATAACGTATTTTTCACATTATCTGTAATAATATTTGGGGGGTGGGCATGCAACCTTTTTGCGATGTGGTAATAACAAGTCATGATATGAACTTTGACCGTTGTTTACTCCAAGTGTCTTCAGGGGTGGTTTAAAAATTAAACGAGTTTCAAATGTTTATTTAATATGTAACTTGATCAGTTTTTTCCCTTCTTCGTGATGTAATGCATGTTTTTATTCTCCCAATGACTGAGTCATGTTCATTTTCACTGCACACGTGAGCACTTTTTATTGCTCTCTTACTGACCTGTCTTGCAGTATTGCATGAAAAAAATGACTGCAAAGTTCATATATGTGGAATATTTACCGAGGAGGTAATGACGTTGTTTTGGTTTGTTGTTGAGACAAAGGCAAGGATACAGTTACACTAAATAATTGCTAGAGAATGGACTGCTTCCAGCTAATTTCCTATTATTAGTAGTATTAATGTTATTAGAATAATAATAATTAGGACAACAATAATTGGGGGACTGGGGATGGGGAGGTTGGTGTTGTCTGAGATGGCAACAGCCCTGTCACCTGCTCTGCCCCAATCTGTACTCCTCACCTATTCAACAATGTAGATTTTCAATAAGTACTGAATGGATCATCTGATACTGTGAATATTGTTAAATGTTTTTACCTGGATCTTTTCAGTCCTAGTTGTGATGTGTAACTCAAACTACATGCATTCATTTATTGCATATTCTACTCGCGTGTCAGGTTGCATGACCTTTCCCCACCAATGAGGTGGTTATATGTGTTTGTGTATATCTTAACATGTCACGTATATTATTCATATTTTATTGAATATTTTTATTTTATTTGTCTTCACCTTTGTACTGTATCCAACATTTTTGTGATATGTATCCATTACAGTTCGTATGCCTTAGTGGTATATGCGGAGCCCAGAAGGAACCAACAGATATTATATATAATTTTTATTTTTTTGTCCTTTGCTTATTGTGCAGGTCTGAATGCAGCATCAGGCTGTATATCCAGCACCCCTGGATAATTTCATTTGACTTGTTTTAGTGTAATTAGGTTCACCTGCAGCCTATATCACAAAGAATTAGAATTTAGAGATCAGTGGTCATTGTTGACACACCACAGCACGTGGTGCGCAACAACGAAATGCGTTCTCTGCATTTAACCCATATGTGACGTCGTGACTAATTCAGCGCCCAGGGAGCATTGCTTGAGGGCGATACCTTGCTCAGGGTACCTTAGTGGTGCCTTGCTGGTCAGGGATTCGAACCAGCAGTCTTTCAATTATAAGTGTGTTTCCCTAACCATTAAGCCACCATTGCCCCCCCCAGGTAACGTGACAAATTGAAGGTACCCCAGTTGAAAATGCTTAATTTTGGGGTAATTTGAAAATGAATCTTCATTCATTTTAATGTTTTTGTGAAGCAGTAATAAGTTCCATCTTTTTGACTTGTCACGAGGTTAAATCTCATCTGCATTCACACTTCCCTTTGCTGCATCTAGGGGTGATCCGTATCAGAATTTAATCTTTTCCAGTTTGGCATCCATGCAACGTTTCTGAAAGTAGTCCAAAAGTATTTTAGGCAGTGAACAAAGTGTCTTTGGAGGCAGTGGACCACTCCCACAACCACATCCCTGATAGCATATAAAAGTCTGCCCAACATATATGTTACATCTAAACGTTGTAATACTCGGCACGTTTGCTGATTGACACGATGTCTGTGTGAGGCCAGTTTTTGATCCGCAGTCAACCCTGAGCTAATTCTTCCCCTAATGTGTTTAACACATGTGACACATTATGTAGTGTAAATACATTGTGGGAAGATTGCGAACATGTATGTGTGCTACACGGGAATGCCCCCATGTCTGGGGAATACAGTTAGGAGTGATTATGGCTCATTGTTCACCATTCAGATATTTCTCTGTCTGCTACATTAGGTTAAATGGAATGCACCAGTCTTTGAGTCATTATTCATTAATACCTGCTTTAGTCTTAGCAATGAAACATATTAAAAAGTAGATGGTAACTAGTTAATACATTTTTAAATGCAGAATATTTCATTAACACCAACTGGAAATGCAGCTTATTGGCAGAAAATGGCAGACCCTGCAGCCTGCATTTTTTTTGTCTTTGTTCACTAGGTGAATATTTGGAAACGGGCCAGTGTCAGTTGTTGGGTATTAGCCTAACTCATTGCTTTTTGCACCTTTACCACTATGGAAACTTTACTGTAGTGTGTGCTAACCTTGGATGCTTGGGCAAGCAGTGAGCTGTTACCTGGAGGAGTAAAACTTACTTGTAACGTTGCAAAGAAGTGGAGAAATGCACATTCCATCAAAAGTGACTAGAAGACGACAAATGTAGTACACGGCCTGTCGGTGGTCAGCATGGAGAAGGATTTTGCAGCGTATGTAAAAAAGCATTTAAGATAAGTACAATAGATGTCAATTCCGATAAATCTCATATGCAGTCGTCTGAAATCCACAAATGGGCTGTAAAAGTCAGACTGCACAAAAGATACAAGCACACCAATGATATCTTCTGCCCAGTTATATGATTGATGTGAGGAGTT
The DNA here is from genome assembly GCA_026779585.1 of Mormyrus proboscirostris. NCBI lineage: Eukaryota > Metazoa > Chordata > Actinopteri > Osteoglossiformes > Mormyridae > Mormyrus > Mormyrus proboscirostris. The sequence goes on along the minus strand of JAODKF010000049.1, from coordinate 18,146,212 downwards.
TTGTAGAAGGTAATAGTTACTACATTAAACTGCTCGTTACAAAGTCTGTGAATTATCTCGACTGACTGGTCATGATTTCCGGTAAGAGACATTGCCTTTGAATTTTTCAAGTGTATTTTTTCTGGTGCTTTAATTACTACAGAAAGAATGCAATTCATTTGCATTATATCCAAGAGAAGCCCAAAATTTCTATCGCCGATGTCTCCAAAACTAGGCAACTCCAAGCAGAACGGCAAATATGATAGATAGCACTAAAGCCCCTTTGAAACACATCTATTTGAATTGCCTCTTTAAGTTCCAGCCATTAAGTGCAGAGTTTGAGTTTTTTTCCCTTCACTGAGAATTTAGCGTGTTAGTTCAATTTACACAAACGGAAGCTTGGTGGCTTTTCCAGTTATGACCTGATTTTTCTGCAAGTCTTGCATTCAACATTTAATGAAGGTGTACTTCATTAAATCTATTTTGAAATATCTGCAAATATGTTTTGACATTTTAAGCTGTCTTGTGAGCTATTTCTAATCCAGTTTAATTTAAATTTATTTGTCATGCATGTTAACACAGGGTCGACATTACTATGAAATGTTTTAGACAAGAGGATAAACAGGAAAACAAGTTTTTCCACAATTCTGCAAAAAAAATTGAATCGTGGTTCTTTTGCTTAGAATTGATCACGATTCTCTGTAAGGATTTTTTTCCCCTTAAATGTTTATTGCACTCATTAAACTGCCAAAGGAAACTGAACAAAACATGACTGTGCCAAACATACGATTGATCCAAGACTGGAATATCTACTTCTGAAAACAGAAAGGAAATGCTCAATTGGCCATTCAGTTAGAGTAACCCAAACAGCCATACCAAAAGGGCCAGTGGGGTACTGTTTTGATACTTTGGGGTGGGATGTGAAATGCTTTCTTTTGTCAAACGGTTTTACAAATAGCCTGCCTCTGAAACTGTCTTGAAAATGCGAAGTCAGAAAACAACGATAAACAAGGTAAAATAATAACAATGGATTCGTGGACAAATGAAGTGACCCAAGCTTTAACTGCGATCTGATCAGAAGAAGCAGAGATCAGGATCGCATACAAAGAAATAAGGTATTTTATATTGTATACGATTATACTAGGACATCATGGTATTGGAAGACTTATTGCAATGTGATTTTGTTGTAATAAATATTGGGGTATTTATAAAACAAAAAAGGAGCTAAATTTCTCTAAAACCCATCTAGGAGTGATTTAAACATGCAGCACTCATGCAAAAGCACTGAAGGTAAACTGTACAGATTTTTAAACATTAACTAGATTGATTATCTTAAAAGGACTAATAATTAGAATGGCAAAATTTGATTTTTTTTCTGACAAAATACAAATGTTTTAGCAAAACCAAAACTCCCTGCACTATAATATCCAAACCAAACTGAAGGTAAGAAAAAGCCTGATCTTAATCTAGCTGACCTATGAAGTAAGAATTGCATGTGCACAGTATGGGATGTTGGTATTAATATCGCACATCTGCCAGCCCTATAATATGCAGCCATTTTTTGAATTTAGTTCAAAATACCCCTGCTTGGTTACAGATATTGTGTCATTAAGAGGCATTAATAAGCATTAAATTAGAAACCCTATAATTGTCAACCATTCACCACAATGTCTTTTTTTGCCTCCTTTACCGTATGTGTGTCTGCTGCACCAAAAACATTCTGCGCTCTCTTGGGTTTGGCGTTAGATTATTTATATAAAATAGATTATTTATATTTATATCTAAACTTACTGTGCTGTAATTGCCTGTGGTTCCTTTTTAACAGAGAGATGCTTAACTTCATCAGATAAAATTATTTTTCTTTATAAAGATAAGATTTGGTCATCATGCTTCAGAGAGTGTTGACATGCTTATCTTTTTACAAAGAACCTCATCATAAAGAAATAGGTATCTCATTAGGGTACTAACTTGGTTTTGAACTTTGTGTTTTTAGGGCTTATTTAATTAGGGCTGTGTAATATGACAAAAATCTCATATCCTGATAACGACATATAACAGGACTGCACCTCATATATATATATATATATATATATATATATAAAAATGGATTTTTTTCTACAGATCAGCTGCTGTAGAAATTGGCCAAAAATCCACAAATAAAATGGAGCAAGGTCAAAATTAAAACATGATCCACAAATAGACTGGAAGTGATACATAAAAAGTGCAAAACCTAGACTTTGGGGGTCAAGTGTGCTTGAGCATGGTGCAGATCACCTAGTTAGGGTTCATACTTAGACTGGTCCCTAAGTGGTACAGAGCTGAACTGTGGGATCATTTTGGTTTTCACAATAAAGAAGGCATCATAGTTTGTCATGAGCTGTAACCTTTTCAGTTTTGAAATGTAAATTCTTTTGAATTGTTAATGGGTTTGGATAATGCCAGCATTACACCTAAAGACTTTTCAAGCGATTTCACTGTCTCAGAAAAATTTCCATTGTCGGACAAAATCGAGTGTTTTGCTGGAGTTGTTGCACACTCCCGTCTTCTCAATCATTATGTGTAAGGTGGTCAAAATAGCTGTCTTAAGTCAATCTATCTCGCGTCTTGATGTTCTGATTTAAAATCAAGTGTTTAGTATTATTGTTAGTTTTAAGTCTTAACTCATGCATGCTGGCTTTCCTCCAGTTTAACGCAGAACTGTGATTGTAAAATTTAGTTGCAACAGAATGTAGTCAGACAGCAGAATGTAGGACAGAATGCACATTTCTGTCAATACTGTTAAAATATAAAATTTATCATTTTAAATTTAATTGGTTTACTTGATTTAGGGAAACTGATGTAGTTTTGGTATATTTATTTGCTGCTACATAGCTTATCCTTGGTTTTAAATTGGACAAATGGATATTAGATTTTTAAAAATCATTTTAACAGGAACGTTCATTGAGTTCTTTTTTCAATACACTTCAGCTTTATTGTCATGATTGTTAGCAAATGCATGAAACAACTTCAAGCTAAATGAAAAAGCTGATCCCAAATGAGTTATTTGGAAAATGGAACATTGTTCCAACTCGATTATTCATTTCAATAATCAGATTAATCAACTATAAAAATAGTGATTTGTTGCAGCCCTAATGCAAACATTTGACCTATCAGAAGCCACTGTCCATGTGAAATCTCTTCTGCTCTACAAACTGGTTGAAATGCTGGTTCAAATCCCTTACTGGCAAGGGATGCGCACTTGTAATTGAAAGATTGCTGGTTCAAATCCCTGACTGGCAAGCTACCACTGAGGTACCCTGAGCAGGGTACCACCCCTAGGTGCTGAATTAGCTGCCCCTTGCTATGTCATAATGTCACATATGGGTTAAATGCAGAGGATGCATTTCATTGTTATGCCTAGTGTGGTGTGGTGTGTCAACACTGATCACCCAGTTCTTATTTCTAATTTTGTAGAATTTTATTTACTTCCTCCTATGATGTCTTGATCAGCTGCTTAGCCTATGATGCAATTTTGAGCTTCAGGTTATGCCTAACTATTGATAAACAGCATTAAGAATCAGTATCAAACTAATACACACATGAAAAAGCACACACACTAAAGCAATAAACATGAAATAATTAATGAAGTGCTCTACCCGTATTGAGGTGAGCTGATGGCATATTGAAAGTGTCAGGTGAGATATGGTTGGTTTATTGTTTGGAAAGGGAGATGTGTCTTGAGCCATACAAGTCTTAGCAGGTCTGTTTTGTTTTGTCATGTTCCAAGTTTTCAGTCGAGTTGCTGCTAGATTCTTCTCAACTGACCTGTTCGAGGTCCGAATTGGTAGAGTCAATCGTGTCTCGACCCATACAAGTTTTAGCAGAAAAAGTTGAGTTCCGAGATTTTAGTCGAGGTACGAGGAAAAAAAAAAAAAAAATTGACACTCATTCAACATCTGAGCTGGTCAAGGCGTTCCAGTTCCAAATTTCTACCATAATTATAATATGATATACATTGCAGATGGTGTACTGTCACATTTATGGAAAATGTAGGCAGTCCTGTTGTTGATGGTTTCCTTCCAAAAACAAGAGTATCTGCCAAAAAAGTGCGTGCACACACAGGGTGAGCATGCAAACTCCACAAACCCAAGGTGGTGTGTGGTGACAACGATACCCACTGTGCCACCCTCACAGACTTTCATGATGTGCCACGTTAATATTGATGTGGCATTTCATAGAAAGTAAATTTTAAGTTAAATAATTGAAGTCAAAGTGATGACACAGAGAGGCTAGGCTACACGTGGCTAACTTTCTGTTATTAGGTCCATGGATGTCTTAAAATGTTGCATTGCAGTAGTTCTGCAATGACTGCATTTTCATCCAGTTTTAACGTTGCGTTAATTTCCTCCAATGCTTAAGAATAATAATGCTTAATGAAGTGCCATACATATTCTGAATGTTGCTTGCAAAAGATCTATGCTAGCTGATTTATTTTTAACAATGTTACCTTAATGTCTTTAGGTGGTATTTTAAGAATTCCTTAAATTTGAGGTGCTAGATGGCCAAAAATCATTATAAAAGTTGGTTTCTTGAGGGATTTCTGTTGGGTGTTTTTTTTTTTTTTAAAAATCTGTTAACCTCTTGTATTGGAAACCAAGCCTGCTGGTAGTTGATTAAATTGGCTTCATGGACTTCATGGACAAGACTGGGCAGTGAGTTTGTTGGTAGCGGTTTTACTTCCCAGTTTCCTGGCTCAAATCCTGCCTATTCTCTTCTTAGCATAATCTGTTGCTTTGGTCTTGCAGTGCACTAACCTGACGTTTTTTTTTTTTTTTGTTTTTTTTTTAAATAAATGAATTGATTTTATTATACTATGTTTAGGAATAATGTGCTGCTGAGTATTTATCAACTGGAGATTGGATTGACATTGACAAAATAACCTTTTCTGTATCCTTTCATGTTATTGGGCTCTCTAATGTGTTTGATTTAGTGTTGTCTGGGAAGGTGTAGTTTTATGTTTGTGATCATGTTGAGTATTTAAAGTAGGTCTTTCTCTTTAATGTTGGTTCATTTAATAAGAATTGTCCAGATTTCTCTTAATTTTTCTCCCTTAATCATTTGATTTTTGTTGTGATTATTGTGTGCCAATTTTTACTGACTGTTTATATATGCATTTTTATCGTCCGTAAAAACCATGCTCGATTTCCAAAGAGTAATAATTTCTAACATTGCAATATGCAAACCAGCAGAGAAGAGGAATCTGTCCCTCCTTATTAAGGGTGGAGTAGTGTGTACCTTGAAAGTTAAGAAAAAAAGGCAAGGACAAAACAATAGAATGACTTATCATTCCACTGTAACCTCAGAGTCAAATTAAGATCTTTGCATTGTTGAGCGATTGTCTGTTAAAGTAAAACAATCCATTTACAATTATTTTTTGTTTACTTAACAGGCAAGCTGAGGCGCTGAAGGCTGACATGACAGGTTTGTTCTTCTGTTTTCCTGTTTATTGCTTTTTTATAAAGCTTTATAGGTAATATACTTTACACTATCAAGATTTGGGCTAATCATTCCTTATTTAAACCTTAGCTTAAATGAAATTTTAAAGTTTAATATTTTCCATGGTTCTTTACTTGAGGAGATTTATTAGGAGATGCTACCCCCACTGTGCAGCAACGTAGCGTGCATACTCCAGGCATCCTGGTTCTTAGTACTTGCGGATACCCTTAAAATTATGTTGATTGACGACTTATGTTCGTAAGTAGAGGAGCGTCTTTGGAACGGAGAGTGGCAGCATTATCAAAGATTGTACTTTGTCATATATATACATACATACAGTGGGTATGGAAAGTATTCAGATCCCCTTCAATTTTTCACTCTTTGTTATATTGCAGCCATTTGTTAAAATCATTTAAAATAATTTTTTTTCCTCATTAATGTACACACAGCACCCCATTTTGACAGACAAAAAAAGAATTTTTGAAATTGTTGCAGATTTAAACAAGAAAAACTGAAATATCACATGATCCTAAGTATTCAGACCCTTTACTGTGACCCTCATATATTTAACTCAGGTGCTTTACATTTCTTCTGATCATCCTTCATTCATTCATTTGAGTCCAACTGTGTTTGATTACACTGATTTACAATTTAAAAAAAAAAAAAAAAAAATCACTAAAAGCTTATTTGCTACTGTTTCTCACAGAAGTACCACACTTCCACCGCCAAGGAATAGATTTCAGTTTCAGAATCATTAAAGCTCAATATGCTGCTGCTTGACTACCTGTGATATTATAGTTACTGTAATGCTTGACAAATCAACTGGCAGTTATACGTTTCTCAGTTGCTGTGCTCCCCAATAAAGCATTATTGCTGAAAAGCCTTTGTCTAATCATTAACTGTTTTAAAGTGTTTAAGCTTATCTAATTGTTAGCTATAATGTTGACTACACATTTGGAAATTGTTGAAATTATGCATATCATGACTTTCATATTGAAAAATTAGAGAAGACTCTATGCTTTGTACCTCTCTGTTCTTTTTGTGTTCTTGGAACACTGTCAGTCAACACTTGCTACCCTGGTTTCTTCATTCCTAATATGTGAACTTAGATTTGTCCTTTCTCAATTTTATTCTTTCGTTTCTGATTTATGGCAGATTCAAAATTGGGTCTGGCTGACATCTGGACATCTCGACAGGCTCTACAAGATGTATATCAGAAGATGTTGGTCACAGATCTGGAGTACGCTTTAGATAAAAAAGTGGAACAAGACCTGTAAGCTTTTAAAAAATATGATAAAGCAGAATTTGTCTTCCTTTCTTGCATATGGTGATGTTTTATTTTCCAGAGGGTTATTTTTAACCCTCTAGAGTTGCCCGACCCTCTAGCAGGACCTGACAGAAATTTCGTCAAACTGTTTAAATAACTGAGTTTTTGTCATATACACATTTAAACAACCCTCATCCCTCGGTGTCTTCCTTGTTCACTCCTGGTCCTTTCGTTCCTCCGTTTTCTGTTCCCCCTGTGTCTCCCAT
>JAODKF010000049.1:18120543-18139125 GCA_026779585.1 Mormyrus proboscirostris | reverse complement strand
CTCAAGATTTCTTGATGTAAACACATTTTCCCACAATGGTAGGTAGTTCTATTATATGGGAAACGCAGGTTTCATGATACAAATAGAAAGAACATGAGTGACTGATTTAAGCATCTGCGTCTCGAAGCAGCTCTGATCGTTGACCCACTTGCAAATCGCACTATTTGCATGATAATAACATAATAATCCGACAGTTTCGGGTAAAGACATATGTGAATACACCCATTGTAACTGAAATAAACAAGAGCACATGTCGGTAGTGTTTACACTGATCGGCTACAAAATGGCACACGCATGCTTCCGACAATGGAAGTTTTGAGAAGACAGATTATGAATTTAGTCAGTGTTTTTTTTTTTTTATGATTCTATATAATGATTTCAGCGAGATATAAACTGAAATACACAAGAAAGATATGTGGTCGACGATGCCCTAGTCCCTGTAGCGTTAATAATAGTGAATTATTTTATTTCCGTCAACTCTGCATAGGCACCGCATCATATTTATATGGTCACAGTTTTCAATTTTCATTCCATCTACCAATGAACTGGGAAAGGATTTCATTGTTGCTACTTTTCTTGCGTTTCAAACTACCTCTCCAAATTGATGGGTGTGGGGTGCAGTGACATTCCTATCTCATCAATATTCATTGTGCAGGCCACTGAATTTGAGAAAGAGTGTCACTCTAAAGTTCTAACACTTCAGTAATCAAACCACTCAAAATTTCAGAATGTCTCTCTCACCTATGTGTAGCAAACCCCTGTGTCTATAAGCTCAGAAGTCTTGCCTAGAAATGTCAATAATGTGATTTTTTTTTAAACACTTTCTCAGCATGTCTGACAATAGGTTTTTGAAAAGCATATGTTTAAAGTTGATTTTAACAAAAAATAGAATAACAACATTGTAATTGGTCTCATATTATTGATGCTGAATAAAAACACGGAGAGAAATGTTTAGATAGGTGAAATATTTTAAAATGTCAAGGCATGTCAGACTACCCCGAAAGTGGCTGAGAGGCCTCAGACTCCAGAGGGTTAAACTAATAATAACCGATCAAAGCCTCTATAAATGTCGTAAACCTTATCTATCACCATTTATTTGTGAAGTACCATCTTATTTTCTGCAATATGATTAATGCAGGCCACTCATCCATCAAGCAATCATTTCCCCCCCCAATCTGTTCTGTTTTTGCAGGTGGAATCATGCATTTAAGAATCAAATAACAACCCTACAAAGTCAAGCTAAGAACAGAGGCAACCCTAACCGGAGTGAAGTACAGGCCAACTTATCCCTGTTTCTTGAGGCAGCTAGTGGATTCTACACGCAAGTAAGTCCTGAAACCCTGTACGTCCTTAATTGTTATTGTTTGTTGCTAACCTTGTGTAGCCTGTGCTTTAAAAGCTGGTCATTCATGAGTCATCTCAGAGCTACTTGTTCCCTGGTTTCTTTGCAGCTGTTACAGGAATTGTGCACTGTCTTCAACGTGGATTTACCCTGTCGGGTGAAGTCGTCTCGACTTGGGATTATTAGCAATAAACAGAGCAACACCAGCGCCATTGTCAAACCCCAGCCAAGCTCTTGCTCCTACATCTGCCAGCATTGTCTTGTGCACCTTGGAGACATTGGTAAGGAAATGACTACTCTGTTGAGGAAAATGAATTGCACTGAGAAGACTGTGAAATAGATGGATGCCTGTGTTGATATTTTTTTCCTAGCAGCTTTTTATTTGTCTTTCAAGCACGATATCGCAATCAAACCAGTCAGGCAGAGTCCTATTACAGACATGCAGCTCAACTTGTACCCTCAAATGGTAAGTATAGAATTTTGTTTTATTTGTATACCCAAACAATTCTTCTCAGTTACTGCCATTTGTGGTTGGTTTTCTTTTTTTTCTTTTTAAACTGTCAATCTCATGGCCGAATCAGAACTGACCAGTCAGATTGGTGGATGACTGTAGCTTACTTGAAAGCAAAGACCAGTTCAATATTTGTGTCAAACACATATCTTTGCTTGGAATTTAAGCAAAGATATGTGTGGCATTGCTCTTATACAGGGAGAATGGTCACAAAACCCTGAGTCAGCTGAGGTTATAACAAATCAGCTGTTAATCCCTGATCTCCCCTCATGGGAGACTGAAAGATTGAGAGCTAATTGAGTGCCTGGTGGGATGTCATCTCTCTGGTATAGGATGGGACAGGTTGTGGACTTCCTATCTCATGAGAAGCATCCTAACCTCAAACTGTTCACTGACGTTTGGGAAATTAAACCAATAAAAGCCAGAGGTGCAACAATGTTGCTGCAGTAAATATGTGACATGGTCGTGCACTTCGTTGTTGTGCACTGTGTGCTGTGGTGTGTCAACAATGACAATCACTAAAATTCTCTTGGTTAATATTAGTTCTGATTAATTCATTTCAACCTAATAAATTTAAATATACAATTAAAGCATATTTAATATTTTAAATAAACAAGAAGAACACAGTTCTGATATAACCCTACCAGGAAGAGAAACGGCACTGATGTGTAGACTGAATTTACAAGGTTAGATTTGTATCTCTGTTACACATGTAGTTTTGCCTGTTGTATTTCCCCTCCCATCATTCATGTATTAAGCCTGGCTCAGAGTTTGCTTCATGGTGGATTATAAAATGGCATAGGTATGGTTTCTGTCATTTATTGGAACCGCAAAAATTCCTCCCTCTCTTTAGCCTCGTTTCCACCAACGCAGTGCTGGTGCCGGTCTCTTCCCCAATCCAGCATGGGTTCCACGTGGTGGATGGCCCTGGGCTCGAAAAAACAGCTCCAACATGGCTCCACTGAATAGCTGAGCTCAGAATGCGGCACTGTAATGTCAGCGAAAGTGGGACGGGCTATGGCTTCCAAACGTTCCATTTACCCGGAAAATTCAATCCATAACTGATATACTCACTCTAATAATGATGATGTTGGCAGTGAAAAACTTGCCAGTTTATTAGTAGAATTAGTAGAATATGTATTAGTAGAAGTATATATCTTTTTTTTTTATCCTGTGAAAAATGAAAGATCGATTTGTTGGCCAGATTTAATAAAAGTATAAATATGTCGCAGGTCAAATTAATATGGCGTTACAGTGGCGAAGAAATTGGGCAGACAGCAGAGTTCAGTTTTTCGCAGTTTTTAGTAATACTGCAAGGTGCAAGGACAGTGGTAAAATGGCAAGCAAGAGTAAACTAGCACACACAGGCAGGGGAGCCTTTACAGAGACAAAATGTGAGTAAAATAGTTTAAAATACTGTGGATATTTGCTGAAAATAACATAATTTATGTAATATATTAACTTGTTCTAAAACACTAATTCACGTAAGTGATGCAATGATACATTGTTTTATTCTGTGAAAAACGGAAGGGTGATTTGCTGGCTAGATTTAATAGTCAAGTATAAATATGTTTAACAAAGTATAAATATGCAACAGGTTGAATAAATAAAATGTTGTGGCGTTCGAGTGGCAAAGAGATCATGAGGAGGGCTGCAAAGTTCAGCTATTAGCAGACTCTTTTATTGCGCAATCCATAAAAGGACAACGGTAAAACAGTGACCAAGAATAAACTCCCTTGCACAGACGGGGAGCCTTTACAGAGACAAAAGTGGATACAGGCAATGGAGACAGGACGCAGTCATACTCCAGAAATGTTTTTTAAATCCAATAAACAAAATACAGATTGACCTTTACTTTACTTTCCCTTCCGCCTACAATAGATTTTTTTCCGTTCTTTTTTTGAAACCGGTAGAAACACAGGCTGGCTTTCAAAATGAGCCAAGCAAGAACCATCTCGGTGCCACATTGGTGGAAATGAGGCTTTTGTATTGCAACTGCTTATAGGATGTATTGCCATACATGATATCAATGTTATCAAAATTGCATGTCATGAACTTGCAGTCGTCACATTGCAAAAAGCGAGTCAGCTGGGTCAAGACGATACATGTTTGATAAAATATTTTTACGCTCATAGGACACAATTATTACATAATCTCCTCTCCATCCATCTGTATAAAACTAGGTGGATGACACAGAGCTGTCATATTTTTATCACTCTTTCCACATCGTTTTCTACTGTGTTTGCTGTTCACTTAATGACATCTTGTTTAGTTTCTGAAACAATCCATACTACTTGCTCTATTTGTACCTCGCACGTCTATATATGCTTATGCGCAGCATTACACTTCACAGTAAATTTTACTACAGTGCTCGATTTGTACTACTTTGACAAAATTTCCATAACCCAACCTGATGCCATTAGTATTTCTTTTCACATCAGGTTCTATGGGTTTTATGGGCAACTTGTGAGTGATCTGCACCAGCCTGGAATGGGATATTCAGTTTTGGATTCTATGTGTTCTCTGTCTGTTCAATGAAAGTTTTCTGCATCCAGTTTAGTTTGCTGCAAATGTATGCAATATAGTTTGTGTAAAACGGGAAGATGAACGAATCGAACAGTGCAGACATGCAAGCTAAAATCGGTTAGGTGGTAATGGATCCCGTAGTGACACCACTGTTTATCTAGAGGCGTTTAACTTTTTATTTGCTATTTGTCATATCTGCCCAGGACAATTTTTGTTTACTAAGCTTAATAGGCAAATAATTTTTTTTTTATTTATATGTTTCAGTATTCAATATTAAATCCTTCATAAGGTGTATATGTATTACGAAACTATGATTAAGGTAGCTCTAAGCTGATAGTGTTATAATATGAACAGAAAAAGACAAATCATTGATCACAATTATTTGTATGACTATTAATCCTCAACTAAAATTTTCTCAGCCCTAGTTATAAAGCCCCTGCAATGTATGCAAATATTTTGGATTCTGTGGTTTGAAGGCACTGCTTTGAGTCTGGTGGCACAACTTGTAGTCAACTCATTTGACAGACTCCATTAGATAATGTATAATAACCAGCCCTTTTTGCTAAGGATTATTTTGGGTAATTTTTTAACTCATTGCAATATTTATGCAACAAAAAATATCAGTGTTTTTCCCCCCCCCCCCCTTATCGTTCAGTCAGTTTCAGGTACCTTTTTTGTAAGTTACAACTATTACCTTTTTCCTTTATGTTCTGTGTATTTTTATTGTTCTGTACTCTACACATCACATACTCACATAGGTAAGAAATTGTGTTTTGGGAGGGAAGAGTTACTCTCATTCATACAACAGTGTGTTGTAACTGATATGCTGTGAACTGTAAAGCTCTTGCTGATATTCTTTTTGGAAATAACTCCACAAGGCTTCATGGATCATTTTCTTGACGTGTCCCAGATGTGGTTTGAGGATGATGGATGGCCGAGTTGGAGCATGACTGGTTTTCTGAGTATCTCAGAATTAAATTCCAAGTAATTTTATACAGCTTAATGTAAATTTCAGTCTTAGTTGTGTACCTTAATCGATGAATCATGCAATGGGAAACACAGATTAGATATGTGAAACTTACTGTGGGATTAAAAAACTCGCACTGAAGTTTAAATAAAGTTTACTTAAAGCAGGGTTCTCCAGTTCCAGTCCTGGAGGGCCACAGTCAGACACAGTCGGCAGATTTCCCAGTTCAGACACCGAACCTGGCAGACAGTTGATTAAGGAGCAGGGAAGTCAGTACTGGCTTCTGGCCCTCTCAGACCCAATTTGGGGAACCCTGCCCTAAAGGGTTCTTGTCCTTTGTCATACCTTTGCATTGCTTCACTTGGTCTCTAACCCCCTTCTATTTCACACAGGGCAGCCCTACAATCAGTTGGCTATACTGGCCTCCTCCAAAGGGGACCATTTGTCAACGATTTTCTACTACTGCAGGAGCATCGCGGTCAAATTCCCCTTTCCAGCTGCCTCAACCAACCTACAGAAAGCCCTCTCCAAAGCCCTTGAAAGGTAGTATGGCGAGGTAACACTCGTTGCCCCATTTGCTGAAAGGTTTTACCCCAAATGTTTATTAATTTTGTCTTGCTCTACATCTGTCTAATCAGAGAGCGTTTTGTCATAGGCATCATGATGTACTCTTATGTCCCTCCTAACTTTGCACAAGGTTAAATGCATATGGATTTTCCTGTTTAATACTTCAGAATTTGGTCGGTCATTGTTGACACAACACAGGACAAAGTGCACAACAGCGAAATGTGTCCCCTGCATTTAACCCATATGTGGCATGGCTAATTCAGTGCCCGGGGAGCAGTACTTGGGGGTGGTACCTTGCTTGTCAGGGATTCAAACCAGCAATCTTTCAATTACAAGTGCGCTTCCCTAACCATTAAGACACACTCTGAGCAGTGGTAGGCAGTGAGGTCATAAAAATCTAAAGAATTCCTACTTGGTGAGTGAATACTTTCCCACTGTCGGTTCGAATGACATCAGATTGCTGAATGACAGAATAAGTCCTGTAGCCTAATTATGCTACTATTAGTATTGCTATTAGTATTATTACTATTAGTGCTACTGTTAATTGGTCCAAAGCCAGAATCTGTTACTCTCGGCAGGAAGTCAGAGTTCAGAATTGCTGTAAAGGTCGTTGTTGATTTGGACCTGACTGACTGGCATTAACAGTATTGATTTTAACAGGGTTATTGCGACTTTCTTTTTTATATGTCCAACGCTTTTGATAAACAGCCATTGCTGAAGTGGATACCTCAATGAAGATCTTTTAGTGTCTACCCATGTAGATGAAGCCTTGTTTGACACCCAATCAGAAATATACCTTAAATGTGAACTCAGCTGATATATCTATCTTGAGGAATCCATGCAGAGTTATCACTGAAAGTTTTGTGGATGATCTCATGAAAATGATATTGTGCATTTTTGGCTCTCAGATGAAAGTGGAAAAAGTATTAGGTACAAACTCGTAAGCCTAATGTGTAACTAATAGTAACTGTGGAATAGCTATTGACAAGTTAAATGTGTAATTAATGGTAAACTACAGTGCATTTTAAGTTTTGCTTTGATCTGAAAATATATTAGTATTAAATGTATAGGAATTGATGTCTTTCTATATATTCTTCCAAATACTGAAAATTTATGGTCATTTGTTTCCCCCCATTTTAGCCGTGATGAGGTGAAAACCAAATGGAGCGTTTCTGATTTCATCAAAGCCTTCATCAAATTTCATGGCCACATCTACTTGAGTAGGAGCCTCGAGAAGCTCAGTGGCCTGAGGGAGAGGCTGGAAGATCAATTTCAGGTTCTATTTTTTTTCTAAATGATGATTTCTATATTAAATTTAGAATGTATTGAAGTCTTGATCTTTCAGATATCCAGTAGTTAGATGGCATTTTGGTTTGCCAGCCTAAATACTTTGAAACCTTGATGCAAATATTATTTTAAAGCCTGAAATCTTTTGGTTTTTGGCCTGAAATCAAATAATTTCAAATATCAATTAAGAAAATGAGATGAAGTGCCCCAATATTTCTTGTACATGCCATAAAAGTAGATGAATAATTTACCCTCTCTGTGTTCCTATGTATATGAAAATGTGATATCTAGGTTGCCTCTGTAGTCCACAAACATTAGTTGAACAATCTTAACAGGGACTACTTCATCAAACAGTGTACCATTCTACATTTTTTTTGGGGGGGGGGGCATGTCATGCCTTTATTTTTTTGCCCCCCACTGAGTTTAGGCCTGGTTTATTTTGAATTGCAGTTGTTGCATATAACAATGTTTCTCAAATCAGTCTTCAGGGACCTCCAAATGTTTTTTTGCTTCAAAAAGGACCAATTTGAGAAACACTGGCATATAGGATATAATAAAAAAAAAAAAAAAAAAACACCAAAAGGTCCATTTGCTGTTTGTTACCTCTTAATGTGTAATGTGATATGTTTTTGTCTTTCGATACCTTTTTTAATTTGGGTGTCAGCATATGGATTAACACTCAGAAATGACAGTCCATTATAAAAACAGCATGTCTCTCTGACCTGTTGGCATTTGCTTCTGAAATTACCCAAAACGATGACACCATCTGTAAACTTCAAGCATTTGAGCAGCCTTGGTTTCATAGATTTGCAGTAACACTTGTTTTCCCCCCGATTGTTGTGGTAGATGCTGATTCTTCAGAAAGCATTCAGCTCTCAGCAGCTTGTCCACATCACGGTCATTAATCTGTTTGGCCTCCATCACCTGAGGGACTATGGCAGTGAGGCAGATGAGCAGAACTTCAGCCCTGATGAGCAGATCAGCTGGGTCCAGCTCCTTGCACTCTTCAGTATGTATCCTACTTTTTTAGAAGAATGTTTCTTTTCTTCTGATGTTGAGTTATCGCCCTCTTTGTGCTTGAACTCTGAAGACTTAGGGTGCTTTTCCACCTTGCCAGGTTTGGTGCATATAGTTGATGTACTTCATGGTGTTGGTTTTTCACTGGCGTAAAAACTGCTACCGGCGCTGAATAACATCACAACATGAGGCGGGGTATTTTGTACTGAATTTTGAAAAATGGAGATATATTTTAGGGCTGGATGATGTGCAATATTAATACTAACATCACATTGTTAGGCAAATGCAATTCCTGCGTCACTAGTAATATGCTGAACTTCTTTTTGCTTTATAAATAACCAAATATTTATTACAACAAAATATCATGAAGGCTATGTATGCTATATGCATACATATATGTATATTGTATATTAAGCAAACACTTTTTAAATTTCTTGTCCTGCAGTTGTGAGCTTTTTGCTGTATCTATTCTTCTGACCAGATTGCATTTTCTCCGATCTCCGATCCATTCAGTATTTATATCTACTGAATCCCCACCTGATCTTTTAAATTTTCTTTTTAAATATTTAAATGTACTTACACCCCTAACTCCTACTGTATGTGCAAGTACACAAAAATCAGTTTGGTATGTACCTTTGTTTTGAAATCACAGTTTGGTACGGTTTTTCCTGTACTGGGGGGGTGTGAAAGAAACAAAATATATATTTTTTCATTATTAAGCAATGGTTTACTGAACAAAGTATGACTTTCTGTCTCAAATAAAGTCTGTCAATTCTGCTGCAACCTACTAATAAAAAATAAATTTAACTTAAAAGTAAATCAAAAATATCCTCTCAAGTAAATAAAAATAAAATTAATTTCCGTTAAGGTGTACATTTAGAAAATTCCTTGTATCTGATCTGTACTGTATTCACATTGGCACCTTTCAGCTTCATATTAGAACTGTGCAACACAAGTATTATCTCAAAAAATACGGAGCATGTTGCAGCAGTATACTTCCTGAAGATGTTTTTACAAGTGCCTGATTGGGTTTGTATCAAAGGATGTTCTTGCCTACCTCCTCTCGAAAGGATGGCATTGCAAACATTTCAGGTAGCTGTAGGTTTATTTAGATTTTCCAGTTTAAGGAATTTCCACATGGTTTACAGTTTGTAGTTTCAAGCCATGTGCCTCAGGCTTACTGTGACCTTACAATCTGTATAACTGATGAAATGCGGACATGAGAAATGAAATATATAGGGCTTTGGTAGTCTATACAGATGAATAAAAAAATTCCCAAATCGACCTTAATTCCAATCTTTGATGTTGGCTCAGGACATCCCTGCAATCAGTCTCTCTCTCCTGAATTTTACTTTCAGCTAGCTTTGTCTGTCTTCATGGGTTCAGGCTATTTGCATCCATCCCTCTCCAACTATCACATAGGATTTTTCTGGTGCCTATCGCTAGAAGCGCAAGGCAGAGGACTCCCATAATGGCATCTTACAAGCCTCATGCGTAAACATTACCGGTAATTTAATTGCGTGTCACTGGACTGTCGCAGGAAAGTCAAGCGCCCAGGGGGAGAAGATTCAAATTCTACATTCTACAACCCTGTAGGTGTGAGGATATCAAGCAACCCACTGAGGATTATCTGAATGTGTGGTGTGGGATGATGGGCCATTTTATTTAAAATAGGGGTTTTCAGAAGAGCTGGGGCCGTTACCATTCGGCTAATACATGATCACCAAGGACTTTGGGGATCCCCCTTTTAATGTTTGTAGTGAAGTGTAAACTAACTATTAATATCGAAAAACGAAACCCTCTCTGGTTACGTTCACACTGCAGGACAAATGTGACCCAAATCCGATTTTTTTTTACTCGTGTGTGATTCAGATCGCATTTTTTCATATCAAATGTGAACAGCACAAGTCACATGGAATCCGATTTTTTTCAATTCCAATTTGGGCCACTTCAGTATGTGGTCATAAACTGGATACAGATCTGATTTTTTGCAATGCAACCTCAGTCTAAACAACGAAATTGGAATTCATGCGACTTTTTCGTCACTCTTAATCGGCGTTCATCACAATCCAACCAGGCATTACAGGAAATCAGAATTGAGCATTAAGCCCTGCAGTGTGAATGTAGCCTCTGTGATCCATCTACAACTGCACTGTGGACCCCCATGTTGAAACCCTAAATTTACAATAAATGAGCATCAGCTGTAAAGATTATTATTTTGATTCCAACCAAACTGATGAAGTTATTTCCATGCTCACAAGTTCTACACTGAAGAAACAACCCTAATTTGCAAACTAAAGTCAGAGGATTCAGGTTTAGACAACTATAGTGGAAACTGCTTATAGTGATCATGTCTGTCTGGTCTAAAACGTATGATCATGTTTTTTTTACCATCTGACATTCATATATTTATCACATGAATATAAGCTAATACAATGGACAGCGTTGCCACTGTCAGAATTTTATTGATTCTTTCAAAATACAGTACAGCTGTTTCAAGCAGTCTTCAAATCACAGTACTGTACAAACTGAACTCAAATGCGCTATAATACTGAAGCACCGGCGGTATCTGCATGTCCCGGCATGCCTTGCGAGTGTGTGTTTACAGTATATAGCCCTGTGTATGTCTTGTTTATAGCCCGTATTTGTATTTTTTAGTGTAGGTTTTTGTGTTGTGTATACGGTTATTCTGTGTGCCTTTAACTGTGGTTGAACTCGGTTCTTGCTTGATCCTCACTATTTAGCCATTGTGTAATTACCTGCCACGTGTGCCTTACCGTCCTTAGTGTAACTTCCCAGTGTGTCCCTGTCTTTCATGGCTTTCATGCTATTGCCGCTCGTTGTGCGGTCCCTTTAAGGAATAACATAACAATAAGGAACAACTTTCAGTCCTCTTCTCATCGTTTTCAATCGCCACTGCAATGATTCTTCAGTCTGCTTGGCGCTTCAATGCAGCACAATATTGTACATAAAGTATACCTTATCGTAGTTTTGGCCTTGCATCTCAGTGGCTAGTTTTTGGCAGTTCATCATAATCGTCAATGAATCTATATTTGCAATTGAGAGAACATAAGAACATTTACAAATGAGAGGAGGCTATTCGGCTCTAACTTGAAATGACTTTCTTTTTCCTGTCAGGTTTTCTGTGCATGCAGCATTAGCCTCAGGTAGCTAGCCAGAAGCAGGCGGATTACCACAGGGCAAAGTAGGCTTATCAAAGTTTAAAAAAAAAAAAATAATATTAAATAAAATTTGTTTTGCATGTTGCATAAAAAGACCCAAAATGAACACCGTAAGCAGACTACTTGATTACTATAAGTGACTAATTTAAACAGTATTTGTACAGGAATGATTCTGTCCCAAGCTTTTTGATCCATACAAGAGGTTGATCACTATAACCTTAATCACCAAGCGGGTTCCACTGTATTTTGGCTTTGCTACGTCTGCATTTCAGAATTCAAAATTAATTCTAATGAAGTAAAATAGTACCTGATTATGAATATTATTGTATGAGTTGGTACCTTTTGGTCACTAGTTCGAGCCCAGCTTTGGCAAAAATGGCCCCAGGGTCCACATACATGTGGTAAGGCCCTTAACCCCCAGCTCCCTGACCACCACTTCAGGTGGCTGCCCTTCACTGCCAAGCTCGCTTTCACCTACATGTGTATCTGTGTGTCATAGAGAGAATTATGGGGGTAGGTGAGAAGAGACTGTGCTGCTTGCTGTGATTTCATAATTAAAATTTATTCCATTTGAATGAACACTAGGCTAAAACTATTTTTAATCAGGTTGCTGAGTATTTTATAATGCCTGAATTTTGCATAGAAATACTTGGGATTGGTGGGACTGTGGTTTAGTGGCTGGAACTGTTACATCACACCAGCTGTCGGATGTTCCTCTGGCTCCTTGTTTAACTACCGTTTTGAAGTCTCTAAACGCGGGAACCAGGCCGTACCGACCCCTACCGCAGAGGCACTAGTTGCAGTGCACTTCCTGCTTGCTTCAATTTCTCACTGAAGACTGGTCAGCTCAGTAAATGCGTTGCCAGGTTTGGAGAGCAACAGTGACGTAAAACCAAAAAGACACTTGTGTACTGTTTACACGATGTGCATCTTAATTAACCGTGTGTGAATTTCTGCTAGTCGAGCGCTAGCAGAATTATCAGAAGCTTTTGTAAATATGCATTACAAATTCATTCCATCCAGCTGTTCCTAAGTAGTGTTTTTTCATGTAGGTAGTTGGAAATTTCAAGTTATCGTGAATGCATCAGTAAATTGCAATGCTATCAATCCATGCATATCAACACAGATCTTTGTCTTCATGCATTTCGACCAAACAGATGGTGGTGAGTGATGCGACCAGTTTGGTTTAGTCATGCTTTAGGATCTGCTAGTAAGTAGGGCTATGTCAGCATGGTTATGGATTGGGTATACCTCACGTAATTTACAATGGAAAGCTGTCTCTGCACAGTTCGGCATGGGTATGGCACAGTTCTTGGTGGTAGTGGAAAAGGTCCATAAGTTGCCCATAGTGTGTGTACTTTACTGGCATTCCATTGTAAGTCTTGTGTATGGATGGACAGATGGGCATCTAAGCTGTATTTTTGCTGTGCTTCCCTACACTTGTTGATTCTTTTTAATATATAAATTTAACCTCAAGTCATGTCCAGAGTATTGGTGGTTATTTTAAATCTGGCCTTCAGATTGAGGGATATCACTGAAAGGTAAGCAAAAATATATATAACACCTCAAATGAACAGGGGTGGTTTCCAGGCTCATAATTAAATGGGCTGCTGTAATTAAAGTTTAATTGATTAGAAAAGGTTTTCATAATCACACTCAGATGTGAATCTAGTCAGATTTGACCTTAATTTCTTTGAGAAGTAAGGAGTATTTTGTGGCATGTGTCGATATAATGTTTTGTTTGAGTTTACTTAATTTATTTTAAATGTCGAATGAGAACATGTTAACCCATTCTGTGAAATTAGTTACTTTGTCATATGGCATTTTGTCACTTTAAGCTAGTTCAGCTAGTAATTTCTACATTATTGGATGCTAAATAATTTCTTTATCAGAGTCTGAAGCCAGACGAAATTTGTATCGGGATAATGTGAAAAGTTTTCACAGACAAGTTTTTCGTACTCCAGTCCTATAGGTGGCAGTAAAGTATAAAATACACAATTTGAATTTGAAGAAAACTTTGATGCACACTCAGAGGCTTAGACACAATGCCTGTCTGACCTGGCATTCTGTACTGTGTGCTCACAATGACCACGTGCTTTTAACTTTGAACACTTCTTTGTAATTCATTTACTTTGTCTGAGTTTATACTAACCAAAAAACCCAGATGCATGAAATTCTTCACTTTAGAAAAAAGTATTGATAATGGTTGCAACTCGTGCGTAAGCGGGTTAGATTAATTAATTTGGTTTCCCAGCCCCAATCCTAGAATTAACCTATGTAAATAGATCTTGGGTCTGGACATGATTAGTGCAAAACTAGTGAACACTCAACCAATCCAAGCTAAACCACAGGTCCTTAAATTAAAATTCAGATTTGTGGACAAATCAATAGGAATCGATTGTAATGTGGGTTAGAAAATGGAAATCTGTGTAGCGATTTAATTTTTTTTTCTGTGATAAATGTGCAGTGTGCATTGCGTGTTTAATCATAGCATTAATTTAAACCTATACTTGATATACGGTTGCGACTTGGCTAGAATGGTAAAAATTGGGTCACAGTACAAACAAGGTTGAGAACCACTGCCCTAGTTTTAACCATCACATTGATTGAGGCTCAATTTTCAGGTAACACAAGACCCAGTCCTTTTGGTAATGATGTCTGGCCATTTTTGTTTTCAGCCTTTATTCCTGTGTTATGCGAGTGTTCTTCCTAAAATTGTTAAACTTGTGAATGTAAATTTAAAATTCTTTGCCTGCAAAATGCTGAAGCATCATTCTGCATGTGCCTGCTGCTTCCCCCCCTCCCTCCACCCTAGTGTCCTTCCTAGGCGTCATGTGCAGCAGGGCAGTGCTGAATAAGAACAGTGTGGAGATTCTGGGCGAGTGCCCTCTCCCAGCTATCAAGGTGTCCCTGGATTGGCTCAAACTGCGGCCTAGAGTGTTTAACGAGAGTCCTGTGGACAAGAAGCAGTAGTGAGTATTTTGTCCTTGTGTCACCTCTGAAGTTCTGTTACCTGTGTTACTCTCTCCATGCTTTTGTTTGCAAGCTTTTCAAATACTATTTATTGTTTATTGTCCAGGTTGTGTTAATGTGAGTCTTTGGCCTGGATCTTAATTTCCTGCTATTGAACAAGAACATAAAGGTTATGTTATAGGAAATAATGCAAAATAGCATTGGTTTCTGAATTACTTAAAATTCACCATTATCCAGAAACTGAATTCGAAGTCCACTTCATGAACATTCATTCTAGGCAATACTTGCTATTTCATATATGAGATGATGGTTTTGGTAAGTGAATATAAGATTTGTGCGTTTCCCCTGTTTTTATCAACATCAGTATTTCTCATTATATTACAGTATTTGGTCGTGGCTGGTTGCAATACTGAACAGTTTTCAGCCAAAGGAAGATGATGTCTCCTGTCCGTCAGGTATGTTTTTCAATAAGTGTTGCTTTTGGTTAGTATATAGATTAGTTCCCAGATGTTTATACTTTAATAAACATAATAAGCAGTCTTTACAGTCCTATAGTTAGTGCATAAAATATAGTTAATAATGGTTAATACCAGTAGATTACTGCAATTGACTGTACAGTGACTGTTGGCTATGTAAAGAACTTGAGGTTCCATCTTGTCGATGCTATTTGTCACAAACAGCTTGGTCGCTGATGTTTTTTTTTTTTGCATACACTGAGTTGCCATCAAAAGGTAATGCATTTGTGATAAATGTAGATAGTGTTCGAACCTCAGACTGCACTTGGCGAAGTGTGTGGCTTGATAGCCATAAGCATGTTGTCCCTGTGGTTTGACAGTCATAAGCATGTTCTCCCTGCCCTGCCTTTAGTCTTACCGCTTCCAGAGGAGTTTGAGCTGCAGGGGTTCTTGGCTCTCAGGCCTGCTCTGCGGTATGCATTTTCTATTCACACCATTTATCCTTTTCTAATGTTTGTGTGCTGAGTGCTGATGTATATGTCTGCTTTGGTCTTATGGCCTTTTTCTGAATCTAGAGCCCTGGATTTTTCGAAAGGGCACCAGTCCATCAATGGAGACAAAGGTCTGCCCAGCCGGGCTCGTCACCAGAGGCTTATCAACCTCGGCAAGTGGGTGGCAGACAACCAGCCTGGGTAAAACGGCCGAACTAAAAATCACATCACTAAGAGATTGAGTTCTCAGAAAGTGTTCTCTGTATTGATGATCTAGCCATCATCTTTGATGTGTTTCATTATGATGTATATTATTATTATTATTATTATTAATTGGAAAGTTAATATTCTTAGAGTAGCAGAGCTGTGTGCATTTTCTATATAGCCGCAGTTGTAGTTTCTGGTTTCATATTTTTGAGAAATTGTAGAGATTGGAGGGTGTATGTGGAGCAAGGATTAGAGCAAAAATGTACATTCTATGTGGGTCCCCGAGAACTGGATTGGGAAGCACTGAGGTAAGGAGTGGTGGGGCTATCCGGGGAATACTTTCATTCCCATAGCATTTTTTGGTCTCAAGACTAGGGCTGGTCATTATGCAAAAAACACAGCTAGAATTAAACCCTGCAAAGATGTTTTCTCCTGTTGAACCAAAATGACTAGTGAGCTGTAGTGTGTTAAATGCTGCCTGGCAGAATGTAGTTGTTGTCAACACATTGCTTGGGCTATTTTTGGGATGCAGGACATACTATGGCCCTTGCTGAAAACAGGAATGGCTCCACACTCAATTTTGGCTCATTGTTTTTCTGGTGAAAAGCTTCATATGGACTAGGCCTGGTTTTGCTCTGACTAGTGGATTAATTTTGGCGGACTTCAGAAGGATCTGTCTTTTCTTTATGCTCAATAGCTTGTGCAGCAATGGTCTGTTCCCAAAACTGTTGAGTTTGTGGTTGGAATTGTAACATCTCTCTCTTCTTCATTTAGGTTGATCCAGTACCAAATCAATGAAGGCCTGATCCTGTTTCTGACCGATGTCCCGGAAATGGTCATCCAGGAGCCACAGGAGAAAGATGGACCAGTGCTCCAGGAGTCTTCCAACAGCGAGCCGGTGTCTCACGAAGATGGCCCTGCGCTTAAGCCTGTTTTGTCCATGGGCAGGACCCCCGGCACAGAGTGCAGTGAGAGGCCCGTGGTGACTTTCAAAGAGAACATCAAGCCCAGGGACCCTAGCCGAGAGACAGCCCGCAATCACCACCAGAAGGAGGCAGTGAAGGAGCGAAGGGATTACGGCAAAGGCAACGGTACCCCGAACAAGAATGAGCAGAAGAAAGACAAGCGAAAGAATGAAGCAAAGAAAAACAGCCATGAGAAACCTCCAGATGCTGGGAAGCAGGTTAGGAGCCTGTCCTTTTATTCCAGCTTTTACATTTTCTTTGTGTTCCTTTTTATTTGCGTTTTAGGCTCAGATGAGGTTAAGTTGTTTGAAGCTGTTTTACCTTTTATAGCGCACAGGTGCTCAGACAGGACAGGAAATTGTTTTTGAGAAAGTACGGTGGTACCTCATAACTCAAACTTAATCCGTTCAGAACTCCGGATCGAATCCTAAAAAGTTCAAGTTATGATTGAATTTTCCCCATGAGAAATAATGGAAAACCAATTAATTGGTTCCCGGCCCCAAAAAATTACACCAAAATGTTTTTTTCTATCATTTAAACACAAAATGAACTGCACAAAACAACTTAAACTAAGAAAATAAATGTATCGAAACAATGTGTAAAGACAACAAAAAGTGTCCTGCCCTGATCTTCTACTCCCAGTGTGGAATTCCGTGACATCAGCTGTTTCTGGTTGTTGTCATTAATCATCTGTATCTAGTCCGCGTTTCAGTTTGTTTTCTCAGTTCGGTCATTGTATGGTCTGTCTGCGTTATGCCTGCCTTACCTGTAATTAAACCCGTATTCCCCAATACCCTGACGTCTGCGCCTTTGTATCCATTCCATCCCCGCTGGGCACAAAAATACTATTATAATTAAATGTATTAATGGTTTATTATTAATATTAAAATAATAAGATCTTTATTTTTAAATGTGTTTTTTTTATATAATAATTATTACTGTTACTGTCTATCATTGTCTAAATGTCTTTTTACTGTCTAAATATATGTATTCAGCTAGTGTAGATATGTACGATGCTATCACAGCGAATGCGAGGTTGAGACTGAAGCTTTACCCTTTGTTTCCGCTGAGAGACGTGCCGCGTGACTCATTTCCCCGTGCATACAAGTTATCTTAGGTTGGCGTTCACGGTTCGACTTCTGAGATTCAGATCGAGTTCTAGGTAATTTTTTTTTCAAACTGGTTAGTAGTTCTTCGAGTAATTCGAGTTCTAACGAGTTAGAGAACTGAGGTACCACTGTATTATTATTCACACGTTGTTTCCTCACAGTCATTATCCCTTTCTGTTGTGTGTGTGTGTGTGTGTGTATGTATGTATGTGTGTGTGTGTGTATGTGTATGCGTATAGGTAAAAAGCCAGCCAGAGATCACAAAGACGCCAGTATCCGAGTTCCGGAAGACTCCAGTAACGCAGACACAGACAACCACCTCCTCCCAATTCATTCCCATCCATCACCCTGGGGCGTTCCCTCCTCTTCCTAGCAGACAAGGTACGACTGCTTGCTTTTGGCCGACTACTGGTTAATGGTAACAATCCTTCTCACACTGTCTTTTCATAACTAGTGAGTCTGTTCCGAAATTCTGCCTCATTCCACATTCTGACAAATACTGAATCATAAGTACCTCACTAGGCAAACCAATATGCACCTCATGTTGAGCAACCATGTTTGAATTACGTTAGCTGGTGGAGGCGCAAATAATTCTGGGTCTACTGCTCTCCTCTTTTACGAGGATGGTTGTGCCTCAAACCTATATCCGGATTCGTAGTTTCATAGTTGTTTAAAAAATAAATAATTAAATAATCATATCAAAGTCCAGCCACGACTCATAAATCTCTGCTTTTATATGAATAACTTAGCACTGCTGAGTGATCCTCTGATCACATGTTTGACACAGGGGTTTTCACGTTTGTAAAATTTTTCTTTTTTTTTTTTTTTTTTTTTTATCAATGTTAAAGCAATTTCTGCGTATTGGTGCATGAGAACCACCAATCACAAGTTTTATTGTTTTAAATAAAATCACAGACGTGGCTCGTTCCCTGGGGGGGGGGGGGGGGGGGGGGGGGGGGGGGGGGGGGGGGGGGGGGGGGGGG
>JAODKF010000049.1:18077990-18120443 GCA_026779585.1 Mormyrus proboscirostris | reverse complement strand
CCCCCCCCAATCATTGCAGGCTTCCCTCCTCCAGCCTACGTCATCCCCCCTCCCGTGGCATTCTCCATGAGCCCAGGCTTCACCTTCTCCGCTGGGGTGTCAGTACCGGGCCCGTTCCTTCAGGCCGCCTCCCACGCTCAGAGTGGCAGCCAGATGCCGGCCGGGAAGCCATCGCACATCCCCTACAGTCAGCAGCGG
This sequence comes from Mormyrus proboscirostris, assembly GCA_026779585.1. NCBI lineage: Eukaryota > Metazoa > Chordata > Actinopteri > Osteoglossiformes > Mormyridae > Mormyrus > Mormyrus proboscirostris. The sequence continues at coordinate 18,120,245 of JAODKF010000049.1, read as the reverse complement.
CCCTCTGGTCCAGGAGCTCTCAGCCAGAGCCCCCAGCAGCAGCAGGGCCAGCAGCCGCAGGGCCAGCCCCAGGCGCAGCAGCAGCAGCAATCGCCTACTAAACCCATATCGGCCCAGCAGGGCAAGAGCCCTCCTCACCATCCCACAGTGCAGCAGGTATATTTGTGGCTCAGCCCCAGCTGCTGGACCATTCACGCCCTCTAGAGGGCCCCGAATCCCATCCATCCGTCTTTTTTCTTTTTCTTTTCTTTTATACATTGCTAACACCAGATTTCTCTGTCTTCCCTTGTCTTACTCAGCATGATATTAGTATGGATTCCTCATCCATGGCATGAGTAACACACTTATGAATAGTAACTTCTCTCTGGTGTTATCCAGCCCTTAATCCCAGGTCTTTAACCTTATGATGGATTGATAATTGTGATTTACAAAGTGTACTCTGTTAACGCAACAGTGTCTTATCCGTATCAGCCGGTGGCTGAAAAATGTAAATTCCCCATTCCAACTGATGCTTGGCAGTCTTACTCTGGTGTGGTTTTGAATTTGAGTCTGGCTGTCTGTAAAGCAGTCATGCATAGCATTTTCCCATTTTCGTTTCAGTTTAGCTTTGTTTTTGAGCATCATAGTACAGTTTTACTTTTAATTCAATTTTACAATCCCTCCATAGATTTTAGTGACCAAGTGGGGGCGGGGGGATGGCTGTTTTGTCCTTTTGTATTCACGTATAAAAATCAATCTCAGATATGAAATAGCAAGTTCCCCTCCCATAGAACATAATTGTTTAAAAAAAAATCATATATAGCCGAACACACACACACACACTTGTAGATATGTCTTAATATCTGAAAAAAGTTTTTTTTAAAAAAAAAGAGGGGGAGACAGAAAACGTCCTATTATAGCGGTACCTTTTTCAGTGATTGAACATGCTTGTGATGGTTTTTAACAGTAAATCTATACATATCTAATTTTATCTATACATAATATATCTATACTTCATTAATAACATAAATTAAGTAAGTCCGGTTTAAGTGTTATATTCTCCATTCACACATGGTGGCAACTGCGTATTACAGTACAAACTGCGTATTTATTACAGTACAAACAAGGAAGTTCATTGCCATTCAACATGTGGCATCATGAAATGTACATTTTAGGCATACGAAAATATTGTACAGTATAATAAAATCACATTTTCAAAATTACTGTATTGTTTTTGATTGTTACTCCATTCTTTTTATGTTAATTGTTTAGTTTTTTTTTTGGGGGGGGGGATGTTTTGTGGTTCTTTTTCGTGTTTTGGCATCTTTCGAGCGCCCAGCCCGCCAATAAGCGTATGCTCAGTTGTGTGTTCTCTCTGTCTTTTTTGGTCTTTAAGGTTATTTTAATTTAGGTGTATATTCTTGGTCACAAAAAAAAAAACTGAACAAATTCAAACAAAAACTATTTGTAGTTCCTGGCATATACCTTTACCTTTATTAAAATATACCTTTATATGTCTGTCTGTCCATTCTGAACCAGTACATCCAGGTTTCAGAGCCATCTGGCCAGCTGTGGAACCAGCACCAGCTGCAACCGTCCTTCCGGAAGATGCAAATACCTGTCAAGCAGCCATTCTTCATGCCAGCCCAGGACCCCCTGAAGCTCTTCGAGAATCCACTGCAGCCAGTCCCCCTGCAGCCTCCACAGCCCAGTAGTTTGGACAAGAAGATGCCGTTTCCCGATCCTGTCAAGGATTTCTATTGGGAATCTGCCTACCGCATGACAGACAACCAGCCAATGATGAGCCATCAGGTGGCCGGTGATCGGCCAGTCAAACGCCAGGCAGGCGTCTTCTGCCCTGACCCAGACAGCGGATCCCGAATACCATCTTTTGAGGTATGACATTCTCATATTATACAGTTTGACCCCAATAAATTTTCAAAAGGTGGCCCAAGGTGTTGAACTGCTTGTCACAGGAGTCACATGTTGCTCCCCTTCTGATAGGTATCCATTGTTGTTTCGATAGAAAAGCCTTACCACTCAACTGATATGAACAGAAAATGTGTACTAGCTAGAGGCTTCAATGAGGCGTAAATCTTTCCCTGTTAGTTCCTGTCCTCTTTGTGCTTTGCAAGTAACCCTTTTTTGCCAAAGCAACTATTATCTTTGATCCCCTTCTCTTAACTTCTTCTTGTCTTCTTCCTTTCTTCTTACTCATCTATGGACAGCTGAATTTTTTGTCATTGCACACTATATATACGCCAAAAGCAGAGGCTGCATATGACAGGAGGCCGATTAGCGTATCATAATTGTTAAGATAGGGTTGGTGGAGTTTTGTCTAGTGTTACTTTAAGTGAATCACTTTACTTTAAACGGGTTTCCAGTAGTTTGTGTGTTGCGTTGAATTTGTCACTGGAGTTAATCTTGTTTGTACTTTTGGAGGTATAGTCAGCGATGTGATATTTTGTCCCTGGTCACACATGTCAGCCATCTTGTTCCTCTCATTCCCATTATCAATAGTATTTATGATGACTTGTCAAATTTTAATCATCATTTTGTCCAAAGCATTACAATTAATGATGAACCAATAAGGAAAAGTCTGGCCGATACCAATAGCCGATTACTTTGAAAGCATTGTTTAGGAGGTTCTGATTAAGTCATTTTAAAGGAACACTCCACCAAAATAAATTTAAAAGTAAATTAAATTTAATAAGCAAGTTATTATGCAATCATGAAAAAATTAGAACACCCCATTAAATATTTATTTCTTTATTAAGAATTATTAAAATATCAATTGCATCACTTATGAAAAATAAATTCACTTATTTAATAAAGGAAATTAACTACAATACCAATTCCTACGGAGGAAAAAGTTAGGACACCCTATACCCTAATAGCTAGTATTTCCCCCTTTGGCTGAAATAACTTCAATGAGACGTTTCCTATAGCCATCTATCAATTTCTGACAACTGGCAGAAAGTTTTCCCCACTCTCGGATGCAGAATTCCTGAAGCTATATGATGTTTGAAGGGTGTCCTGCATGCATTTCCTCTTCAAATCACTCCACAGCATCTGAATAGGATTCAGATCCAGGCTTTGACTTGATCACTGCAGAACTCATTTCTTTCTTGTAAGTCATTCCTTGGCAGATTTACTGGAATGTTTTGGGTTATTGTCATTTTAATGGTCCACCCCCAATTCAGCTTCAACTTCTGGACAAATGTTTTCACATTGTCCTCAAGCACCCTCATGAATTCATAGTGGATTCTATGATGTTAGCTGGCCAGGTTCTACTGCAGCAAAGCACCCCCAAACCATGACATTTCCACCCCCCATGCTTCACAGTTGGTATGAGGTTCTTTTGCGCAAAAGCTGTCTTTGGTTTACGCCAAACATGTCCTCTGTTACAGCATCCAAAAAATTTACTTTCATTGTTCCAAATGTCCCAGTCTTTGTCTAGGTGGTCTCTTCAGTGTTGCCCAGATGTTTTTTTTTTTTTTTTTTTTGACAGCAAGGGTTTCCTCCTTGCACAGCTCCCATGTCAAACTTGCATGTCTCTTTCTGATAGTAGGTGCATGTACCTTGACATCAAGTGTCGCAAGAACTTCTTGTATGACCCGAGATGACATTTTTGGAGGCTTCTTTCAGCATCTTGCTATCTGCTCTTGGGCTGAACTTGCTAGGACAACTTGCTCTGGCCATGCTCATATATATATATTTTTTTTTATGTTCTCCACTTGTAAATTATTTACGTACAGTGGAATGGCTGACTCCAAACTGTCTTGAGATCTTTTTACATCCTTCCCAGACTCATGCATCTACATGCTTCCTTCCGAAGGCCTCAGAGAGCTTTTTGGATCTCAGCATGGTGATACCACTCATTTCAACAATCAAAACCAAACCAAACTAAATGTTTGTGGTTTAAATAAGACAGGCTCCACACAAAAAGCTCTGCCACAGTGATCTAATCATTTTCAACTGATATGGTGCCCCTGAATATAATTCTAGGAATTTTTAAATAGTTATTTATGTGAGGGTATCCTAACTTTTTCCTCAGTGGAAATTAGCATCTTAGTTAATTTCTCTTCATAAATAAGTGAATTTGTTTTTGGATAGATGATGCAGTTACATCGCCTTTATCTACAGCTATAATTTAAAAGAAGATTTAATACTGATATGTTTATTTCCTAATAAGAAAAATATATATTTAATGGGGTATCCTAATTTTTTCACGACTATGCTCATTTTAAGTGTCGAGCACGCGACTGCTTTTTTTTTTTACCCTTAGTAATGTTTTTCCTGAAAGTCCCATGTACACAAGGGTTAAATTAGCAGAGAACAATCAAACATAAGACATCATATAAGCTGTGATTGTGTTCATTTAAATAAAGTAGTAATAAAAATAAAACAATTGCCGTAAGAAAAAACGGGGATCTTGCAGCTGCATGGACCCCTAATATTTATGGATTGATTATTATGGCAGAATTCTGTGGTTGTGTAAAATATTTGTGTACTTAGTATTTAGTTTTGTACACCCATGCAGCAAAGTTTATGAAAACGTTTTGCACAGTTGTGTTTTCAAAGTCATTGATTTGCAGCTTCACATTTGCACATAATCGCACTTTCCACTTTACAACTACATTTGTGAAATTTCTAGTTTGAACTACACATCTTTGACTATATTACTTAGTATGAGAGTGGAAAACTTTAGTTTAAGGTGGCAAAATATTAGACTTTGTTTTACAAAAAGCGGCTGCAATTTAATACAACTTAATGTATGAATTCCAAGCCAACCAACCTTGTGATGTCACATCCTTTGCTAGAACATGACGGCACAACACTTGCCTGAAAAATGTAACTTTTATTATTTTTAATCCAGTTTCATCAACAGTGTTAAACCTAAACAGATCTTCAGAGTCAGGATCTTGTAAGTCAGTCTAACGGCATCTTACATTTCATGTCCCCTTTTTTAATGTGGTTAATCACTCTCCTTTTTAGACACACACACACACACACATCCTCTTTGCCACAACTAACCACCTCTGCTTCATTCTTGGTGTGATTTGGCTCTTTTAAACAGTTCCAGATTTTCACCCATACAGTGTGCCTGCAAAATTTGGAAAGGTTTTGGACAAATACTTTTGAGTTATGTTGATTAGATCTGGGGTCTGAGCTGGCCATCTCTTTGCTGTCACTATGTGGCACTGTTATATTTTCAGTGGGTTTGGTGTCAGATCTTGTAAAGGTATAGATATGTCAAATAATTTTTGAGTTATCCTGGTGGGATCAACTGACACTACAATTTTTTTGCGATCACTTTGCGGGGGGTGATCCGTCCCAAAATTTGATAATTTCTAGATTTTTGCCTCCAGATGAGGTTTTTACAGTGGGAGCACCAAACAGTGAAGCAAAGGCTTCAACTTTAAAGCTTTTCCAGCCATGCTTGATGAGGAGACATTTGACATGATTTGGTGGTAGCAGTTTGGTTAATGGTTTGATTCACTAAACATTTTTATAGACAGACAACAACGTAACAGTCCGTTGTGCAGTTGTCAATCTCCTACAAATGGTCTGTTGGATAGTAGCTTAAACAGGATGTTGCGAGCTTAAATTTACAGGGCCCCAGTATGCTGTGAGGACAGTACATTTTCATGTGAGATCAACCATAGGTGAAGTCGTTAGGTTTGGTATAGATTATTTCGAATTTCCATCTAGTTACATTGATTGCTGTTTGAAATAACACTATGCTTATTATTTTTTTCACCAATTGCTTTTTTTCTATATTGCTTGCTGCTTTGGTCCATGTAACCAAAGCTGCATCAGGTACAACTTGGACAGCTCAGTTCTCAGTTCAGGGCTCAAAACCTACAACAGTGGAACACAAAAAGAATGCACAGATGTGGCAAATATAGATGTTCTTGAATAAAATGTTTTATAAAGTGACATCAGTATTTATCCTTTGTTAAATCGGTAGGGCAACTTTGAGGCTGTGTGTAGGCTAATAGGAATGTGTGCACTTTACTATGTCTACCTTCAAATGGAGGGGAAAGGAGACAGTGGGAACACATGCATGCAAGCATGGGGATGCACACGCTTGTGAGTGGACTCCTACGTGCAGAAAACTCATGCCATGAGTAGTTTGTGATGGTTGATATGGTTTGATGAGTTCAAGCATATGAATATCCAACCCTTTTCAGGGATGCTACTTACCAAAGTTAAATTCCCCATCCCTTTGCCATCTGTACCCCGGTCACACCTATATTGTGCCTCTAAAGCAGGGGTGGCCAATCTTACCCGCAAAGGGCCGGTGTGTATGCAGGTTTTTGGGATAACCTGTAGGTCAGCTGTTCAAACCCAGGTGTGAGAATTCTTCAGCCAATCAGTCCTCTAATTAGTAATCTAGGGAGTTGCAGCAAAAATCCACATATACATCGGGCCTTTGCGGATAAGATTGACCACCCCTGCTCTAAAGTTTGAAAGAGATCAGTGAAATGCTTTGAGTTACTGTGGTCATAAGACCAAGTGTCTTCTAAAGATATAGTTTCCTTCCTGTGCTGCCACACAGCACTACTGATTCACTTTTGGGGCAATTTGTCAATAAATAAAAGTACTTGTAGAAACTTTCTTTTCTGAAGCATCAGATACTTTTTAAATTGTCACATCCACAAGGTCAAATATCATCTGTTTTCATGCATTCCTTTGGTGACACTAAGCAGCGTTGCTTAAATTTTTGGGTGAACTGCCTCAAAATTTAAGCAGGTCCAGTTGGGCACCCATGTATGACCTCTGCAAAGTTTGAAAAATATCCATCAAAAACTTTTTGGGTTATCGTCTTGGCAGTATCCAGTGTCAAAACTGCTCTTTTTGCTGTCACCATGAGGCTCTGCTTCAATTTTGGGGCAGTCTGTCATTTTAAATTTAATTTGTATGAAAATTCAAAAAGTGTTTCTTGGATGTTTATCTTAACAAGCAAAGCTTCTACAATGGTAGTGGGCTGGTGCCAACCATATGTATTCTCAGCAGTCTGATGGAATGCATCCATCCATCCATTTTCTGTCTCTTATCCGGGGTCGGATTGAGGGGCAGCAGTCTAAGCCAGGTGGCCCTGCCTTCTACTGCCACCCGATCTACACTGCACCTGACCCCCTTGGCTCCCCCTGCCAGTGGTGGGCCCACAGGAGGGCGAACCCATGTTATCCCTTTGGGCTATATTTTATAGTGTTTCAAGCTCCCACCCCAGGCCTGGCTCCAGGCTTCCCCAGTCTGGGCGGGGTAACATATTCCTTGGTTTTATTAATCATAAGGGTCATTATGAACCATTTTCAGTCTTTGCGCTCGCCTAGGACCAGTTTGCCTTGGGAGAACCTACCGAAATTGCCTGGAACAACATACCTCCTAGGACCATAGAGGTCATGGGTGTCGCCGCCATTAAATCTGAGGTGGACGTGTCTCCCTCACGTTTCATAATTATTCGTTAGGTGGCAATTCATGGAGGGGCTGAGGAAGTCAGCTACAAACAAATACTAGTTAAATGAATGATGGCATAAAACGTCTCTTAATTGGTCAGGTAGATGTCAATTGGTATCAGTAATGGAAGGTCAATGGGCATATTTTTTCTATAGTAAAAAATAAATTCCTCAAAGTGGATATACGTGGTTTGCCATGTTGGAAATGGCAATATGCATTAAATATTAATTACAATTGACAAACATATGATAACTAAGACCAACATTTACAAATGCAAACAGCAAATTTTCCAATACAAGACAGGCTAAGAAAACCAACCAAATCGTGGACTTGGGGGGAATTATTTTCAATAATTTGCTTCTACATGGCAAAATAATCTACCCAGGAAAAGGTTATGAATGAGCCTTTCTGAGGGACAGGAGGAGATGTGTGCGCGAGTGTGCATGATCCAGTGCCTGAACAAAAAGAGCTGTATGAAATGTCACCAGGTGTTTTTCAAACATCAGCCAGCCGTCTTTAAGTCCACTTTCAATCTTCACTTGTAAGAATATGAAGACTAAGCTACAGCGTATCCTTAAATTCCAAAAGGGTCCTCTCTGTAGCAACACCTGAAATTAAGCTGGTTTTCATGTTTAAATTGCACATGCATTTTATCAGCTTTACCTTTCCACCATTTAATTTCAGTGCAGCTGTAATTTAATAGCCAATTAAGCATGACCAGTAAAGAGATTTGACAGGAATTTAAATTTTTTTAGAGATCAAGTTCAATTAAAACATGCTGTTTAATCAGTGTGATTATGAAAGTCATTATCAGTTAAAGCAGTTGGTTAACAGTACACAAAAAAGTATACAGTTTAATGTTAAAAACTAAGAATGATTATTAGTAAAGGACATATCCATGCAAGAACACCAGCCTTCCAGCCATAAGCTAGGCATCATTTGTGATTTTCCCCTTAACGGTGCATTTATTTGCATAACGGTTTCAAAACATTCGTAAATTAACATCAGCATTCCTTTAGGTAAGTCAGTATCTGGCAACAATACCCCTTTTGTTTGTAATCCCCTCATCCTTAACGGTTAGCTTGTGCCAATGACTTAAGTGTTGTTCAGCATAATTACTATTTTCCTGAATTGTTCTAAGGGTCATTGGGCCTATTTAATTGGCTAGAATAATCCCATTTCTTTTACTTCATTATGCTGTGTTAGCCAAGATGAATATTTATATATCTGGTCCTTTTTTATTGATTTTAAATGTATCTGAGTTTCTGTTTGTTTGGCTTTGTGTTTGATTGCCCAGAAAACCTCCAAAGCTCATGTGTAGCACTGAGATTGCTGTCTTATAGAGTTATATGTTGCCAGTTGAGAGCTTGGTGTTACCTGAGGTATTGGTGCACTTCAAACTAATTTGTGGTCTATTTATATTTATAAAGCAGTTGAGTATGTGCGCTTGTGGCAAGTTGCTGTGGTTTATCATTTTATTGATTAGCATCAGATGCTCTTAGCGTGCCGATGTTTCCTATGAATGTTGCGGACTGTCAGGGTTGTCGAGGCTTTGTATCAAGACATGGAGACGTATGCAAGTACGGTTTGGTGCATCAGAATCACCCTGGTCTTTATGTTCAGTTTTACGGCAAACTCCAGTGGCAAGATGCAACATGGCCCGCTCTACTAACCAGCCAGGAGTCTGCTTGACATGTTCTGGCATCTCCTTTTTACTGGTTGATCTATTTCTTTTCTCCTTCCTTTTCTGCTTCATCTTTCTCACCTAGGACAACAAGAGCTCGCCTCTTCTACCTCCTGACCTGTTAAAATGTCTAGCTGATTTTGAGGAGGAGGAGGAGCTGACCTTTACTAAGCCACATGGTTTCTACCAAGCCTTGGCTGGGCCTCTTAGCACAGCTCCTGGACGAAACCTATTTGTATGTAGTTTCCTCTTTATCTTGCTGGTGTAATTATCTATTGCATGTTCGTAAACTTCTGGTTAAACACGTGTTCCAGTGACGGTGGGGAACCACAAACTCCTAAAGATCCAAAAGTGTGAGATGCTTTGGAATGAATGCTCTGTAAGCCCTATTCTCACCTACGTATTTTGTCTTTGTTTGTTTTTTGTTTTTTTTTATTAGGCACATGTGTGAACATCGTCTTTAACGTATTAAACTTTTTTCAGTTTGTTAGCTTGGACCATTCATTTATAGTTTTGCTTAATCTGCACAAATAAGTGTAGTTGGATTCAAAGTACAATGTAACTCGAATACATATTTGTGTGACAAAGGTAATAGTGAAAAGTAGGGGTGTAACTGTACACAAAATTCAAATAAAATTCAAAGCTTGGTTTTCGTTTCACAGTTCGATGCAATTTGGGTACAGCAGGGAAAACATTTTATTAAATATTATTGACTATTATTAAAACTAGACACAGAAACTAGCTCCCTGGGCGCCCCAACAGGTGGCAGCCCTTCGCGGACAACTTGTTCTACAAAGAGCAAGTTGAGGGAGGCGTAAAAAAGAATTTCCCCAACAAAGGAATTTCCCCACGGGGATCAATAGAGTTGAGATTATTATTATTATTATTATTATTATTATTATTATTATTATTATTAGCTGTAAACTAAAGGCAAAGCATCTGTCTACAGTGAGTATCAAAACTTGGAACTAATAATTAGAGATAATAATCATTATGGAAAAAATATGAGTAAAAAAACTATATCCAGTCTAAATCCTCTACTGCTGACTATGTTTATTTGCCTTTCTGCAATGATAAACACCACATACGCAAGAGTAATTCTCTTTAGCCTTGTCTGAATATCTGAATATCTCAGCAAAAACGCCTTAAATTTCACGGGAAGACTGAGGTGTTGAGGCTGTTCCTGCCTTGCTTCAGTCGTACACACACTCAGACCGTGTCCTCTCACATGAGTTAACACATTGGATGCGGTTCCAGCCGCATATCTGAGTTTGGTTTAGCAGAACCAACAGGCTGTCTTGGTCTTATTTAACATACTCTTTCTCCAGTGCTGTTGTAACTTATAGGGAAACCAAAATGTACCTAAACCACCAATTACAGCTAACCCAGCATTAGCTCTAACCAATTCACAGCCACAAATACAGAATGTTTTCCATTTTGAAAATCTGTGAATGTAGGTTCCACCCTTGTCAATAAATCTGTTGATTCATTTTATTGTGTGTACTAAACCAGAAGTGAAGTACCGAATGGTATACAGCGAATATGTGTACCGTTACAGCCCTTGTGAAAAGGCTAGAATGTTTAGTAGTGTTTGGTTTATCTGGATTCATACTGACTTGTTTAAATACCCCTTCCCCCACTCTTCTGCAGCTTCCTGATATCTCCAGGTTGGAAAGAGCTCCTGAAGTCATGTCTCAGACCTCTTCTCTGCTGCCCTTGTCTGGATTTTCAGTTCAGGTCAGTAAGATCCTTCAGGTCATTCTATATGAAATATCTGTATAATATGATATAGAGGAGGCAAACTTACCAGAAGCCCCTCAAACGTCCACATATAAAAAGTTAATTTCTCTCTTATCTATCTTTTAACCCCTATCCCTGTTCAGGGGGCCCTGGTGCCTATCCCAGGCAGCATAGGGCACAAGAAAGAGGTATGTCATGGATGGAATGGAACTCCAGCCCAGGGCACAAACACAATTTATACAATGTGTGCAATTTAGGGATGCCTGCTACGCTAACTGCATGTCTTTTCACTGGGAGGAAACTTCAAAACATAGAGAGACTATGAAAACTTCATTCACACGCTGCATTCCAGAATCTTGTCTGGTAGTCTTGTTTTTCAACTTGTGTTGATTGTGTCCAAGCTATGCACAGAGACTAATTTAAAATGTTTAGACTTTATTTAACTGAAATCAACCTGAACCTTAATATATCTGAACCTGAACCACATGTTATTATTTCTTTACCACATACCATGGAAAATGTCATTCAATAGTAATAGTGTTTGTGTTCATAGCATGATTGAGCCTCTTTCTTAAATGGAAAGTGGGTAAAAGTATATAGGATCACCTTTCACAGTTAATGTTTTATATTAGGGGTGTAAAAGTACACAAAAATACACGGTTTAGTACAAACAGTTTTGAGTTCATTTTGGTGCAATTCCAGATATTTTTAAATTTTAAAATTGCTTATTAGTGAACTGCAGGGACCGAAACCATTGTAAACTGAATATAAGGCAATGTGTCTGTATAGTGTAACAGATGCTGATTTGTACATTGTTAAATGTAAAATATTTAAAAGTTCAAAAACAAGTATGCAGACCGAATACCATTTTCTCTACTACCAAGTATAGAGAGTGTGATAAACACCTTTGTATCCTTAGTTATTTTTTAGTTACTTTGAATTTCCTGGTAAAAGCACCTTAAATGCAATGGGGAGACTAAATTTCACAGACTGTTTCTGCCTTGCTCTGGTCATACACACACTCCAGTTGTTTGAGATAAGTAAGCAAGTTGGATGTGATTCCAGCAACATCTGAGCCGACAATTATGAACTAACTCTCTCATTTTAGTGTAATGTATTGGGACACTAAAATGTCCAAAAACTACTGATTCAATAGATGTGGAACCGAATGTCCCCACAATGTGATAAAAACCTGTTATTTTTACATTGTGGGGACCATTTTTGGGAATTAATAAAATCACGGTTCAAAAAAGGTTTAGACGCGGTATATAATGTAAATAAACACAGAATGCAATAATTCACAAATCATATAAACCATATATGAAAATGTAACAAATTCAGGTGTTGAAACTGAGAAGTTTTAGTTTTATGACACATATATGCTCAATTTGAATTTGATGGCAGCAACACATTGGGAAATTTGGGAAAGGGCCATGTTTACCACTGTGTGGTGTCACCTCTCAACAACATTGTAAATGTTTGGGAACTGAAGAGACCAGTTGCTGGAGTTTTGCAAAGTGAAATGTTGTCCCATTCTTGCCTGATTATAAGATTTCAACTGCTCAACATTTCGGGGTCTCCTTTGCATTTTCTGTTTCATGACATGCCAAATGTTTTCAATGGGTGTTAGATCTGGACTGCAGGCAGGCTAGTCTAACACCTGACTCTTCTATTATGGAGCCATACTGTTTCAATACGTGCAGAGGGCTGTTTGGCAATGTCTTGTTGAAATATACAAGGCTTCTCTAAAAAAAGATGTCTGAATGGCAGCCTTCCCAGATGTGTAAGCTACCCAAGCCATGGGCACTAATGCGCACCCCCCATAGAAAAATAGCCTGTGAAACTTCAGTGTTTAGTTTCTGTTCCCATTAGTCTGACATATTTTATGTCATGCCCCCAGCACATGAGCTGAGTGAGGTGATGAGAATTTCCACTCATCGCTCACAGAGTGGTACACTCCCCCACTCCTAGTCGCTCCGGTCAGGTTTCACCCCACTCCAATGAAACCGCTCACCGCTTGCTTCAAAAAAAAAAAAAAAAAAAACAATCTGCATTGTATTTTAATTTTAGCTTAAACTGTAGCCTGGCTAACTGAGAGCTGTCAAATCCACATTCAAGAAGAAATGATTTACTTTAAGATGTAAGTGTACAACGCTCAAGCTTTTTTCCAAATGTGATGCTGTGCTCTTACTCTTGTTCCTGCTTCCTCTCCCGCTCTGCGCTCGCTTCTGCTCCAGTCTGCTCACATGCTCTGGTCCCCAATATTGGTAAAGATTGTAGCACTTTTTTCAAGAATATGTTGAGCCAGAGGTTTAGTAGGTTTCTTTTATTCAACTTCAGTACACAATCCTTATGTAATCAAGCCCTCACAGTAAACAGTCTAGTTTGGTCCAGTCATGTTTCGAAACACAGGGTTAATGACCAGTTGCCATAGTACAGCTAGATCCCCCTAATTAAGCCCTAATTGCCATTATTGGCTTAAAGCAACTTAAGTGGTTATAAGTAGCTCAGTACATCAAAGAAATTATATTACTGTTATCATTATTCCTCAACTAATTTCACTATCTGCATGATCCTTATGGTGCTGGTTTTGGGCAAACATGCAAAATATGAAATCCAGTGCAGCTTACAAAGTACGATATCCAGGTATTAGATGATTTTACTTAAATCCATATTTTGTAATATAATATCAGTAATATATGCATTTTCCCTCATTGGAAGTAACTTGCTCCATTCTTACAGGCTTGTTTTTATACTCAGTGTAGTTATGTGATGTTGTTTTTTTTCCCCACCTTTAGGAGAGTTCCTATCAAAACAGCAGCATTTTCAGCGAGGCCTACGGCAAAAACATCACCCCCAGTCCCAAGGCCGATATTGCTCTAGCACCCCAGGAAGCTTCCCTTTATTCCCTGTTTGAAGGCACACCGTGGTCTCCTTCCCTTCCTGCCAGCTCAGGTAAGTCCTTTCCTTTCATGCTTCCTACTGTGTTTTTCCTCAGCCCCATACTTCGTTTTAATTCGCTTGGTAAATGGACTGGCCTAATCTAACTTGAAAAATTAAGACTGATAATTGTTTGTACCTCTGCATTTTTGGTTAAAAATCAAATATAAATGAGTTACATATATGTCATGCATATGAAATGGAAAAAAAAAACTCAATACTACAAGTCATATGGCTTCATATTTTATGTCATATACAGTACATTCAGAAACTATTCAGACTCACTTTTTTATGCTGCAGCCTTATATTATAAATGATTAGAGTGCTTTTCCACTGCATCAGGTACTGTACTGTCTATATTAAGGCGTTTTCCTACCGAAGATCAGGAACTTAGTTTCTTCCTGGGCCATCTTGACTGGGAACTTTTGTAGTTCCTGGCCACTTCTGTGTCTCGCTTTCCCCCAACACTACCAGATCCTTTATGCCAAATAAGCTTATGAGACACAAAAGGGTTAGAAGTTAAGTTTAACACACAATGTCATACACAAGGAAAGTACACCGCCACCCCAAAACAATAACAATGAACAACATAATTATGTTAGTTATTTGTTAGTTATTGGAGGAGGATGGAGGAATCAATTATGCAGTCCAAAAATACAAGACAAATTGCATCCCACATACAAGTAAAAGTAATGTGTGTACAATATGTTAACTAATCAGCCCTGCGCCATCTCAAAAAAATGGCTTGACTTTGTTTGATTTGGTTGGCTTGTAAACAAACAATAAAATGTGACCTATATGGTAGATTGTGATTCTAACCAAAAATATTGTGATATGACATTTTGGCCGTATCGCCCACCCTTAGATCTGAATATTTATGTCAATTTGTTTCGGTTTATTTTTACTAAATTTGCACATTGCTTTTGTCATTATGGACTGTTGCGTTTAGATTGACAAAGGGGAAAAATTAATTTAAATGACCAGCAAAATGCTGGGGTCAGAATGCTTTCTGAATGTGCTGTAATAAACTGTATAGTGCACATTATTTTTAGGAGGTAAAGTACTTGGGCATGCCCCATCTCCATAATTTCTGAGACCAAAAATTACTGAGATAAAATATTTCATGTCACAATGTAGTGGGGAGCAGTCGATGAACTTTGAACTTTTTCCTCTATTTCTGATCATTTTCATGATTAGACCACTCAACACCAGCAAGCCAGTCTCCCCACTCCTCCAATCCCAGCAGCCTGCCTTCATCTCCACCCACACACAACCACGGCCCCGCCCCCTTCTCCAATTTTGGCCCTATCGGCACCTCTGACAGTAGAGAGCGAAGGATGACTGACCGCTGGAAGGCAGAGAAAACAGGTGAACCTGTGTGATTGGACTACACTCGACTTGTGGCTGTGTTTAATTATGCAGCGATTATGCTGATATTTACCTTCTTGGCAAACCTGTGGGAATGAGCTGTGTTCCATTTCTCTGTGTGTGTGTGTGTGTGTGTGTGTGTGTGTGTGTGTGTGTGTGTGTGTGTGTGTGTGTGTGTGTGTGTGTGTGTATCTGCTGCAGTTACCATGGCAGTGCTAACATATACTCGAGACATTGTCTTGGCAGGCCTGCAGGAATAAGCCATGTTACTTTACTTTTGTGTGTGTGTGTATCTCTGCTGCAATTAGTGGCTTTTTAGTGGACTATTTCCCTGCTGTGTCATTTGCAGTCTCGGAGAACAGTTGGCACCAGGCTAACGCTCCCGGCAGTGGCTGGGCCGCGCAGGAATCCCCCATGGAAGACTCTTCCACCATCTTGGATAGTCTTAAGGTACTTCACATCACCTGCTTATTCAGTAATTAATCATAAAGCATCTTTTTTGCTGTTTTAATCCTCTCAAAGTGGATTTGACAGTCACGGTAACTAAAAAGCTGAAGTACTCTTGACAAACGACATAAAACAGAAATATATTCAAATACTTCAGCTGTATTGTGCAATACTATATATGATGAGGTGATCTTAATCTCTTAATATATATTTGAAAAATTAAATGCATTTATATATGTTAGATATAAATTTTGCATTTATATCCGTTGTGGACAGTTTATAAGACCATGTCTGGAAATTTTACAAGACCACTTGTACCTGAATACTTGTACTTTGGTGTAATGTCTTCCTAAAAATTTGAGAAACATTGGACAGTTAATATGAATCATCAAGGATGTTAAAGACATGATGTATTTTGTTAGTGTCCATGCCTGTTCTTATGTCTAAATGTATGTACATCAGTGCAGCAGCAGAGACTAGAAATCATCAAACTGCAAACTGGCTAGTTTTGACAGGCTTGCGTTCAGGCACTTTTCAGCTAACAAAAAATGTGTTCCACAAACCTCTAAATAAGTTGCTCCTTTGGTGAGCTCATTTCTATTCTTTGGTTTTCAAATGTAATTTTCTGCCTAGGTAATCCATATGAACCAATTGATTTATTGATTATTTATTATCTCTTTTACAAGATAACTAACATCCTGCCATTTTTACTACTTTTGTACATCCAAATTGTTAGCTTGGGTTATGCCTGAGTAAATCACCGAATTTTAGCAGCGATGTTCCTGTTCAGGGTAGCTAGTTGAATCTGAAATGTAGCCATCCTGAAATCTGGTGGAATTAAAGTACTCGGTACCTTTTATGAAAATGTCTAACTATATGTTACGTGTATTAGCTCAGTCATACCTTTTTAACTTTAGTCTTGTTTTGGAATAATAATCTGCTGGACACCCATAGTCCATATGCAAAAAACAATTTGTATTGTAACTGAATGAATATTCCTAGACTTGATGGCATCTTTTGTCGTTCAATTTAGAATAACTTAATATAAGGATTAATTATTATGATCTGAGGATATAAATTGTTAATCTCGGTTTTCAGAATGCTCTGGTCAGCTGGTGCGCTCGGTGCATTAGCAGTCTAGTAACCGCAAGCTTGCTCATGTTCAGCCATAGGATTGTGTCCTGGCCATCTCCGCTACCTGTGCCCTGACGTGCAGTCTCTCCCCCCGCAGTCGATCTGGTCCAGCTCCATGATGCATCCTGGTCCCTCAGCCCTGGAGCAGCTGCTCATGCAACAGAAGCAGAAGCAGCAGAGGTCACACGGCACCATGAACCCACCCCACTGAGGGCACAGACGGAGCGCTCTACGGGAAAAAACCGTTTTAATGAAAACCCGAGTTGAATTAGCAGCACTGTCGGGGAGGGGGGCAAGCGACAGAACGTGCTTCATAGCCTCCCCAGGGAACTCTCCCTGGCCCTGCCGGGTGAGGGGGGTGGCGACGGCACTCTGGCTCTCTGCGTCCACCGCACAGAAAGGCGCGCACCCTCGCATCACCGCTGGGCACAGAGCTGCAGCTACTTACGGGATTTTCTATTGAGGGACAAAACAAGCCTGCCGCTGGCACCATACCATCTGATTGCTCGCTCTGCTGGATGGTTAGGGAGACGCCACCTTCTACCATAGGGGGCGCCGACATAGGAGGGGGATAATGTGGAAGGGAAGGCCGTCCGGGCCATGTCATGCGGTTGGGGGGGAGGCACAAACAGCATTCTAGCGGAGACTAGTAGAACCCCCCTCCCCCTTTCTTGGAGTGAGGTGTTCCTGGGTGAAGGAGAGAGTGTTGTAACAGCTATAGCAGAGTTCGCAGAAGTGCACCTGTTTTGCAGTGAGTTGGGAACAGTTTGAGTCGAGGATTCGGAAGCAGCAAATGCAGCCACTCTGATCCCATTTGAGCAGCAGTAGATTACTATATTTTTATAAAATAAATGTATTTAATTAAAAAAAAATAGGCTAACTCCATATCCATAGGACAGAAATGCCTCGCTGCTACATTAGCTTGAGAAATCTGAAGTTTTGTGTGGGTGTAATCTAATTAGTATTTACAGCTGCAGTAGAGATTGCTATATTATAATACTGTACTTTTGTGGTTAGTTATGTAGCACTTCCAGGTTAACTATTGGTGAATGTGTACAATTAGTGTACTGAACAGGGTGGGGTATTGATCCCCCCCCACCTGTGTCCTTTGCTTGCTTTCTTTGAGTATACACTCTAGCTTGCCAACAAGGTTTTTTTTCTCCCCTCGTTTTTGGATAATATTTTAAGCAGCATTAGGTGGCTCTGTATGTGCCTGTTTTTTTCCTTTAATTACAATGATCATGGTTGGCATTTTTTTTTTCTTCTTAAACTGAATCTAAAGGGTCCAGCAAATTTGGGGCACAAACTGTGTGAGGCCGCACTCAAGAAAACCACTATAAATTTATTGTGATTCACAGTGACACACAAAAAAAGACTAAACGAACATCTAAGGGAAGAACTTTCTTTTCTTTTCTTCCCTCCATGTCACAACTTTCATATTAAAGATTACTAAATGATGTGTCTTTGTGCTGGTTATGCCTTTCTTGCTGAATTAAAATATCTATTTATGGAGTAATAAATTGAGCTTGAATCTGGAGTTTGTTTGGCTGGAAGCTTCGGAATCCACCTTTTCCAAGCACCAGAAACTCTGCCAGGCATCGAATCTTGCTATCTTTTCTGATTATCTGTTTTGATTTTGAATTCGTGTCTTTGCTGTATTTCTCCAAGTGGCGGCACATTCAGTAACACTGACTTGGCTGAATGGGAAAGGCCTGTAACCTTACATGGGGGGGAAATGGCCAAAAATGGATTCAGTGCATGGCTGATCTGTGCTGTTACCACTTGGTAGGTCTGGAATATCTGCGGTGTCATTGAGGCGTGAGGTAAAACCAAACACACAATGTCTGTGGCAGTCCTGCCACATTTGAGTGTGTGTGTGTTTTGAAGGATTAAAGCATTCCACAGTTAGTGTCTTGTACCAATGCAACTGGAGGAAATGCAGGCCTTAAAGCATGCAGCCCAGTTAGGCACTTCCTATTGCCTCAACCAATCAATGAGCTGATTCAGAACTTTACAAGCCTTGTGGTTTTGAATATTCTGTGTATTAGAGGCTACTAAAATGGGGCATCCGCAACACAGACATTTTGTGTTGTCACCTGACTATTATTTAACATTTTCCAATTGGCTACCTATGACCTTAATACAGCAAACCACATTCTGTGTAAATGCATAAAATGGCCTGCAGCCCCCAGCACAGAAGACCTCTTCAGCAATTGATTGGTGGAAGTAATGCGGCAAAATGGTGATTGCCAGATCTTCGCTGCCCTGTCAGCCATTACTTCACAGCATTTGCGCTGTAGTTAATTACATTGTGTTGGGGGTTGGAGAATTTATGCATGATGGACCAGTGGGCTCCTGGAGAAAGGTTTAAAAATATTGAAGTCATGAACTGAGTAATTGACATGTGCTTATGCACGGTAAAAGGGAACGTGCATCAATGTACAAATAACTGCTGAATGCGTTCTGGGTGATTTTATTGTCAAATGTGTTTTCCCTTTTACAAGAATGATTCATGCAATAAAAATCTTCATTATTTCATCTGTGTCATTGTGCTTTCTTTTAATGTCATAGATCTTTAGCCACAGTGTAGATTTTGTTTGTGTTTTGATAATTTTCTTTAGTAACTTTTCTGCATTTAACCATTAGCGTGTATGCTTTCATCTCATTTAACTTTATGCTGAAATAATACAGGCCTTTAAATAATATCTTGTAATAGAATTCATCTTCTTGTATCCATCTTTCTTAATGCCTAATCCCATATACGGTCACATGGATCAAGCCTATTCCAAGAAATGCAGTAGGCAGGGGACATCCTAGGTCAGACTGATGCTGGTCCATCATAGAGCACAAGACAGGGGACACCCTGGGTGTGATGCTGGTCCATCATAGAGTACAAGACAGGGGACATTCTGGGTATGATGCAGGTATTTTAAGTGATGCTGGTCCATTGTAGGGCACAAGGTGAGGGATACCCTGGGTGTGATGCTGGCCCATCAAAAAGCACAAGGCAGGGGACAGGTCTGGGATGGGGACCCAATATGATTTGCAGGACTGGTCTGAATTGGGGACCCAACATGATATGAAGAACAGGATTGGGTTTGGAAACCAATTCTTTTTCCCCTCCAGCCCAGGGATTATGGCCTCCCCCTTTGAATTGGGTCCCTTCCAAGATTTCTTCCGGCTAGGGAGTTCTTCCTTGCCATTGTTACCTCTGGCTTGCTCTCTGACGGCTTTGGTTAGAGATAATGTAGAGTGCTTTCAGGCAACATAATGTTGTGAAACTATGAACTATACAAAAATAATTTGAATATAATAATAATTGAAACTTTTATTGATCCCCATGGGAGAATTGTCTTTTTAGGCCTCCCTCAACTTGCTCTTTGTAGAGTAAGTTGTCCGTGAAGGGCAGCCACATGTTGTGGCGCCCAGGGAGCTGGGGGTTAAGGGCCTTGCTTAAGGACCCACAGACTTGCTGAGACTGGGTTTGGACCAGAGACCATCTGATTACAGACACACAGGCTTAGCCAACAGAGCTACACACTGCCCGCAAACATGTATTCACCATCAAAATTTCTAGTGGCACCCCGATTATATGTAGGTGATAACTGCTTTCAGCTATGTAAATGTGTTACGTTAAGAGGTTCAGTCCTAAGGAGCTGCAGCTGTACTGTTTGTCTTTTGGCACAGAGCCGGTCTGCCAGGGGCCAGGGCGCGGCTGAAAGCTGAAGCCGTTCCATGAGCTCAGGCTGGCTCACCATGTTCCAGCCGCAGACAATCCCTGCCCTGCAGTTATCTCAGTCCACTTCTCTCCCCACCCACTGACTCGTCTCCTGGGTACGTGATATGGAGCTGTGGTGTTCCATTGCCTGAGGACACGTATATGACAGGTAGGAGGCTAGACCAAAAGAGTCTGACATAAGGGGTGTGGCATGAATAAGGCATTTATAGGAGACTGTTTACAAGTAACACATGCAGTGAAAATCAAGCTAACGCCCTTGAAATGCTGCAGATAACAGTAAATGCTGATTTATGTTCTCTGCCATTTTTAATTAGGCAATTTTCTAAATGCTACTTAGAAGAGCAAGATATAAAAATAAAGACTGAATCTTTTCATTTAGCAGCGTTCCTCAAATGACAAAACTTCATCGAGGAAAAACTTTGGTTGATAAATGCATTATAAGTGTGAATGCAGGAAGTGTTTGATAGATATTGTAGTATTAAAAACAAACTAAACAGAAAAGTGTCGGTAAAAGTCGTAAAAGTAAATATCATTCCAGTGTGTGAATAAAAATGAGTGTTTCCTGGTTGCTAGACAGGGCAGGATAACTCTACTGCCTCTATTAGTATTACAAAGAGGAAATGAATCACAGGTGCGGCCAGGTGAGCCAGGGCCGGCGGCAGGTACAAACCTGTGCAAATGCTGACGCCGGTCCGACTGCAGGCGCTTGGAACAGCAGAGCAACGCACAGGCAAACAGTACACACCTATATAGCAACTATAGCAACGGAGTCAAGCGTTAAAAGCAGAAAAAAGCAAGACATCTCTCTTATCTTATCGTACATTATAAACAATTCAATATCAAGAATAGAAACTATTACATTTAATATGGGTCTCTCGGGATTTTACGACATTGTATTTTTGATGTAGATGTAATATGTAACATATGTTTATATTGTTTATATGATGTTTATATCGTATATAAAGTCAATGTCAAAGATATTTTATTGTCAATTCACATTATATGTGCAACACATACATGAGAACTGAAATGCCTTTCTCACTGGTGTGCGTACCCTCCAATTACAAAATTATAGACATTTTATACAAAAGATAATATAACAATATTATAATTAGAATTATACATATATTATAATAATATATTATTGTCACTTTGAGACAGATACTTATGTTTCCATATACAGTTAAAACGGGAATTTATGCAATGATTCGATCAAGCGCTATCATGTGATTAGATTATTAAAATAGGGGGCGTTTCTTCGTCCCGGATTTTTTATCACATTTCACCAAATTTGTCTGGAGCCTGAGTCAGCATTAGTCATAAGGATGCTGTTTATAAGCACAACCTGGAGATATCAGGCACATTCGTTTAGTCCCGGCGGATTTCGCCTGATTAACTGCATTTGCTGTTGCAGTTTGTATCTGAAATAAGTAATACTTTGGGAACTTCATACAGACATTTATCATCATGTGGATCAGATGGATATATTATTGCGGAATCGTATTTTTTATCCTGTCTCCGGTTCAAGGCACGAACAGACATGAACGTAAGTTTTAAAGAATTACTTTTTAAATTGCGTACGCTTTACAGAAAACTGACTAATCAAAAATTAAACTATTTACTTGAATGTTTATAGCGATATCAGGCTACTATAATTTATGCTGCATTGTTTTAAATAGGTTTATATACTGAGAGGAAAATACTGAACGTGAATTCTATAAAATTACATTTCGATTGTAGTTTTATACATTTGGCAGTAGATGATTTTTATACCAGTAAGGTCTAGGACAATTTTTATTTTAGTTTATGGACATTAAGCTACGTTTCCTTATAACGATTTTAAATGAAGAAAGAAAAGCTTTTATCACTTTCATTGTGGCTAAGAGTCAAGTGTGTAGGAGAAAGTTTGATATTGAGTTGGGATATTAAATAATTTAAAAGCAAATGCTTGTTTATGCGGGGGGTGGCGCTAAAGCCATATTTAACATTGTGGGGTGCCCGCCGCGCCCGGTTACACCCCGTTTGTTTCGATAATACAGTGTATTTACGGCCGCCGAAGCGTGAGATACAGTAGGTTTCCCAAAGTTTAATAGGGGAATTAAGCCACGTTATGATTTCCCACCGTAAGCCTTGTGGAATGGCCCTTACATTACTCTTTTAACAAATCGATCATATTTCATATGGCAATGGGACTTAAATGTATATTCTTTCTTTATATTTTTTCATAAGCCACCCATGGTATCTTTTTCTTTTAAATTTCAGGAAAAATATGAGAATTATATTGAACTTTTTGACAGTGATTCTCTCATAATCGGAGTTTGATGTTTGGTCTTGGGGAGATGGCAGGGGTAAAAAAAAAATGCATCTTGATTGCCTTATATACTTGTTAGCGCACGTATCTGACGCGCAAATTCCCTGCTAATTTGTATACCTGTACGTTACGAACAAACCGCTTGAGTCATCAAACCGCTAGGAGAGGCAGTACCCCCTACCCCCACCCCCCAACCTCTCCCATGCCCATGGATTCTGTTCATAAGAATCAGTTGTATCTCTTTCATAAATGATTTGTTTGCAATTGTTTTGTGCAGCATTGGCCTGTACCTGCAATGGGAAGTCGATCGGTTGTGTTTGGGACACCGATGGCCCGCGGTGCCTGAACTGCCAAGAAAACACGGAGGGTCGGCAGTGTGAGAGGTGTAAAGAGGGTTTTTATCACCAGAGAGCAGGAGATCCCTGTTTACCCTGCAACTGCAATTCTGCCGGTGGGTGAAATCTGCAAGCCAAAGTTATGAAAAGTCTAAACTGTTCTTCAAAAGACGGCAATACGTTGTCTTATCTATTTAATTAGTCCCATAATAATATGACGAAAGTTTTGAATATTTGCCTTGTCAATTTAAATATTTCATATTGTCTTTCTATTAATCGTTAGGTTCGACCAGCCCTCGATGTGACGCTGCCGGTGTCTGTAGCTGTAAGCGCGGCGTCCGGGGTGACAAATGTGACCGCTGTGACAATGGGGCCCCCGTTACTCCAATCGGCTGCACACAGAGGTGACACTGGAACTTTGATAATGTAATGTCTGTAACAGGACAGTCTATACCTGGCTTTCCCGGTGGGCCGATTGGTTTGTCGCGAGGGCTGATTTTTAATTCCAATTCAGCCCTGGCAACCATTAATAGTTTAATTACAAAATAATTATTTTTATTTTTAGGAGTGATACAGCCTAGAAAAACAGGACAGAAGAGAGTCTGAAAAACACCTGCTTATAATAAAATAAAAGTTTATATTTAATCAAGGATGGTGAACACAATTTGTAACTGTAAAATTCTCTCATAAGTATCTCTCATAATTGCAGTTATGTTCTATTTAAAATCACATGACATCAAATGTCGCTACAGCTTTAGGTGAACAGGAGGCTTGTTAGTAAGAGTGCGCTGTTTCTCTCCCCCATAGCTGCTGGACTCGAAGCAGCAGTCAGCCACTGAGCGGCCAGCCCGAATGCCTGTCCTGTTTCTGCCACGGACACTCTGATACCTGCTCCCCAGTGGAGGGATACTCAGTTCTCACCATCTCTTCCAGCTTCAGCAGTGGTAAGCCATGGGTTATAGCCCAACGAGCCATACTGCTGCTATTCAGACCTTGCAGTCACGTTCCTGTGGCAGGTTGTGGAGAGGAGGCCTTCCCCAAACTGTTCCCAAAAAGTTGGAAGCATACAATTGTCCAAAATGTCTTGATATGCATGTGAAGATATTTTGGACAATTTTACATTTCCAAGTTTTTGGGAACACAGATATTTCTATTCCAGTGTGACCGTGCCCCAATGCACAAAGTAAGGTCCATAAAGACATGGTTAAGTGAGTTTGTTGTGGAAGAACTTGAGTGGTGTGCACAGAACCAGGCTTTCATGTCCAGCATCAGTACATCACAGATTCTTTTCTGGATGGATGGGCAAAAATTTCCACAGACACACTCCAAAATCCCGTGGAAAGCCTTTCCAGAAGAGTGGCAGCTTTTATACCTGCAAAGGGGGGACCAACTCCATATTGATGCCTGTTGTTTATTTATGGGATGTTTTACAAGTTCCTGTAGATGTAATAGCCAGGCGTCCCAATACTTTTGTCCGTGTAGTATATGTCAAGCAAACATAGGTAAAAATACACATTTTCTGAACTAAAAACTATGACACAGAAGCAGATTCATCACACTAAATAAATAAAAATCTGATTTGAAAATATGAACAGTTGAAAATAATTAGAACTCTAAAATACCTTACCCTGCATGAGCACAAAGCAAGTTCATTCGAAACAGCTATGGCTCCGGTACCATAGTAAAGAATGGTTTCTGAACGATCATACATCTTCCGAGCTGCTTTCTCCTCAGGGACTGAGGGCTGGCGAGCTGCTGCAGCTTATGGTACCGCTGCCTCCAGTTTTCGATTCCAGTGGTCCTCCAGGCTTCGGAGCCTTGAGCTCTTCTCCGACAGCAGCGTGCCAGTTTATTTTCTGGCTCCAGGTAGGAAAACATGTGGCTACATCTGCAGCACTGTGCAAAAGTCTTGGGCAGTCACTGAAGATATTCGAAAGTGTTCGCTGGGGGGTTTGTGTATATCAGAAAAAACAGCCCAACTTAACATTAGAATATATGAAAATGAACAGTAACACAGTAATCAGTCTACTGCTCTCTAAAAAGTTCCTGCTGTCTTGCTGGATGGCGACATGAACCCTGCATCAGTTCCCAAACCTTTCCTCAGGGGCACCTCAGCCATTCCATGTAGTTATTAAATTTCACCACTTGCTCACTTAATTAATTAACTTATTTAAGTAAATAATTAATGTGATATTGGTTAGCCAATTGTGGCAGGGTAGTGATATAGTAAACATGCAAAGGTATATTGGATATTAATGAATACTGTGGTGGCTTTAGATGAGGTTTTGAAGTGGTTAAACACACTCAGACAGACATAAGCAGTCAGCTGCTTAAGACTTTTGCACTACGCACAAAAATTAACAATAAGCTATGTATATTATAACTGTTTACCTGTAGGTGCTTCTGGATTTCTAAACTCCATTCATGCTGATCACTAGTTTTATTAAATCTTTGTGTCCCCTTCCAAGCTTCCTACCTGGGCAATCAGCAGTTGAGCTACGGTCAAACACTGTCCTTTTCGCTCCGGCTTGACTGGGGGGTTCGCCGACCCTCCACTAGCGATGTGGTGCTTGAGGGGGCAGGGCTGAGGGTGGCTGCCCCACTTGGAGACCTACATCAAGTCATTCCCTGTGGACAGAAAACCACATTTAGCTTCAGGTAGGAAACCATGTATACTTCACACATTTTGATGCCCAGACCTGAAAGGGGATATTCTGTTCCCTTAAGTAGATATATATATATATATATATATAGTTTTCATGTTGATGAGCTGGCATCCCATCCAGGGTGTAGTTTAGCCTTGTGCCCTGTGCTGCCTGGGACAGGCTCTAGGCTTATGGCCACCTTGCGACTGTTACTTTGATAAACAGTTAGAAGATGGATTTATGATAATAGGAAATAATTTCATCTTCCAATGATTGTTTGTACCTTAAGCAAGTATATCTAAATGCTGAGGATGTGAATAGACCCTAGCATTTAAATGATGCTTCATTTGTACAAGCTTGCTCTTTTCACATATCCCATCTTGCTCTCTTTTGAGACACACATGCAGGTGAGAGTAAAGCTTGGCATCTAAGCAAAGGGTCACCCATTTATCTGATGTCCCTGGGGCGTTAAGGGCCAACAGACAGATCCCTATTCTGCCATGGATGGGGATTTGAATCGGTTGCCTTCCGATCACAGACATGGAGGCCTAGCCTGCTGCATCACACACTATAGACTCGGCTCTTGATGCCAGATTTCACAGTGAATATCCTAAAGCAATTTCTTCTGCTCCCTGACTGTGTAGACTTGATGAGAGCCCAGAGAGCAAATGGCAGCCTACACTTACCTCTCTGCAGTTCCAGATCCTCCTTCAAAATGTCACGGCCATCAGGATCCGTGGCACATTTGGCAGAAGAAGTATGTCTGCTGTTTTCCCACAATGTTGTTTTATAGGTTTTGTTGACCTATGTTGCTGTCAATTATACATATTTTCCATACATCTATTTCCATACAGTTGCTTGGTCACTCAGGGTCATAGTCACTGTAGGCTGGTCCCAGAAGGTTGTGATGAGCTTGTGTGACCTAAACAGAAAGCTGGGTCATTAAAGGGCATTAAAGGTCAATACCACATGCTGAGTCACACAAGGAAACTGTTATCCAAACATTAAGTGAGAAACCCTGTAATTCCTGATGTTTATGAGACGGGAAATATGTTGTTCCTGTTTCTCACCTCCCCATTCATTTAAACAAGTAATAGAATTATAAACAGCCACATTTAAACAGTCAATAAAATTCATGTGCCTTTAGGGAGTGGGAGTTTATGATATTGCTTGCAAACTCTGGCTTGGTCACTTATTCAAGCGGTTCTTTTTGTTATTGCTCGCAAATTTCATTTTTGGTTTCATCTGATCTTTTTGCTTCCTTTTCAGGTCGTAGTTACCTTGATGATGTGCAGCTTGTATCAGCCAGGCAGGGGTCTGGCACTCCCGCTGGCTGGGTTGGGAAGTGCAGTTGCCCTGTTGGACACGAAGGGCAGTTCTGTGAGCGATGTGCCGTGGGATACAGAAAAATGGACCCTGCTAAGGGTCCCTTTAGCCCATGCACACCTTGCAGTAGCGCTGACACAGGTGAAAGCACATTCTACCACTAATTTGTATTATAACATTTTATTTTTTTTAGGAAGAAAAGGCTCCTATGTTAGCTTTTGTTGCTTTATTTGTTATGATGACACCGTTGTGTAACTTTTGTACTTTATGGTCCAACCTTTTATGGTACAACTTTTGGATGACTGTGGTGAGATTAGGGACCAAAACGTCTGTCCATTTGTATCATCTGCATTGTATGCATGCATTACCTGTATTATGTATATTACTGGTATTACAGCTATTTCCTTTATTGCCTGTATTACCTGTGTTATCTGTATTACAAGTATTACCTGTATTATCTGTATTACATGTATGACCTGTATTACCTGTTTCCAGAATCTCATCACATTGTTTTCCAGCTGCAGGAGAATGCCTGCCCGGAGATGACAGCTCCAGGTTTCTACCCGGGGTTGATTGCTCAGTGACACCAGGGTCCTCTGATGTGAGATGTATCCGATGTTCTCCGGGGACGACTGGTGAGACACGATGTCCATTTAAAAGGACTGGTGACCTTCTCATAAAAAACATATTCATGTTCAATTCTGACCTAACATTCTAACAGGCCCACGCTGCAACATGTGTGAAGATGGTTTCTATGGCGACCCCCTGGGGGAAAGCGGTCCCCGGCAACCTTGCCAACGGTGCCAGTGCAACGGGAACATAGATCCCAATGCTGTAGGCAACTGCCATCGCTTGACAGGACAGTGCCTGCAATGCTTAAATCACACAACAGGCTTCTTTTGTGAGAGCTGCCAAGACGGCTTCCATCGCAGCCACGCATCTGATAACTGCAAAGGTAAGAACTCAAAAGTCCTTCCAGTGTGGATCTCCTGGAGAACACTTATATGCAATATTTTGCCATTTTCTTGTCTCCCCCTTCAAAGATTATTGGAAACCAGAGTCTTATAAGCCAGAAATCAATTGATCACATCACTTGAGAATATCATTGGCATTTACATTTATTTATTTAGCAGACATTTCTGTCCAGAGTGATGTGCAAGTAAAGCAGATGGTACATTACAAGCATACAGCTGCCAAGAAGTTGGCTTAATTGAAGCTAGGCTAGGCTTCCCATGATTGACCAGGTGCAAGTGCGACTTAGTACTGGAAGAAGAGCTATATGATGTATTATACTCACAGCATGGACCTAATAAGAAAGCTATACTTAATATCAGTATGACAACCTGCATAAGAACTGCTGGTACAAATGATTACAGAAATGTTGACTGATGACATTAGAATGGGAATTAAATAAATGGCTAATAATTGGTGTTTACACAGCACACACAACATAAGATGTGAAACATTTAAATAGAATGAATGCAGAAGCACATCCCGTATGCTTAAAATCCATTAAGCCTGTAACCCTGACCGGTTATAAGCTGAATGGATAGATGGGTGAAATCATCGAAGTGAACATGTTCTGTCATTTACCTGAAAGCTTGCAACTGCAGCCCTCTGGGCTCCACCTCAAGGAAGTGCAGCAGCAGCGGCCAGTGTCTGTGCAGAGAAGCTTTTGAGGGACTCAAGTGTGACCGGCCTGCGTGCCCCAGCTGCTTTGACCGTGTTAAGCATAAGGTGGGAACATGTGGCTTTCCGGCCGTATCTTATCTTAGTCTTAAGTCAAAAGACAATCTGGATACAAAACATCACAAGACTTATCATTTGTTCGTCTGTGCTTTTTGAAAACAAGATGTTGTTTTTGTAAAAATCTGTTATCGCAGTATTGCTGCCAGCAAAAAGCCCAGTTTCTTGTTATAATGAGATACACTTCTTATTATAAGTAGATACAGTATTTATCTTGCTAAAATATTAAAGTATCAAGTTAAAACCTGAAAATTATCTTGGTATAAGGCAATACCTTTCTTGTAATGAGATGCTAAATTATCTTGCTATAGCCATACAAGATTATCACCTTATAATGAAATCATTTTGAATCTCATTATAAGGTGATAATCTTGTATTATTACATAGATTACAAGATAATTATATATGATACATTTTGTAAGATAATGAGATATGTTTTTCATTATGACAAGATATGAAATGATCTCATTATAAAAATAATAAATACGATACAATGATTTTGTCTGATACAAGACTAAACTCTTTGTTAGATACATTTTCTCCTCTTTCTCTACATGCACAGTGATTTGGCCTCCGTAATGTGTGGATTTGTAATAAGAAAAATGTAAGAAAGAAGCACACTCTTAAATCTACATCTGTACCATGACAAAAATGTGTTAAAATAACAGCCGCAGCTATGAACAGCAAAAACCCAAAAAGACTGCAATTTGATTTTCTTCCAATTTCGTTCATGCCTAAATTGATATCTGATCGTGTTCATTTTTTAGGAAGAATGTGGGGGGGGGGGGTGTGTCTGCCAATACTGGGGGGATCTCATTCTCCCTATTTCCAACGCCCCAGTATACATATTTAGCACCGGATTAGATACTAACTGTGTTTCATTGACCCTGTACCTGTACTCAGCACAACGACAATGAATTTTAATGTAATCTAATATCATTATGGCCATTTCGACCTATAAACTGTAATAACTATGTAGAGGTATGTAATACCTCCACCTACCCCTGAGCCTCCATGAAGTTGGATGAATTTTATTATGTCATGTTGCCATAATTATTCACCAATAACATGAATATTTTGCAGGTGGGGGTATACTTCCCTAAATTGCAAGAACTGGAGGGTTTACTGCAGAAGATCCAGAGTGATGTTCCAGCAAATACCGCACAGCTGCTGGGGCACATCCAGCATGCAGAGCTCCTATTGGCTGATATGCAGATGACCAGTAACCAGCTCACAGGTGAGAGTCTCACACATTCATTCATTCATTACTAATAATATACTGTGTGTATGTGCATGCCTACAGTTGGACCGATTTTTCAATTCTCAATAGTGTTTTTCTCTTTGTTCATAAACCTGCATTGTGAATAGGAAACAATAAATGAATGACTGTGTTAAATATTCTGTGCTTCATGCAGACACTGAGAACGGTTTGCTAGGTCGCTTGGAGGAGCTGAGCCAGGCTCAGTCCCGTGAGAGCAGCAGCTTGCAGTCTGTGAGCGACACACTGGGCACCGTGAGCCAGCAAGAGAGGCAGTATCAGAGGCGTGCGTCCGAAATCGACCTTCTGCTCCGAGACGTGAGGCATCAGCTGCTTAAGGCCAAGACAGACATCCGAAATGCTGTGAGTTGGCATGTTTCATTTGCCTCATTTAATAAACAGTGCTTTGTCCTGGTTAATATGATATACCCACTTATCAGTTTTGAGTAGTGATGCTGCACTATAAGATAGATGGAATTTGACTTTGAAATGGATTCTGTTTCTATTCTATTTCTAAACATACATGCAGCATTTAAATACATAGACATTCCGCAACACAGTCACACCTTGAGGACATTATTTTATGTCTATGATTGGAATTTAAGTAGTTTAAGCAGATTGGAATTAAAACAGTTTAAAACTGGAAATGTTCAACAGAAAGGTGAGAAAGCTGCTAGGTCAGCCACAACACAATATTTCAGGACGGTCCACTAGGACTAAATCTTTGTGCAGTAAACTAAAACACCTTATTCCCTTCCCCTGTTTGTAATCTGCATGTTTAATCTGGTTTCCAGGAACTTGCTTTACATGATGATAATGGAGACACCACCTATATTTCCAGCCTGGCTGAGAAAGCTGTCAACCTAGCTAAGAAGTGAGTGACTCAAGTCGTCATATAATACTGATTAAAATGCATCCAGAGATTCCCATGAAGCCGGCCTCACTTTGTGCGGGTCAGAGATGACGGGGTATGTGCTTTTCCAGGCAGCAAGGAGAAGCAGACATGGTAGACCAGACTGCAAAGAGTGCCCTTGCTGAGGCAGAGAAGGCCCAGGGTCTAATACGCCCTGTCCTGCTGGGAGAAAACAAGGTCACTGAGCTTGTCAGTGACCTTCAAATTGGGTAAGATACTGTTATTTTAGATTGTCGGCTTTCACATTCTGCCAAGGAATATGAGCATCAATAAAATCCAAGTGACCACCGCTGACATAAATTTTAGTTATCTGATTTTAATACTATACGTCCATTAACAAAAGAGACCTCATGCCCTACCTCAGGTATAAGCAGAACTCCACATTTGTAACGGGCATGAAGAAGGAGGCCGCTCATTTGAGCTCCTCAGCTGAGCGAGAGAGCAGAGCTGCGGAGGGGGCACTGAAGCGAGTCTCCCAGCTGGAGCCACTCTTCGATGGAGTCCAGGTAGAAGGTCTTCTGATGACATGATATGATATTCAGAATGAAAAAGGAAAATCAAGATGAATGTGCTATATT
The DNA here is from genome assembly GCA_026779585.1 of Mormyrus proboscirostris. Taxonomy (NCBI): domain Eukaryota; kingdom Metazoa; phylum Chordata; class Actinopteri; order Osteoglossiformes; family Mormyridae; genus Mormyrus; species Mormyrus proboscirostris. The sequence goes on along the minus strand of JAODKF010000049.1, from coordinate 18,088,635 downwards.
CCACGAGGAAACTGTAAATGATTTTAGCAACTTGCTTCTTCTCAAAAGGGGATGGATGGTGTGGTGTCAGATTTGGGATCCCTAAAGGATAGCACGGAAACAAGCCTGTTGGAATACCAGGATCTAAAAGCAGGCATTGAGGCAGAGAGATCTGGGATGAGCGACCTCCTGGCCAAAGGAGAAGCAGCTCAACAGGTATCTACTCAAAATAACACATCACTGCCACACTCTGAGCTGCCGCCTAAATTTCATGGTCATTCGATTCATTAGTTTCTGTCTCACTTTTATACTGAAAGGTACCTAATCTTTCCTGCAACAAACATGGACTTGTTAAGCCATGTCAGTCTAAGATTGACCGTGACAGGAAAAGTTTTAAGTGAAATTATCCAGGACTTGGGGGTATTACTGACTGTCATATGTATAGTGGCCACCCCCCGTGACCCCATACTGGATTCATGTATGGAAGATTGATGAGTTTATTTAATTAGGTGTGTGGTTCTCTGTCCTGAGAACTAAAACACTGTATTATACAGTTATGAAGTAAGAAGAACGTGGGTCCTGTTAGGCTAAGCCCTTTCGCAAATTTGCAACTTTCTGAACTGACATTCATTCACTTCTCTATGTTCTGCAGATACACATTCAGCTTCTCTCAAGAGCAAATGCTGCAAAGGCTAATGCAGATGCCTCTCTCATGGACATCACCAAGAACATGGAAGGGCTGCTCAATGTCCATAGCAAGCTAGAAGGTAGCTATCTAAATAATCCTGCCCTCCACACATATGTCATCCCAATTAATGCAGTCATTAACACATTGTGAATACAATGTTAATTATCCATGCGTGGGTCATGCTGTCCGATCAGGTGAAGTGCTGGAATTTCTTTTTTCCAACTACTATCAATTTGTGGATGGATGCAGAACCCAAGGACATGGGGGGCTGACTGTAATAATTAGGAATGGGCCAATCCATATTTTTTTAGTTCTGATCTGATTCTAATACATAACTGCCGATACCGTTACAGATTCCGATACAAGACCTCTTTTTATTGTAATATGTTAATATAATAAATATATATAATAAATAGTTATACTTTATGTATTATTAATCATTTTAACAAGTAAATACAAATTAAAAAATGTATGCCAAAAAATATATGGTTAGGCTACTTGAAACGTACATAACATGCTGTTCCACCTCGCTTGTACATCTTATTTTAAGCATTTTTGAGGCACTTACAGTTCAGTTTTAATATCTGTCAAGAGAGTATATGCAAGTGGTGAATGCTTAAAATACTCTATGATTTTTCTCCCACTGACAAGTATTGCAAGCTGTAACGAGTGTGCAAAACAACCCAAGCTAGCAACCCCCAAACCATCCATTGCCTTTTTTCATATTACGCGCGTTGCCTCGTACATTTGCATGCAGTTTGTTTAGTGGGATTTTCCACCTCTCAAAACTTGATTGCAAATCACTGTGCGATTAGTTGCTGTTAAAAAGGTGAAATACTCCCAGATTGTGATATTGGTATACTTTCTTACCTGAAGTTCTTACGCTGCTCCTCCTGCAAAAGATATGCACATAACGTCACAGCACGCGGGAGTCACTGCACCCACCTACTGAGTAGCAGCATTAGTGTTCAGCTTGGGAAAGAAAATGGGAAAGAGCTGTCCTGCGGTTGATTGTACATATAAATTAACAAGAAGCAGCTATCTGATCATACTGCCCAAAAGTAATTAAGTAATTACTATACGTGTAATGGTCACATATGGCCAATACCCGATCCATTGTATTGATCTGGATTGTTGATGGTACTAAAACAGAAAAACACTCTGTGACCCTGTACTTGATAATCAGCTGGAAGATGGATGGATGTGTGGATGGAGGCTGATATGATATCATTTCAGTATCTGTGCACAGATAATAACAATGTTTTATCATGACAATGGCTGCAGGATTCAACAAGCAGCTGGGCACCAACAGAGAGCAGGCGGAGAGGAGCATGGAGAGGCTGCAGGACATCGCAGCTGTCGTGCAGGGGGCTGTCAGCAGCAACACGCAGTCGCTGGACATCATGGGCAGGGTTCAGGGCGACTACCGGGAAGCCCTGGGAACCTTCCGGAACCTCAGGGATGCTGTTACCTACACAGAGGTAAACAAAAATGCTGCCAACCCTTCTCTCAATAGGCTGCAGGCTCACCTTTAGTACGTCTTGATTTGCTTACCAAACTATGTTGGGCAATTCTATGCTTCCAACTTTGTGGGAACAGCTTGGGGAAGGCCCTTCTCTGTTCCAGCATGACTGTGCCCCGGTGCACAAAGCAAGGTCCATGAAGATATGGTTGGGTGGATTTGCTGTGGATGAACTTCATCAGCCTAGTCAGAACCCTGACCTCAACCCCATCAAACACTTTTGGGATGAACTAGAATGGAGATTGTGAGCCAGGCATTCAAGTCCAACATCAATGCATGACCTCGCAAATGCTCTTCTGGATGAATGGGCAAAAATTAACACAGACACTGGCTTAAATCTTGTGGAAAGCCTTCCCAGAAGAGTGGCAGCTGCTATAGCTGCAAATGAGGGACCAACTCCATATTGATGCCTGTGGATTTAGAGTGGATGTCAAATGGGAAAAGTTCTTGTGCTTGTAATGGCCAAGTGTCTCAATATTTTGGTCCATATAGCACAAATTCAATTAATGAGAAATAATCATTTTAGGTATGAAAAAAGTTCAGCTGAAATATTTTCTTTGGGTGGGCTGAAACGTAACGATAGAAGAGTAATATGCATTTGTGAGGACATACATTTTACCTGGAAGATGTTTTGGGATTACAGTAATCTAAAATATAATGATTCAGAACGAAATTATCTAGTATAGAATGATTCAGAATGGAATGATCTAGAATGGAAGGTTTTCAAACACTACAGGTTCCATTGACCTTGCATTGTCTGTATGACATTCCTCTTTGTGTCGGCAGGAGCTCCCCCCCACACTAAGGGCCAGCTATGATATGCTGAAGGATGTGGCTACGCTGGCAGATGACATGAAGCAGCTGGAAGCCGAGGCCACCAGCAGAATGAAGGAACTGGCTTTGGAGGCAGACCGTGCAAAGCAGCGTGAAATGGAAGCCAGAGAGGTCAGCGTGGAGTGGCCAGGGGGCTGGAGGGGCCTACTGCAGCAACCTATCACAGGAATTTTGAAAAATGATGTTAGGCTGCTGGTTAGTTTAGAAATGAGGCTTTGGGGCACAGGTGCATAGCTGAACAGAGACTACACTGTACCATTTGCTGAGTGTTATTGGGAGACAGAACATTGGCATCATTCCATTGTGGCAGGAAGTATGATACTGAAGCACCTGGGCTAATGTTAGTGACTTCAGGCAGCCCTTTCAGATACCTGCTTTCCAGTGCTGGATCGGCTGCCACTACCCAAAACAACTAGAGCTCTGTTCTGTTGCACCAACTTTTAATGTAAAAGCCTATCAGGTTGCCATTGTATTACATCAGGAGCAAATCTATAATGAACTAATGAAGAATATCATACCCCATAAAGTATTATTTCCAGTGCTGGTGTGTGGCTCTGCTGGGTAGGACTCTGCATTCGGTCACCAGTTCAAATTCTGTGGCTGGTGTCACCTTTGGGCCCTTGAGCAAGGCCCTTAGCCTTGACTGTTCTGGAGACTGGCTGACCCTGCTCTCTGATCTTCACTTGAGCGTTGCTTTGGACAAAAGCCCCTGCTAAATAAATGTATCATCCCAGAGCAGGAAAAGATAGTACAGAGTTATTTACTTAACTGCCCTCTGTGTCATGAATCTGTGACATCCATTTGAACAAATGGAAAAATAATAGTAGTAATAAAGTAGTAATAAAGTATTGGTTTCTTTGTTTGTCCAGGCATCAGCACAAGCAGCTGGTACGTCTGGCTTTGTGAAGGGAGTGAAGGACTCTGTAGACAAAACCCTGCAGTATGTTGATGCTCTGCTCTCCAGCAGCTCACCAGGTATGAACCCATGAAAATGGGAGGGCTCTTTGCAGAACACTGTATCATAACACTGTAGCATCACACCTCCTTCACGTCCGAGCCCTGACTCCATACTGCTGTCCATATCAAGTATATGTCACTGACATGTCGCTTTTAAATGAGTACATTTTTTGGAAAGCTTTATGCAAAAGTGTATTTATTGAATTTTTTTTTTATTTCATTTTTTCTAATTATAATGTTTCATATGTATGAACAAAGAGTAATATTAACATTACCACAGAGATGGTGCTTGCTTCCAGTTTTAGATAAGCAGCAAAAGTAAATCTTCAGACAAAGAGGTGTAACAGCAGCACGAGTCTTACTGTGTGGTGGATTATTTTTTAAATGTAAGAAGCAAAAGTAATTTAATAATTGGACTGGAAAACTACTTTGTATTACCTCACCTGCATCACACAAAAAACTTGTATCTTTATCATTTAGAGGCTAATGCAGAAATTCTTGCTTGCTCATGGGCGTTTGTAGAGTGAAACTTCATGCACAGATTTAAATAACTGCACAAAACAAACCTGACAAATGCACAGTGACCTTATACATAATCTGCATGTTGGTGTATTGTGTGGAAACTGTAGCAGTTTGCAGGGGCACTGACTGACCTTCTTACTCTTGCAGGCTCAACCGACATCACAGACAGCAAAAGCTACAATGAGCTGGAGTTATCAATAGCAGACACGCGCAAAATGGTGACCCAGCAACTGCTACCACGGCTACAGAAGCTAGATGAGATGGAGGCTAGTCAGATGGCCAAGGCGATGAGTCTAAACGCAGAGATCGACAACATCCTGTTGGACATCAGGAACTTGCAGGACATCCAGAGGACCATTCCAGTGGGTTGCTTTAATGCTCAGCCCATTGAGAGCCCTTAAAGGGCACAATAGCTGCACAAAATAGTATCTGGATCCTTGAAATGTGAGGATTTTTTGTACTGCTTTATGTGTTTCTACAGAAAGTTATAAATACAATACTGTGCAAAAGTAAATTAAATGAGTTGGAGGTGAAATTTAAGAAATACATGGAATGACTGGGGAACTGCAAGGAGACATTTGGTATTAATCTAGCCATTAAACTAGATATCAGTAACTTTTACTTACTTCCCAGATAAATAGCTTTAAACATTTTCCTTGACAGCCTAAGACTTTTGCTCAGTATTGTATATATCAGTGCAATGGTTTAATAAAAAAAAAGAATTATTTATATTTTTCACAGGCAAAGGAGCAGAGATGTTCCATAGTTTTTATTGTGTTAGGATTTGTTTGTTTCATCGAATTTTTGTCTATTTATATTGCTGGCACTAGTGTATGTTGCATTAAATGTAAAAAAAAAAATACAGTATTACTACAAGTAACTGTCTAATCACTTTCTAATTATATAATAAAAAATTAAATGATTAAAAAAAACATTAGGTACGTTTACATGCAAATAAAAATACATTTAGTTAATAGCACACATGGTCATGAAAATAATCATTGAGAAGAGAACCTGTCTATAGTATAGGCTTCAGTTTAGTTTTAGTTTTATAATACACAATTCTTAGTTACTTAGCAACTCACTAGGTAAAAGTGATGGATTCTGAAATTCTCCAGACTTTGACGCATCAGGTTAACGTTCAGTAGCACAGGTGGGTCATCAACCCGCAATCCTTTCCCATAAATAAAGTTTTTTTTCCCCAGCCCATAAGTATCAAAATACACAAGATTTTAAAATCAAATCAAACACCATCTTCACCCTAAAGCAAATGGCTTTTGTTTGTAATATGCTTTATTATATTTTTTACTTAACGTATTACTCGCTAAAGGTGAACTTTAAAAATCAATGTAAAACTGCCATGGAACTGATACCAATACACACATGGAAGGATGTTGTCAATGGATTCATCTGAAACAGAATCAAATGTCTACTAGAAATAATATGGATGCCCAAGGGTCCATACTTGCTTTCCAAGCTGTTCATTCACTGCTTATGTCAATTCCAGCCAAACAAACAATATATATTTAAACATATACAGCATGTAACGTTTTTACTGAAAAAATGTTTTTTGTTCAAACATTGTGCAGGTCAATAAACCTTACATTTAGTCCGCTCTGATATATGATGAATGGCAAACAGATGAATATGTGCAAAACATCCATGCACTATTCAATACTGAACAATTAAAAGAAGCCTTGTTTTAACTGCTAAATAATGAAATATAAATAATTGTTCTGTTTGACTTAAGATATAAGGTGGTTGAAGATGAGCCCAAATAAAGTGATACTGGCTGGCATAGGATCTCGCTGATCAACAAAATGGAGGACAGAGTTTAAAATGCTTTTGGATTAAGCTACCTTTGTACAGCTTTGCCTCTGATGGGCATGAGGTTTCAAAGCAATATTTCATTTGAACTCAGCAAAAAAACATTTAAAATAGCTGCATCACACATTTCAAAAAGTCAGGGGACTTTTGACAGCAATCCATGTGACTGTGTTGCATTACCTCTAAATAAATAAACAAATCAATAAACAAATACTCATAATGACAAAAGGCACTCTATAAACCGAGACAACACTTTTGCTCTTAAACTTACATTCTTATTCAGAGATCTGTAATAAAAATTGATTAATACCTACATAAAATATGCCTTGGATTCGTAAGGAAAAAAGACAGGCATGCCACACACTACACAAAGTTAACGGTGAACTTAAGATATATGTTCTTCTGAAGCACAGACATCTTTGTAGCAGTTCAATGCTAATAGAATCACTACAGACTATATCCTACGTTACAAGTAAAGGTACATGCCAAATGAAGGTGCCCAAGCATGCAATTGCAGGAGAGACCATATTTAACAGTGACAGTGGTCAACAATTTATCACTAAAGGTAATGCTCTTCTCTCCTCTGCACTTTATATATGCATGTTAAAAACTTCATTCCTCATTTACAGCCTCACAACTGCAATACATGCCTTCCTGCACAGCTGAGGAGAAAAAAAAACATTGGTAAGAGTCCACAAGTTCATAGACATTGACTGGAACTGCACACAGAAAAGCATAGGATAGAGGAACTTATGCACAATAAAACAGACGAAAGAGAAATGTATGGCAATTGAACTCCAGCTCCAGCAGAGGGTGTTCTATCCAGAAGTGTTGATATAGAGCTGGCATTTTAGAATGTAGTCGATGACTGGCTGACTCAGGTAGTCCAACACATGCCCGTCTCCATGCTGAAGAGCTAATCTGTACAAACAGATGATAGTTTCAAGCTTCACTATCATTTTGTAGAAATGCATTTATTCGCATGTGTTTAACTTTTTTGACTGACCTGCACTTTGTAGAACTGACAACAGACATTGGATGATTGACGTCATCTTTGACCACGATGATATTATCCTGTAAAAAACAATAATAATACTAATAAGTAAATAAATGAATTGTAATAAATAATCGATAAAATAAAAGTACTGCTGAGTCATCAACTTAATAATATGCTAATAAATCAGTTATTTAACAGCAATGAAACAGTTCATTATAAAATGTAATAAAAGATTTTTCTTTGTGATTAAAAAAATATGTATAGCACCTTCCTCTCAGGAATTTAATTGATGTACTTGTTCATTACAGGTACCTGATTAATGTTGTTTTAGCCAAGAAATGTATATGAATTTAAATAATTTCAGGATGTCCTGAATTCCCAAAATAGCTTTATTACTACAATGCATACTACTGTTTGCTAAAAAACTGAACTGGTGGATTTGTTGTCTAGCTGCTATACACTTTAAATGCTTTCAATATGACCCACTTGAATATTCACTAAATTTAGCTACGCAGCCAAATGGTCTGATGTTTGTTCAGGTCTGCATACATTTTAAAGCCAGCAAATTTGTAGATCATACTTTGCATCCTGAATTTTTACATTTTTTTATATAAAGAAGGTCCCTGAGTTACCATGATTACAAAGTTCACATCAAAACAGAAAGATGTAAGAAATATTTGTTTGATCGTGTGAATTTCATTGTTAAGAACAACAATGCTGAACAGACATTTTTAACTAAGTTTACTGTCCTGAAACACTGAATTAAGGTTCACCTACAATTGAAAAAGTTCACTTAAGAGATTTTTGGTGAAATTGACCTTGTACTTGCGCAGCACAGGAGAATGGTTCATAATGCTTTCTGTATCGGTGCCATCACGGGGCACGACAACGATGCCAAAATCCCCCACAATAACGTCCATCTGAAAAGCAAGAGAAAGCAGAGCAGCATTTATTCAGAGGGGTTTTCATACTTATGTTCATATCATCATTATTACACTGTATCATACCAATAAATTACTGTTTGAATACTGAGATTCTACCAAATATATTTTAATGTCAGTTTTATATGTTGTTTTTCTCCCAATCTTAAAAAGGATTTAATAGTATGCTTATTTGTTATTATATATTAAGACCTGCTATGTATTGGTCTTTTCAAACCCAAGAGCTAGTTTTTGTTTTATTTTCACAATTCCTATGCAATAAGCTACAAAATCTCACATCACTGCTGTCCCACAGCCCAGGGATACAGAAGGACTCCAGCAGGTCACTCCCGCAAAGCAGCAGGATTCGCAGCTCTGCACAACAAACAGGAATTTCCAGTCGAATGACTATCCACAGAGGTTACATATTTGATTGCAAGCAATCAATAACCAAATATTCAACTCTCGATTGCTTCAATACCCAGTAAATAGTATCTCAACTTCATTTAACAAACATCATTAATATATAGAAAATAAGAAATTTAACCCAAGTAGACAAATCTGTGTAATATTTGACACAGAATCCATGGTTAATAATTTGAAGAACTCACCAATTTCTTCATAACGAACTGCAGTGCCAAGGTTGGCATTCTCATCTTAAAAATAATTCATAGAAAGATAAAAACATGTTAGTTCTTCAGTGAAGGAACAACTTCATGTTCCTCCATTTGCAAACAAAAAATTCAGATTTTACGACAGATTTTAAAAGTGAACTATATATGTTCTTCTGGAGCACAGACTATCTTTGTAGCAGTTCAATGCTTTTAAAAGATTTAAAATCTTCCGGAATGCTACACAATGATATTCAAATGAATGGATATACAATGGAAAACTAGCTACTTTGCTAGAAAATCACCTGCCCTGTTGTAGTTGATGTAGTGTAAAGAGTTTACCCTATTATTACCCTATTACTCCCTATATTGCTACTTGGCACGTTTTGTTTACTCAGTGTAGCCTTTTCTAAAGAAGGCCTGTCACACCAATGTGGATGACATCATAATACATATCATAGCAGATCAAATAAATTTGAATTCTGAGATTTACTCTGTTATTAAGTAATAAATCTGTCATGCCCTGCTCGTCCAATCCTCCCATGTGCCAAGCTACCTCGTGTGGAATCCCCATGTTACCAGCTGTTTTTCATTGTTGTTACTTAGTGTGATGTATTTAAGTCTGCATTTGAGTATCTTTCCCTGGTCCAGTTATTGATGTCATGTGGTGTAGTAGTCTTCTGATCGTGGCCTTCCTTCTATTAAACCCAGTATTTTCCCGACACCTTGAGTCCTGCCTCTGACTCTTCGGTCCATGCCCTTGCACACTGTGACACTATCTTAATTTGGACTATACAGCATAAGTAATTCCAAAAGTTCACGTTAACCTCTCACACACTATCTTGCTCATTAATCCATTCTTCACAGAACTCTGATTGTAGCAAAAACAAACATGGCTACTTTTAATTACTTGGAAATGAGTTGTGATCTCTTCTTAGACTTATAATCTTATAAAAAAAATCTCACCACAAGCAGCATAGAGCTAAATCACAAGTGAAAAATTGTATAATTGCAAAACAATACACAAATTATCCTAAATAATTCTAATCTATTCAAAACATTTTATAAACACTGTACAGATGCAGTCACTTGAATTTTCCCATTTCCATGATGGGGCCTTGACTGGTCCTTGACTGTAATGAGATCCCCCACGATGATGTAATGAACAAGGGGGCTGGCATGATCCGCCCCTTAACCATCTGTGTGTAACGTACTTGCAATGATTTATCCATCCACCAGGGAGAGCACTGATCATGAAAGCTAAAGTGACTTACCTGAAATCAGGTGAAATACCTGAAATCAGGTACAGGATTGTAACTCCTATATTTAGACAAAATTCCAATTTCATTAATAAACTGACTACAATGCAATAAATGGCCTGTGAAAATTTAGAAATAGTTTCTGTTGTGAGGTAAAGATGGCCTAAAACTAGCAAAATGTGTTTTTATTCAGTTTGATGGACAGAATTGATGAAATTAGAATTTTTTTTTACTTCCCTCTTTGGAGATGAGGCAGACCCAAGATGTGTGCAATACAATAATTACAGGCCTAAACAAAGTAATACTGTAAGACTGATTGTCAAGCAATGAGAGGTATATGAAAATTAAACAGATATAAAAATCCATTGAGCTTGTTTGGCACATGATGAACGACATCAGCAAGGAGGCCAAGCCAGGTACAAAGCAGTAGCGTGTTCAAGAGTTATTTTGGAAGAAGAGAGTGACCCAAGATGTGTGTACAGTGTTGGGCAAGCTACTTGTAAAGTGTAGTGAGCTAAGCTATCAGTTA
>JAODKF010000049.1:18050123-18062027 GCA_026779585.1 Mormyrus proboscirostris | reverse complement strand
TGCTGAGCTGTAATAATGATCCAGTCATTGGCTCTTAAGTATTTGCTGATATAAATTCAAATGGCGACTTTTTTTTTTTGAACTGGCAGTGTATCATGATAATCATTGATATCACCTAATATGAAAAAATTTTCAAGATAAAATATTTTGTAATATTACCCAGCAATATGTCAGAGCAATGCCTTGAAATGTTAATATCAGTTAAATTATTTTGTTAAATATGTAAAATAATGTACTTACTAAGAAACTTACTGAGTTGATATTATGTGGTTTTATTCCAGAGTTTTCACTACTTATTTATTGCAGTAAATTCATATATTTTCTCATTTTGGATTTGTTTAGCAGATGAAGAACACTGCCTGCTTTTATGTTTATTTAACTGAAGTTTAATTAACCTGATGTTCTTAATGTTTAATCATAATTTTTTTTCATTTTAAATATTTTATATTTTAAAATCACAATCCAGTTAGCATGTGACTTGAATTTTGAGTGAACTGGTTAACCTTTTTACAATTTCAAAGGAACAATTCACCACAAAATCAAAAAAACATATTTTGATGTGCTATCTATCGATCTAAGTCATTTTGCTGTTACTTGCCTAATCTTGGGGATATCACCTGTAGAAATGTTAGGCTTCTCTCGAATAAAGTGGGACTGAATGGCATTCTTTCTGTGGTGATTAAAGCACCAGAAAAATACATTTGAAAAATTCAACAGCAATGTATCTAACTAGAAATCATGACCAGTTAATCAAGATGTCCACAGACTTTGTAGTGAGCAGTTTTTCTACCTCTTTCTTTCTTAGCACCACGCTAGCATTGATGTTTACAGCATGAGCACCCTGGCACTAGGGTAGGGCAGATAATCAATATTTATATTATTATTCACTACATGCACAGCTAAACTCATGCAAAGTAAACATTCTTGTGTTTCTCTCTATCTGTTCTAAAGCTTGGTGTCCTAATGTATTGTTTTTTGTGATTATGATGGTTATTATTCTTATTCAACTCAATACTTTGGATATTGTTTACCTTTCATCATAATAATGACCACTGCCAGTGTGCTGTTTATTTGGGAAATATTTCCTACTTCTCAACTGACGAAAATAAATGGTGAGAAGAATGCTTTAATTGTGTTTAGAGTAGTCTTTTGCATTTGTGCATTTGTAAACACACATTAAATGGGCTTTTGCCTGCTAAACCCACATTAGATTGCAAAGATTTCTGCCCGGTATCTCTGGCCTATGACACAGAAATTGACTTTACAGATACACTGCTCAAAAAAATTAAAGAAACACTTTGAAAACACATCAGATCTCAATGGGGAAAAAATCATGCTGGATATCTATATTGATATGAACTGGGTAATGTGTTAGGAAGGAAAGGATGCTACCTCGTTTGATGGAAATGAAAATTATCAAACTAGAGGGGAGAATTCGAAGACCCCCCAAAAACCAAAGTAAAAAACTGATGCGGCAGGCTAGTCCATTTTGCCAAAATTTAATTGCAGCAACTCAAAATCATACTCAGTAATTTGTATGGCCGCCATGTGATTGTATACATGCTAGACAATGTCGGGGCTAATGTGACGACGGATGGTGTCCTGTGGGATCTCCTCACAGATCTGGACCAGGGTATCACTGAGCTCCTGGACATTCTGAGGTGCAATCTGGCGGCATCGGATGGACTGTAACATTATGTCCCAGAGCGTGGGGGCCAGTATAAATAGTATAAATTCCTTCATCCTCCAGGAACTGCCTGCGTACTCTCACCAAATGAGGCCAAGCATTGTCATGCACCAGGAAGAACTCAGGGCCCACTGCACCAGTGTAAGGTCTAACCATGGGTCCAAAGATTTCATTTCGATAGCTAATAGCAGTCAAGGTGCCGTTATCTAGCCTGTGCGTTCCTCCATGGATATGCCTCCTCAGACCATCACTGACCCACCACCATACCGGTCATGCTGAACAATGTTACAGGCAAGATACCATTCTTCATGGCTTCTCCAGACTCTTTCACATCTGTCACATGTGCTCAGGGTGAACATTCTCTCATCTGTGAAAAGCACAGGGCACCAGTGGCGGACCTGCCAATTCTGGGAGGTAAATGCCAATCGAGCTCCACGGTGCTGGGCAGTGAGCACAGGGCCCACTAGAGGACGTTGGGCCCTCAGGTCACCCTCATGAAGTCTGTCTCTGATTGTTTGGTCAGAGACATTCACACCAGAGGTCTGCTAGAGGTCAGTGCGTGAGTAAACAGGATGATAGGGAGACTCTCATGGTGGATCGGATCCACAGCTGAAACTGCTTGCCAAATTAGTTCTAGGCAGGGCAAGAACTTGACTAGATAGACTCTCGTTGTCTGGGACAATATGGACTGAAAGCCCACTCGGTGGTGACTAAACCACTCATCAGCAAGAAGAATGAAATGGTGAGACGAGCCCTTTGCTGAGGAGTATGTTATGCTGACAGAAGAGTTAATTTCCCCAAGTTAATTTCAGTGATGAAAGCAAGTTCAATTTATTTGGTTCATATGGGAAACATTATTTGTGGTGGAAAGACTCCACCAGTGTGTGAAGAAGTCAGAAAAGGTGGGAGGGGTAAGTGTCATGGGTCTCTGCTCTCTGCATCAGGAGTCAGACCTCTCATACTGCTACGTGGTAAGATGAATGCTAATGAGTCTCAGAACGTCCTTCAGCAACATCCAGTGCCTTCTCTTGTGAGCATCACCCAGTCAGCCAGTCATTTTTATACAAGGCAATGCCCTTACCACACTGTTATTCCTCAAAGCTGACAACATTCAGGTGAAAAAATGGCCAGCCTAATGTCCTGATCTGAACCCTATCAAGAATCTCTGGAAGATAATTGGCCACAAGACAATGGCAAACAGACCCAGTACAGATACTGAATTGTGAAAAAAATTGGCAGACGAGTGAAACAAGTATTACAACCTGCATGGATAGTTTACTCCCTATAGTGGGCGGGTGTTTCTGTGGGGGGGGGGGGTTGTCATTCCGTTCCTGGCCTTGCCCATTGCTACATCACCTTCTCCTCTATTTTGATTGGCTAGTTTTCCTCCTGCATGTGTCCTATCATCCTATCATCATTGATTTCTTAGCCTTTTTTGGATTTGGTTGATGTGGATTTTGTTTTGTATCTGTAAATATTTGCACCTATTGGGGTTCACTGTGGGTAGCCAGAGAAGTAGGGAGCACGACGCCATTTTGCTTTGGTTACGTTTTCTGACTGTTTTGGAGTTAGTCAGGGAGATAGGTTAGTTTTGTGTACTTTTGTTTTCTTTTTATTATCTCTTTTGTTCCAGTTAGAGGTGTTTTTGTTTGCTATTTTGGTCTTGTCGGCTCCTGAAGTGGTTCCCACTTTAATAAACCCACTAGAAATACCAAAGTAGTGATCTCACTCCACTTTTTGTTGCGCCTGACCCTAGACCGGGATCTAACACAAGTCAGAGCAATTCAAACTGGTTACATCCTGTGGGCGCTGATGTGCCGATCATTGAAAGCAAGGGCCAGAATTCATTTGCAAGCTTCTTCTATGAAGAAGTTTTAATTGTTCTCTAATTTTGATTGCATGTTTTCCTCAAACTTCTGTTCTATTCGTGTTAGAATAACTTCGAATTTGAATATGCTGTGACTGTATATTACAAAAGTGTCCCTTGTTCTCTCATTTTGATCACCACTGTATATATTGCTTATAAAAGGAGATGCAAAATTCTTTCATTCATTCATTCATCCATTCATAGTCACATGGCTTAGAGTTATTTGAAATGTTGTTGCCTACTGCATAAAATGTAGATAAATATTATTTATTGTTCATGTGTTACAATAATGTGCCCTATAGATGTATTGTGATTGGACAAAAGAATGTCAAATTACAGATACATTCTTTGGTCCCTTTGCACAATTCTTAATATTTTTTTTTAATTCAGGATTAAAGCCCTGATATCCATAAGGACATAACTCCTCACATTAGCATTCTCACTAAATTGTTATTGTGTAAATAATTTCCGACTAAGTACAAAATATGAAGACGTGTATCAGGCACCAATTGCAGAAGTTGACCTCCACCATGTTAAGGATGGTCAAAGAATCAACTTAAGGTTTTGTTTATTTCAGAAGTATTTTCAATAACAAATACGCAGGACGTTTCCTCATACAGGCAGCCAGACATATTTAACAGTGACAGATACTCATCAATACAGCCAGAATACCTTCCTGTCTGGATTAGCAGTGGCAGTAAATCCATTCCTGCCACTTCATTCAGACAGGTTAAACTTTCCTAAGTGCCTTAATTCCTGATGTTATTGACAGCAAAGTTCTACGTTTATCAGCCAAAGACTTCAACCCAATACAACCCCCAAAGCCTCCTGCAAACTCCAAGCCAAAATTGTTAATGTTTTAAGCCACCCTTCATAAAGTAATATTTCTGTACGTACACATATCGAATAACACTGAACTATCTTACCGGTTTTCCATAAGTGTCATGGACTGGGGAGATGATACCACCGATGACGATGAAACGGCCTGTCTTGTGGAGATAGTCTCTGGCTTTTTCTGTACAAAAAAGACAAAGACCCATAATTGCCTTGTGTTAATACTGAGCTACTTAATATGCTTGAATCACAAAGGTTTCGTGTTTGCCACCCTAATTGGATTATTTGTCAGGAAAAAAAATATATACATTTTAAACTAAAACGATACTTGTCTAACAGATATATGGCATATGATAATGTCTCGATAAAGCATTCTACACAAAAAGGATCATTAAAATATGTACTCTATGATACTAATTGGCTATGGTTTAGTATTTAAAGCCATCCTGATTTGGTGCAAAAATTATGCAGGCAGATTTTTCCCGGTTTAGGTGCTAACATATTCAATGTAGTGTGTTCAAGTATTCAAATATAATATTTCATATTTAATATGGATTCCAATGCAATATTTAATAAGGATGCTTGGAACCCTTATGCTTATGAATATTTGATGATTTATCTACATGCAACTGAAACATTCTTGGAAATTACATATGTCTGTAAAAATGTTCTGCCAGTGATCAACAACCCAGAAAGTACAGGGTCACAGGGATATAGGGTCCGGAACAGGCAGCACAGGGCACAAGGGCACTTATTTTGAAGATATTCCATCCAGACCCTTCACATGCATTAATAACTGTGAATCAAGATGGATAGATGCTATTCACCTACTCTTTAGTAAATAAGCTACAGATCATTGACCATGTGACCACTGAATATTTGTGTTGGTATTTATTACATTTTGAAAGCATATCTGATAATGAGCTGTTAACAAACAACCAAGTGAAGCTCCAATTGACCTCAAAAAACTTCAGCACAACCATTTTCAACTTTATGTACCTGTATAGGCATATCCTGAACTTCAAAGAGGGTTCAGAAACCAGCCAGCTAAAATACAAGCATACAGTAGTAGCTAAATCAGCCAACAAATAATTTTTTATTTCTTAGATTTGTAAAAATCACATGGCACTTTTATTGGTTGCTTGTTATATAAGGCTAAATCAGTATAGATTATGCTGCTAATCTGCAGTGTGTGTTTGTTTTTCGTGATTATACTTTAAATGTCATACTCTGAATATAATACTCTGAATATCATACTCTCACTTAGTCAGCATGTACTCATTCCTACATTCAGCCTTACACATGGAATATACTGCTGGGCATTTCAGAATAACTCGGAGTACTCCTGAGATTGATTCTGACTCTTCCACTTTTGGCATTTCATCCCTGCATTTCAGAGCCTAGAGGGGAAAACCCGACACATAGCAAGACACATTTGGGCAAGAATTAAAGTTTCAATTTTCACTCGATCTAAAAAAAAAAAAAAAAAAAACATTTTAATGAAGGTCTGTAGATCTTAACTTTTTTTAAGGGCATGTTTCTAAAAGCATGACGTACAGTGAACAGATTAAAAACAACATGACACACTCTGATATACAGAAAGAAAGGAAACATAAACGTAACATAGAGCGGAGTAGTTTGCCTCGTATTGTACCTGCTTCTCATTTCCTTTCTGGGCTACAGTGTTAACGTGTGAACTTTGTTATCGTTATCGTCAACGACCTTTATTTTCAGACTAAAACGAGACAACTAAACAAAAAATATTTCCCGAGGCCTAAAATTATGACGAAGTCTATTGACACTTTCGTCAACCAATAAAAACGAGACGAGATCCAGTCAGAACTATGTAGTTCGCGTAAGGTAGGGATCAGTTAGAGAAAATTTCTTGAAGCAATGGTCCGGAAGATCATAATGTCGTAATGCTTTTGGTGTGATATATGTTTAAGTAGCCTAGTTAATAGTATCAACATTGCATGTAATCAGTACCTGACTGTTAAATCAAATTAATTCAGCACAATTCAAAAACTTTTTAACAGTAATTATTGTCACGTGACATAGAGCTGAACATATATGTACAGTATGATACGTATGAGTGCCGATATGTATATGTTTTCTCATTTACTAGTTTTAAAAGGACATTTTAAGAAAATAAAAAGTAAGAAAATAAAATGTGAAAATTGTGCATGTTTAAATAAAGTGCTTAATTTAAGCCATAAATGTCATATATTTTAGTGTTTATGGATTGAAGTATTGGTTTCGACAAACCCACACCGGTAATAAAATTTAAGTCTCGTTTTAATACAAATGCATACGAACTTATTCAGAGTAGGATATGGGCGGTCTTATTATTACGAAAAGATATAAAACGTGACATGTTGTGTTTTTTCTCATATTAGCTTTGTATTTGTCGGAGTAACAAGGCAAATGGAATGACAAGCCGTCTCAGGCGAAAACAGCACATTTTACTTCTCATTTCAAATAAAACGCGGGGTTGCCAACTTCAGCCAGGCGGCTGGAGTGAGATTTTCAGTTCGACTTGTTTGTACGCACGTAACAGTTCTTCCCTTGTAAACAGTCTGTTTTGTAGTTAACCGTGTAAATACACTTCGGTCGTAGCTAATTTTAGGTTTATAATGGTATAATATAGATTTGCTGTAAGATTTCCTGCGTGAGTCTGAAAGCGTGTCATGCCAGATGCCTGAGATTTGGCAACCCTGAGAACGTACATTCTTGTTTCAACTTTGTTGATTTATTATAACAAATAACATTACTTTATACAGTGGTTAAAAAATGGAAACTTCAGCAAACATGAAATCACCAATAAACTATGTCTACAAATATTTATTTTAATATTTATATTCAGAGAGAGCAGGCCTGGTGGCATTATAGCCTATGCACTTTGAAGTGATTTTATTTTTGCACTAATGGCACTACTGATTTTACAGTACTCAGTTTTCGGTAGGGTATTTAAACATGTTTGTGTTTCAAATAAGAGTGAAATTTGTGTATTTGTGTACTGCACAGTCAGACCTTAATACCATCCCTTTACATTGGTTTCATTTGATGTTCGTTGTGTTTCGTTGTTGTTTGGTTTGTTGTTTTCTCTCTTCAGCAGACATTGAAGCAGATTATCTGTTTTGTTCTTTTCTCCCTCTCTCTGTCCCCTTTCTTCTCCCCTTTTCCTTTTTTCCCCTCTCTCTCCCTCTCCTCCTCTTAAGGAAATAAATAATTAAATGGTTAAATAAATAAATAGAAATAAAGCAGAGGGGATGGTGGAGGGAATATTTAAAAAAAAACAAAAAACATTGGTTTCATTTAATCTTGTGAACATAATAACTTTCTGACGTCAAAGGGAAACTTTAAACATTACACTTTACACTTTTAATTTTATTCGACTAAAATAACTGTAGTTTCAGTAAACTATAACCTTAATATTTAATCGACTAAAACTAAAATAATTTAGATGACTAAACTATGACTGAAACTAAATTACATTTTAGTCAAAAGACTATGACTAAAACTAAATAAAAATTTGCTGTCAAATTTAACAGTGGTGGGCTACACAGGGGAATAGCTAGAAATTCTGGACCCCCTGACAAAATGTTATCTTGGCCCATATCTTACATATAATTTTGTGTATTCAAAGGCCCATGATGAGTGCTGTGCATCCTGTATCCATACCCCTGCGACAGCCATGGGGGTACATATCTTTCTGTTACAGCAGGTACTGCAATTTCACACAAATGTCGGCAATGCCTGATAAGGCAGAATTAAGAAATCAATGCACACATTGAATACTTGAACTGCAGGTGTCTCCACAAACATATTTCAAATATATGAATGGCAGATATGGACCCCACATGTGATTAAAAACAGCGTTTTTACATATTTTATTCCTTAAGATTTTCTCAAAGAAATATCAAGCATAGTGATCTCAAATGCTTATAAGAATAATAAAGGTGGAACCTTCTTGCGGGAATGTAAGCTGTATTCAATGTGACATGGCACTTGACATTTTTTACAGCCATTATAGCAACATGCTTTCTTTGTAATACACAGTCTCAACTTTCCTGATCACCATTAATTAAGAATCTCATTTTTATTTTATTTATTTTACATAGCATTCTTTCAGAACCACATTTAATCATAATATTAGTGATATATTGAGGGCAAAATCTGAAAGTTGTTCAAGTTGTGTTCAATGAGTGTTTCACAGGAGATTGGTAGTTTTACTCAACTCTTTGTGCAGTGCCTTATGTCTATGAATTTATTATATGCTCAGGCTAACTTGGTATTTAGGCATTGTCTGTGTATTTATAGGGGCTTTGTAAGAAGCAAGGCTGTACACTTCCCTCAATTATTATTGCTGTGTTAACCCAGAAATGTAACATACAGTCACTACCAAGCTTGTGAGCTGCCTAATAAAACTCTGTAAAGAGGCCAACCTAAATAACCAAACATAGATTCCAGCCAGGTTGTGGGTGTCCAGCAGTAAACACTCATGACACGATCACAGTTTCTATACTTATAGATGTTTTTCCTCTAACGACAGAAGCAACAGAAGCAGAGGGACAGATTTTAGCTCTGTGGAGATACATCTAAAAATCATGCATGGATTGAAATACAAACCATATCAAATGGCATCTCAATTTCAAATCTGAATTTATAAAATTAAGGATTCTTAAGATGCCTTTTGAGCAATAGGCCTTTTTATGTTTGATGGGTAAGGGGAAGTTAAATTAAATTCAGGCAAAAGGCATTAATTTATATGACACCGACAGCATTGAGGTGAGGAAGCTTTCAGCGACTCTCAGCACTCACGCATTGCCCTCCCTCTCTTTAGTACACACTGTCTGTTGGCAACATTTCTGCATTCACTCCTGATGATGGTGCCAGTCATACGACTTCTGTCCAGTATCTGTTACTTCCTTTTTCCTGTTCTTCCAGCTACTTCTCCGGCGGTGTTTCTTATTTTCTGCCAAGCCTTGAAGTGGCTGCTTCTGCTTTCCTCTCTCTTCTTTCGCTCTGCCTGGCACATCACTGACCGCGCTGTAGCTATCTGCTGAGTTACACAGGCCCCACCCTCTGGCACTGCCTGGCACATCACTGACCGCGCTGTAGCTATCTGCTGAGTTACACAGGCCCCACCCTCTGGCTCTGCCTGGCATGTCACTGACCGCACTGTAGCTATCTGCTGAGTTACACAGGCCCCACCCCCTGCTCCCACTGGCCCAGCCTGGCACGTCACTGATCGCACTGTGGGTATCTGCTGAGTTACACAGGCCCCACCCACCACCCTTTCTCTCTCTGGCTTGTTCCCCTGTTTCACTGTCATCTGTTGTTTTTCTCCATGAGTCCTGGCTTCTACGTTGCCTCCTGGCATCTTTGCATACCTTCTTGTTTTGCTTGCATTATCATCGCTTCACCTCAGTGTGTCTTGGATGGATTCATTATGGGGAATTTGGTTGAAACCTACATTTTAATTAACCCAAGGAATCTCTATAAAATCTAAAGGAGAATGCGTTGTAGAACCCCCATAGTCCCCCAGTTTTGGGGATCAGCCGTCAGCTTAAACATGACTAGAAACATGACTAGTGCACCACTGAGGAAAGTGGAAGCCACCAAACGCACAAGCTTTGAAAAGTTCACACTTCTGCATTCGGCGCTCTATCACAAAAGCCCTGGCATTCCTATTCCTATACTTGGATGTTCATTCCCATACACATTCCTACATAAATACACAACGTTCCGCATTTCTGAGGAGTAGCTAAGCTGAATTTGAAGCAGCCCATTCTGACAAACCTCTGGAAACATTCCCATCTTTAGAAGACCACATGACCATTCAGGAGGCCAAGGGCTGGTCAGTCCGACGCAGGCAGGCTTCAAGGGCACCAACTTCTAGGGGGGCACCAACTTCCCCGCCAATTTCACTTTGCCTTGGATGGGGGGCACCGGCTGTAATGCTCTCTCAGGGCATCACATTGGTGAGGACCAATTGTAAGGAGGGCGTGCAAATACACAACAAGTTGGATCCCGTTGTCTTGGTTGACAAATGAGTTTTTTAAATAACCAAATCAACCCAGAATTAAGAATTGTGGAACTCACCAGAAAAAGTCTAATAGGAATGTTTGTTCCTGTTTACTTACTTTATTCATCTTTGTTGTAAGAACTTTAATGAATCGTCTTGTCTATGCACTACTCAGTTACCCAATGGACACAAACGTCCTTCAGAGTTACATGTTTTTAAGCATTTGTAAGCTTTAAAAACACTATGAACAGTCCATATGGGCCTTTAAGCTGAAAGGAGAGGGCAGACACTCTCAAGCTGGTACAGGGGAGGTATCTAAGCCATGGGTACATTAGACATGCTTGAAGGGAACATACAAATACAGAAGACTCACGATAAAACTAACAAGCCAGAGGAACAGGATTGCCAGACTAAAAACAGGGCTTCTAAACCCCCTGGTAGACATTGCCATCTTGTGGGAATGTTAAACTCACCCATTACTAAGAAACACACATGCCTATCCCACCTTGACTACACTCAACTGGGAGAATAACTGTCCATTTAGATGATTAATTGTCATTGTTAACACACAGTGCACAACAACGAAATGTGTTCTCTGCATTTAACCCATATATGCCAATGCGACATAGCAGGGGGCAGCTAATTCAGCACCCAGGGAGCAGTTCTTGGGGGTAGTACCTTGCTCAGGGTACCTCAGTGGTGCCTTGCGGGTCGGGGATTTGAACCTACAATCTTTCAATTAAAAGTACGCTTCCCTAACCATTAAGTTACCACTGCCCACACATAGTAATCACATAGTTACCTACATGTGGTTTACTTTCAACAATCAGACCTCGTAACTAATATTGACTAATGTGTTTTGTCATTTATTCCCCATCAAAACTTTGTGTTTACGCATTAGCTGGTTTTATCCTTTTTTTTATATTGAAAAACATTTTAGCACATAGCAGGCTTCATTTTCACACAAGCTTCCTCAGCAACCTTTTCTGTTATCAGAACAAAGTAATCGGACAACTGTATAAATGTTTTGGGCTACACCCTGATCAAAATATAAGGAATAGGTTTAGCAATGTTAGCCTCCATTTAAACTTTATACAGCAACTAGCTAATCAGTCACTTAAAACAGTTCAATTTCACTTTTATTAGTTAATAAATTTTGCACATATTAAGTATGCTTCTTTATTACTCAAAGAACCTCTACCAACCCTTCCATTTTCCACATCCTCTTTAATGGTACAGCTTTGTGGTGAGCCTGGAGCCCATCCCAACAAGCAAAAAACACCAGGCTGAGGACGCACGGGACAGGAGGCCACTCCATAACATGGTGCCTAAGGAATTTCCTTCAGGTAAACCAGTGTTTCTCAACCCAGTCCTCGGGGACCCCCAGACAGTCCACATTTTTGTTCCCTCTCAGCTCCTAACACAGCTGCATCAGGCATTCGGTGTTCTTGA
The DNA here is from genome assembly GCA_026779585.1 of Mormyrus proboscirostris. Taxonomy (NCBI): domain Eukaryota; kingdom Metazoa; phylum Chordata; class Actinopteri; order Osteoglossiformes; family Mormyridae; genus Mormyrus; species Mormyrus proboscirostris. Next base: position 18,050,159 of record JAODKF010000049.1, on the reverse strand, counting down.
TTTGTTAGTTTGTTAATCATTGTTTGGTTGAGGCAT
>JAODKF010000049.1:18037078-18050023 GCA_026779585.1 Mormyrus proboscirostris | reverse complement strand
ATCAGGCATTCGGTGTTCTTGATTTGTTAGTTTGTTAATCATTGTTTGGTTGAGGCATACTGGGACCTGGGAGGGAGCAAAAATGTGGACTGTCTAGGGGTCCCCGAGGACCGAGTTGAGAAACGCTGAGGTAAACCAAAATCGTTCATATCCATCAAATTTACTAAAATTCCTTAACTATGCTTTCTGTTTAGGAAAATAATCATCACTGACTGCTACCCTGAGGTTGTAGGAATTTAGAATATTATTATAATAAATTATAAATCTCAATTTACAATAATATTTACTATGCATACAAAAAACATAGTCAGTTTCTACATTTTATGGACCTGTGTAACCTTTATTTGTTCTATACACTAACATTTCCTACATATCTTCATTTTCATATACCTACAACTAATTCAGCAATGCAATCTGTATACTCACTCGTAGGCAAAGTATTCCAATAAATTACCATCATAATTTCTCATGTATTCAGGTCAAGTATCAACAGAAATTATTTTAAACATGGTTATTCATAATCCCATGTATTCTTACATAATCATTAAGATCGATATGGACTGGATATTACTAAAGATGTTGGAAAGCTAACCAAACATAGATAGTCAGTCAACAAAGTAAACTACTCACACAGCTGAACTAATCTCTGAGTTTTCTAGAAAAATAGGCCTCCTACCTGAAGAGATATATTATAAACAATTTACAAACAGTATAAAACTAGTACAGTTCAACATAAACATTTTTGACCTCAAAACCAAAAGGGACTGAATTCATATATGATCTATCCATATATCAACAAACTATATCAGATTTCATAAATAAGTCATCAGATGTGAACTGCCAGAAAGCCTCCTTCTAAAGAATAATTTTCAGAAAACTTCTATAAAAGGTCACCCTTTTGATTATTTATTTGCCATTTTCACTGTTCGGTGAGCACAAGATCACCCACAGATTTTGGTTTTCTTATTTACAGGCATCCCAGGGTGACTCTACTGAGCTCTCATACCACGATAATGAGGCCCATGGGCACTACAGTCAGGACCCTCATAGACCCCTTAAAGACACTCATAATATTGCCCTTATAACTCAGCAACTCAGTACAAGCATTGGGTAGCTGGCAGTATTACCACTTGGATTCTACTCCACATATGCAGTATGGAAAACGTCTCCACTTCCCTGCAGCCCTTATTCCATGCTTATTTGGAGTATAGTAATAAAAACATTACAAAAAATAAGAACTAATTTGTTCTCATTGCAACTCCATTATACTTCTGTGTACTAGAACTGCAATTAGCAGGAAGAGAAACTTATAATGTGAAAGTTTTTACTTTTAATAGTGGGAATATTAAAAACATCAGTTTCTTGTTGCAGACCTTTGACTGAAGAATTTTTGTTTGTTGGTGATCAGATTATTCATCAACTTCACTACAAAGAATGTCATTCAAGCCCTGATATGTCAGACGGTCACTAATTTTAGCACCAACACTGGCAAGTAATTTTAGTAATATGCACCAACAATATTACAATTATGTTACATTTTTTATCCTAGTTCAGATGTATGCAAGAATGTAATTAGAACTGTTTTTCGGAGGGTTTGAGGAAACAGCCACACAAACAAAACAACACAAAAGCGCACACACACACACACACACGCACACACACATACATGGACAGACAGCATAAAATTACACACAAATAATTTGGCATAACATCTCAGCATTGCCAGAGATACTCAGATTCTCATTTGGTAACTCAAACTAAGCACTATCATAACTTGCCCTATTCATTGTAATCTTAAAACAGAAACAGCACATTAAAATCTTTTATCTGCAAGGTTTTTTTCTGTCAGTCAGTCAGTCTTTGCTTTCAAATGGCACATTATCTACTTTCCAATTACTAACAGAAACAATGACTATTCATTGCACTAAAACAAATTTACATAAATAAATATGTACACATTTGTCTAGGATTTTCCCTCTATAACCATCTGTTCGTGTAATAGTGTACCAAAATAGTGTTTATTGTAAGAAATACTAGGCTGCTACTCAAAATAAATGTACCATTTCCCCGGACAGCACAACTAAAACCTTGGTTCCTCTTGATGTCAAATTTAGCCTCTGCTGGCACATCAGCATCTGTGACCCAGTACTGCAGATACCTTGTGTAAAATGTGGACAAGACCTACCGCTGTCTGTTTAACGGTCAAATGAACCAGCTAGTGGCCCAGACTCTGTTAATTTCTCAGTTTGACCACTCTGCTATCCAGGCATCTCTGTCATCAGGACACTTCATCTCATCTTGGATGGCCAGCTTGTCTTCCGAAAATATGTACATTTCACCCCCAGTATTTACCGGTTCACGTGATACAGTACCAATCAACCTGGATACAGGATGACCAAGGAGAGGAGTTCTTCAAAGGGCTTCAGAACTTCATAAAGCCCCTCAAGGTTACCACAATGAGCATCATCAGGACCTTGGACTGTATCCTGCTCAAAAGGCTGGATATTTAAAGACCATCCTTGCGTTTTCAGTAATGGAAAATCACTTGTCACTCATAATTGCAGAATATACTATCCTTAAGAACAGGATTTAAGGATTTACATTTAGGATCTATTGAAACTGCAATGTTTTAACAATAGACATCTGACCTGACTGCTATTAAACAATAGCAATTAATAGAATAATATGATGATACAACTTTTTCACATGATAATATTGAATTAACAAATGTTTTTATGTAGCACTATGGAAACAAGCCAAAAGAATAACAACATATCAAAAATGGAATGTGGTTCTCCTTCTGCTTTTTGTTTATTTTATATGCACTTCCTGAACTTGTACGCACTGATTTCTAAATATAAATACATTATGTGCAACAGAGATTTAGTACGTATACAACAGAAGCTACATATGTAATTATTTATATTTCAAAATCAAGGCCAACATGGGAACAAACTGTCATTTAAATAACAGATACAGTGCGCCACATATAATACAGAGTTTATTATTAATATTTAGTTATTCAGAGAATGATTACGTCCGTAATGGCGCGTTCAGTTTCAGTACCACTACGCCTAGACAGCGACTGACAAGTGGGGGATTAAAAAAAGCGCATGTATCACCATCATACCGCAATATACGCACACACATCAAAACACATGTTCCTAAAGGACACAAAAACAACGATCGAAGCCTAGATCTTCAATGAAACCTCACGTGATACAAAGGAAAAATGACAATCTTACCGAACATATAAATATGTCCTTTAGTGATGGGGTTAAAGCTGCCACAGGACAATAAGATGACATGTGTTTTAGAAGCCTCGGTCATGATGACTGGCTTTTTTAGCCCTTTTTCTTCCACACTGCACAAACGATGCGTTTTGTTGTCCCTTTTTTGCTATCACAATAATAGGCGAGGCTCACGCTGGCTGCTGCACCGTCACTCTTCCTAAGCGAAGCGCGTCACAGCTCCCACGTCCATTCATATTTAAAGGCACAGAGCGCTTCGAGCTCCTTCCATGTCGTTATTAATATCCGAGGCACCTTTTTAATACTAGCAGAAAATTAGACAAATCTACACAAATTGCAATGAAATGCAAAGAAAAAACAAAAATATTATTGAAATATAACCTAACGTAGAGCATCCGCATTTGGATGAGTGTTTTCCTGTCATCTCCATGTCCTTTATTGCAGATATTATTAATCTCTATAATGTTCCATGTTTTGTGATTACTCCAAACCGTGTGTGAAATTGTGCATGGACAATATCCAAACTGCGGCAGTTCATATGTAATCGGAAATGTAGACACTGCCGTTTCTAAATTTATGATTGTATTTTTCGCTAATTGGATATGTTCTGTGCCAAAATGCTTTTTCTTACTGCATCAGTGCAATCTCATTAAATCATGATTAACATTGTACAGGGTAGTACTGTAAACATACAATTGCAGTAATTGTGTTTTACTGCTGGTTGCACACGCACACACAAACGAGTTTTCCCTTGTGGGGACTGGAAAAAGTGTCACAAGATAAAAAGTGTCAGGGTCAGCGCCCATCTGACCCTGTCCTTGTGTTTCTTCCCCGTGTGGCCGGCAGCCATTGCTGGCAATCCTGTTCCCTCCTGTTATGTTCTGTGTTGCGTGTTTATTGTTTTTTCTCCTAGTGTAGTATTTCCTTGTTTCCTATGCTTCAGGTCTTGTAAGTTCCTTAGTTCTATGTTCTCTAGTGTTAATTTCTTCACCTGTGCCCTGTTGCCCTGTACCCTCGTTGATTGGTTGTTTTTGATGATTCACACCGACCCTTTGTTAGTCATCGTTATCATTGTATTTGAATGACTGGCTTTATTCATTTCCTCAGTTAGTCTTTTCCTCAGTTGGTCACACACAACGTCAGAGGTGCACAAAAACACACACACACACACACACTGACAGAGGTGTACACACACACATACAATGAAAGAGGTGTATACACACACAACAAAAGGGGTGTACACATGCATACACTGACAGAGGTGTACACACACCCACACACACACAACAACAGGGGTGTACACACACACATACACACACAATGACAGAGGTGAACAAACACACACACACAGACACACACACACAACGACAGAGGTGTACACAGATACACAATGACAGAGAAGTACACACACACAATGACAGAGGCATACATACATATATATGTGACGTGTCATTATATTAAAATATCTTAAAAATAATTAAAAGTGCAAAATTGAAACAAAATTACTATTTGAAAGTACTTTCATGAGTATCAAAGGTTAGAATTAAAGAATGTATCACATCAAGGCATTGAAGGAGGTAAGGGCAGGCATAGGGACGTTAAAAATGGAAGCAGGACAAACCCAAGCAGACTGTGAGGTGTCAACAGGGAAGACTGGCATGGGGGTTCATTCGTTCATTCAATCGCTTGTTCATTCGTTCACCTGCCCGCCCACTTGTGCGTCTATCTGTCCATTCGTCTGTCTGTTCACATTCGTTAACAAGGCAAACTAAGATCATGATTTTTGCACAAGTAAACCAACAACAGACATTTTTAAATCTTGTGGTTGTTTTGGTAGCCAAAAGTCTGAGAATGATGCAGTCTGTGGTGTTGATGAACTTGGGATTAGTACCATGCAGACGCCTAATGAAGTTTTTCATATAAGGAAGGAAGAAGCTAGCAATAAAAGAGAAATGCAGCCTGCCATTCTAAGAAATACGTCAAATAAGTCAATTTGGAATTTATACACTCAAAGGTTATATCAAATACTCACATTCCCAGAAATGCTTCTGCAGACACACAGGCTCAAAAAACAAGGTATCTACTAATGCTGGATGACTTGGTTGAACCTGGGAGATCTTATATGACTAGGTGACTAGCACACTTCTCACTGTCAAGATATATTGTCCAATGTTGGGATTGCAATTTATGAGATGACAACATTAATACTCCTGAAGAAAAAGTCAATATGTGTCACAGTTGGGAAAAGTACTCACAGACAGACACACACACACACGCAAAGCTTTTGGACTTGTTTGTATTACCCATGTATTATCTACTGTGAAAACTTCACACGCAACATTTGTCTACTATATTTATATTAACAACGCTGATTTATAGTCGTGCACCTTGAGTGAATTAAACTGAGGTCTTTACGAGTCCCAGTAGGATTTTACAGAGTTACTTTGTGTTTGTTGCACTTTGGCCATTTGTGCTCACGCAAAGTTCTCTGTGTTTTTTTTTTGCTCACTCATGTACACTCACTGGCCACCGCATTGGCTACACCTGTTCAACTGCTTGCTGAAGCAAATATCAAATCAACCAATAAAATGTCAGCAACACAATGTATAAAATCAAACAGATGCAGGTCAGTAGCTTCAGTTAATATTCACATCAAACACCAGAAGGTGACTGAAATAACTTCGAATGGTTGTTGGTGCCATGCGGGCTGGTATGAGTATTTGAGAAACTGCTGATGTACTGGGGTTTTCATTCAGTTTTTCACCACTGCTTATCCAGGGTTGTGTCATGGAGGCTGCAGTATAAGCACAGATATCCAGACCTTCCTCACCCCAGCCACCTCCTCCAACTCCTCCGTGGAGATCCCAAGATGCTCCCAGGTTGGCCGAGAGATATAATTTCTCCAGTGTGTCCTGGGTTTGCCCCAGAGTTTCTTCCCAGTTGGACATGCCTGAAACATCTCCCAGGGAGGCATGCCTGATAGATACCCAAACCACCTCAACTGACTCCTTTTGATGCAGAGGAGCAGTGGTTCTACTTTGAACTCCTCCCGAATGTCCAAGCTCCTCACCCTATCTTCAAAGCTGGACCCAAATACCCTGCAAAGGAGGGATTTTCATGCACAACCATCTCGGGGGTTTACAGAGAACTGGCTGAAAAAGAAAGAAAACATCCAATGAGCAGTGGATCTGTGGGTGAAAATGCCTTATTGATGGCAGAGGTCAGAGAAAAACGGCCATAATGGTTCAAGCTGATAGAAAGACAGAACCATTCATCATAACCAAGGTATAGAAAACGGCATCTCTGAATGCATATCACATTGAACCTTGAAACAGATGGGCTACAGCAGCAGAGCACCACACTGGGTCCAACTCCTATCAACTTAGCACAGGAAACTGAGGCTATAGTAGACACAGGCTCACCAAAATGGGACAACAGAAAATTGGAAAAATGTTGCCTGGCCAGGCGATGGTAGGGTCAGATTTTGGCGTAAACTGCATGAAAGTACAGATCCATCCTGCCTTGTATCTACAATTCAGGCTGCTGCTCGTGGTAATGGTGTGGGGCAGGGCTGGTTCTAGGCAGGGGCACGGGGGGGCAATGCTCCACCAAATGCTCCGCCTGCCCCACTAATGCCAAAGATTCTACATAGGCAGAGCTTACCTTTGCAAATGCCAAATATCCACCCCTAAAAATCTGATTGACTGGTTTGTCAAAAGTAAAATACAGTGACGCGTCAAAGCAGAGCAGTCAGAGTCAACTCCCATAGTTGTATTCATCCTGTCTGTTCTCTCAGTCGGTTTGTAAGATTTTGGGCTGATATATCAAGAAATATTTACATCGAGTAGTAGTTGGATTACTATACCGTACCAGAGTATAGTAGGTGGCCGAATTTGTGTTAGTTAGTTAACCGCACTCTTACCGTTCATCATATATATCATTACTTTCTTAGTATTCCTTTTCTTTCTTAGCTTATCTTTTTTGGCTTTGCTCTATCTCTTGGGAATTTCTAAACATGTTTAAGACTGATTTCAAGCTGCAAGTTGATGGTTAGCTGACTGCTCTCGTCTTTGTTAGCTAGCATTAGCTGCACATTTCTAAACACTTCGGATCCCCCAATTTAAGTGTTACTTCCTTTGGCTTTGTAGTCTTTCGTATCCTTTTTCTCTTCATTATACATTGATTTCTGATTGTTAAACGACTGCTTCTCAACCCAGCACATCCCAAGCCATCATGGCGCAGCCCAGTTGCCCAAGCACCTCACTCCTCAATCCCATTACACGGTGCACTACTCCCCCGGAAGATGGGACCGCAATCACTGATGGTAGCCATGGATAGCTGTGCTCCGTCTCAGCCCACCAACCTAGTTTTTCCAAAGCATAACTTCGGCTAGACTGCATATGCATTCAACCCCAGTTGGTATCATGGGAGTCCATGGCTAGAGTACTCTACAAAGCTAGATTCATGTTTCTGTTTCCCCTACCGCAAATTCAGTGCATCTAATGACAAAAATACTGTTTTACCAAGTAAGGATTTAATAATTGAGAAACAACATTAGAGAAAGACAAGGAATTCATCAAGCATGCAACTAGCCAAAGTCATCTGAAGAATGTAGTAATGTGGTCTGAAATGCAATAAAGGGAGGGGACTGAGGAAACCATCACAAGAATTTTGGGGCCCACCCAAATAGAAAAAATGCATACTATGTCAAAAGCATACGACAGGTAGTAAAGTTCCTTTCAGTTAATGAGCTTCCTTTTCGTGGTAGTCAAGAAAAGGATCATGGTGATGATGAACAGCATTTGTCTGCTGGCCTCTTCCTAAAGCTTTTTGAATACACACTGCCAAAGGATCCCAAACGTAATGAAATTGCAAAAAGTATTCCTGAAAATGCAAAATACACATCCAAAAAGCTGAAATAATGATCCAGTCATTGGCATCTTAAGCATTTGCTGATGTAAATTCAAATGCGACCTTTTTTTGGCCAGGCAGTGCATTTTGCAGGCTCTGTCTGTTGACCTTTGCCTTGCTGGTGAAGTAGTCAGTGCATCTCTACAGGTTTTGAGGAACATGATGACTCACTGACTAATTTTGAGATAGACACCCTAGTTCCTGTAATTAAAAGAAAAAGAACAATGAGTTCATATTGTTACAGACAGTGTTATTTTATGCACTGTAGGTCATACCGAAACCTCTTACAGTCCTAGCCAGGCTCTGAAGAGAGCTCTTCTCAACATTCATCTGATGATGACAATCTTCCACTTTTCTGGATGCTGCCTTGTTAAGCCCCCTGCAGATGCAGTGACAGCCTTTCTAATAAAATTTGTGTTACAAAAGTCATGTTAGAAAAGAAGTTCACCTCTGCTGTTGCAGACCTCTCCACCATTTGCAAACACCTCCAAGAGTTTAAGGAAGCTTTTCCTCAGCTCATCATCTTTATGTAACTGTTATTGTGATTGCAGTTTCATCTGCCGCATGTGAGAAAGAAAAACTTGGTGATTCTGGTTCATGAGGCCATAACAGCTGGGCTAAATATGGATGAATTTGTTAGGGTTTGTGCACAAAGAAACAGAAGACTGATCCTACAATAGAGAACATATAATTATATATGATCAATGAGTCACTTAAAATGAAAATAGGGAGAAAAAAACTGTAAAGGGAAACTAAATAAACTCAAACACTGAGAATATTATGGGTGTGGGGTCAAAATACTAAGATTTTGCATTAGTGGGTTTAAAAATATTAATTATAACTATGGCTTACTTTGGCTTTTGTTAAAAAAAAACATAAAACAAACCACTTTATAGCTTAAACATTTTAAACAAATATAAAACTAGACATCAGTGTCCCACCAACTTCTCTTACTGCCCCCCCATTGAATGCAATCTAGAATTGAACCTGTTGTGGGGCATATTTCCTTGGCACACTCTGGGCCCTTTACTACCAATCAAGCATCATTTAAATGCCGCAGCCTACGTGACTTTTGTTGCTGATCATGTCTGTCCCTTTATGACTCCAGTGTACCCAGCTTCTAATGGATACTTGCAGCAGGATAATGTGCCAGGTCACAAAGCTCATATCATCTCAGACTGGTTTCTTGAACATGACAATGAGCTCATTGCACTCAAATGGCCCCTATAGTCACCAGATGCCAATCCAATAGATGACCTTTGGGAGGTGTTGGAACAAGAGATTCACATCGTGAAGGTGCAACCGTCAAATCTGCAGCAACAGTGCATTTTATTGGATACTTTCAACAAATCCACAACAAATGTGTTTTGTTCCACACAAAAATGAACAGAAAATATATATGAAAAAAATTATATTTATTTTTTGTCCCCATTAAACAAATCAATTATAATGTTACTGGACAAAGAAAAGTATTGATTTATTTTAATAAAACACAAAGATGTTAGGGTGCAGAAACACATGACAGGCTGGACAAGGACATAATAGTGTAAACAAAGGTTTGACTCAGTAATATATCGAGTAACAGCAAGTTAGAGACCAAGAGCTCACATAAATTCAGGTTAATGCTAATGTAATCATTTGATAATGTGTCATTAATATACTGTTACAGTTCCTTATAATATAGTGACATTAAGAAAAGGGAGCATTACTATTATATGAATAATTTTGTAATCATAAAATTATAAATTATAAAAAAAAATGCAAGATAAGGCATGTGCACCATCACAGAAGGGAGTATGACAGGGTGAACATTTTTATCTAAAGTGAGTATTTGATGCAAATATGACTGGTCTATAGTTAGAAAAGTTGGCAATTATTTAAGGTGGCAATGTTGTGTTTCAAAAATCGATTTAAATATTCTAAAATTGCATTCATTAATTCGATACATCATCACGACAGGGTGAACAGGTTAAGGTATAACCACAGCCAACTACATTACTGATAAATAGAACTAACTTGTCATAAGAATTGTTGATAGCCTAAATAAAGTAGTTTCTTTTGCAAATACATAACTGTTTATTTGTGTGTTTGACATGCTCATCTTCCCCACAGCGGAACGTAGCATAAAGCACATGAATCCAATCTGCTATGTTATCATGGTCTAAAATCTCCAAAGGCGACTGATCTATACTGTACCTTTGGCCTTTTCTTCACGAGCACCCTGTAGACAGTTGCCTCTCCATGTAATATGCGCCTGCAAAAAAAAAAAAAAAAAAACTACAGTGGCCAGGGCAAATTATATTTTGGAGGGCGGGGCGCACTGCACCTTCTCTATTCTATGGTTCCGATAAGAAAATAAAATAATCCATATTTTATTTTTTAATATTTTTATATGGCAACAGGGTTTGCCACGTATTTACTTGAGGTGGCCATGTCAATCCCTTAGATATGCCCTTGCGTTAATTGCGGAAAAGCTGGAATAAACGTGAAAAATTGCAGAGTCTTCATTGCACAGCTTGTTTGATTTTGCCTAAATTTCTACGATTTTAAAAGCGCTATATCCTGGAGGGATAGACGTTTTCTGTTTAGTCTGTTTCATGTTATTAATATTATTCCACTACCAATTTATCCAACTGCCTATTTACTCATCCTCTAAGCGCTCAGACCAATTTATCCAACTGCCTATTTACTCATCCTCTAAGCGCTCAGAGTAGTGGTCATTACTTACTGCCCTGAAAACCAGTGCTCGGGGAGATTATTGGGTTGTTGACACTCCAGACCAATAGGTGGCGATATTTACTTTTCACTTATGTTCAAATAAAGGGTTCGTCCTCCTAATCTCTTTACTAGACGGATGGCATCAGTCTGAAGGAAATGAGGCGAGTGAACGAATCGAGGGCAAGTGTACGGTTTCCTTTCCGATCCTACTAAGAAAGATGGTGGGTGTTACTTTGACAAGCCAACATAATCCGAATCCATCGTAGGAAACTTGACCAAATTACGTCAAGTTAAAACAAGCAACATAAATCTTAAACATGTACTGACACAGTCACTTAAAAATAAACGTAAAATAGTTAGCCATTTAATTACAAACTTAACCACAAAACCGTCTCAGAAAACACAAGCCGAACATGTTTCGCCATTGTACATAATTAGGCAAAACACGCACATAGCTATGTGTATTTATTTTTTGTGGAATTCAGGTTTCAGTTTATTTGAATTGTCCTGCTGATCTATAACAGGCGGACCCGGAGCAGAAGAAGAAGCGTACCTTCAGGAAGTTCACCTACAGAGGTGTGGACCTGGACCAGCTGCTGGATATGTCTTAGTAAGACTGACTTCATTATTCATCCTAGTGGGAAATTCTGCAGTGCTCTGTCGCCTGTAGTAAATGCGAAATTGATTTCAGTATACAAATTAGATATTTTTACCCTTGTTTGGGGCGTAGATTTTGCACGGGTCTTTTGATATTGAGTATGAAGTAGTCCCCAAACGAATTTCCCCAAGATTGACTCCTATGCGAATTATACCACTGTATTAGTAATTTACTTAAATTGGACAGTAGCACTGTGATATCAGTACGGCGATGTAGTACTGTTTACTGTTATTGGTTGCAGTTTTTGAGTAACCGGTTCTAACTATTACGTTGTTACACAGGGGAGTAGAATAGTTAAATGTTTGTGTACTTAGTTATTTGTTTACTGCATTATGAAGTTGAAGTTTTAGAATGTTTAAATGAATAGGTAACAAGGAGTTCTAAAAATTGTACATATAGGAAAGCTAGTTTAGCATAACCACATTGATGTTAATAAAGAGTGAATTTATGTTATTTACATATTTAGAATGTGAAAATTACAAATGTGTATTTTCTGAACTGGATAAATGCAGATTTGGCCATTTCTTAAGCGGTGCTTGCAAAAGATTTTGACTGGTGGCCATCAGGGGCCAGTTGATTTTGGGGGTGGACAATGCTGCACCTTGTTTATTCTGTGGTTCCGCTTAGAAAATAAAATAATCCATATTTCGTTTTAAATATTTTGATGTCCAGTGGCAACAGGGAGGCCACATGAAAAGTACGCATCTGTTGATGAGGGGAGTGACTTCTACACAAATATTTAACTTTTATTGTATTCCTCAGACATAATTTCATGATAGGCCAAACGTAGACTGTCATTGCTTTTGTTGCAGTAAGATAAATTGGTCTCTCTGAGATAATTATGTTTACAATTGCATTCATCATGGGCTTGATATAGGTTTTATAGAATTAGTCTACATCTCATGCTGTGTTCTTTGTTTTTTATCTGGATTGCATTTTTTCCGTATTGCTTACTGCTTTGGTCCACGTAACCAGAACTGCATGCAGCACAATTTAGGCAACTCAGTTATCAACTTATTCAGGACCAAGAGAGTGCACACAGGACCACAAACAGAATGCACAAATACAGCAAGTATATATGTTTCTGAAATGTTTTAGAAAGTGACATCAGTGTTTATCCTTCATTAAATTGGTAGGGCATCGTGGAAGTGGAAGATTTTGAGGCTGTGTGTGCACTTTGCTGTGTCTACCTACAAATGGTGGGAAAGGGAGACAGTGGGAGTGTGTGTGAGCAGCACAGGATACTCCTGTAGGCAGCAACCACATGCTTCATTTCAATTGCGATGATCGGCACATTGAGTTCAAACATTTAGATATCTAACTCGATTTTGGGATGCTGCTTATCAAAGTCCTTCCCGCCCCCCCCATGTTAATGGTGGTGGTGGGGGGGGGGGGGGGGGGGGCGGG
>JAODKF010000049.1:18014408-18036978 GCA_026779585.1 Mormyrus proboscirostris | reverse complement strand
GTGAGGGGTATGAATTAGATGGGGGGGGGGACAGCATGTTCTTTGCTTCATCTGGCAACTGCATTATTTTTGTAGATTTGAGTGGATGACTTTAGAGCTCTACAGACATTTATTCAGAGTTGTTCAACTTAGTGGAGCAAACAGCTATATACTGTATTTGGATTATCTGTGCCTTTTTTAATTAGCTTCACTGTCTTTTTGGTTTAGTTTTTTTCCACAGACTGCTGCAGTGTCAGTGCTGGTGTGTTTCATAGTGTATACTATGTATAGTATTGTATGGTATTGATATCTGTAAGAGGTGCACCAATCCGATATTCAGATCAATATCGACACTGATCCAGACCTATTAGATGGATCGGATATCTGCCAAATGTGACCGATCCACGTCTGATACCTGCTTATTTAGTTTTTAAAAATAGAGCTCCTATTTCTTGTTAAATCATATAATTAGTCGCACAACGGTTCTTTCCCATTATATGTGTTTTTTGTGGCATTCAAGCTGAACGGTAACACTGCCTCTCAGGTTTTTTTGCCACTTTGTGGGTGTGAGCACAGTGACTTCCACCTGCTGTGACGTCATACACAAACCCTTTGCAGTATGAGGAGCATAAGAACATCACAAAAGAGGGTGACAATATGGAAATATTTTACACTTTTAACAACTAGTAGCACAGCAATTTGCAATCTTTGTAAAAACAAAGTTTTGAGAGGTGGAAGCAGTGTTTAGTGAAAGTCCCACTAAAAGTGCATGGAATTGTGCAAGATAATGCAAGTAACATGAAAAAAGCAATGGATGATTTGGAAATAGCTCGTGACACAAGGGGCTACTATCACTCTTGCAAGTGGGAGAAAAATTGTGTAGCATTTGCCACTTGCATATACTCTCAGAAAATATTTAGATTGAACTGCAAATGCCTCAAACACTTAAAACAAGATGTACAAATGATATGGAACAGTACATTATGTATGTTTCTAGTAGCCTAATTAAAGCTTTTTTGGCATTTTTATTTAGTAGTGTTAAAAATAAAAAGTGTAAATTTATATTATGTACATTTATTACGTTAAAATATTAAAGTAAAAAGAGCTCTTGCATTGGAATCTGTATCGGTGTCGACAGTTGTATATTGGAATTGGATCGGAGCAGGAAAAATATGGATCAGCTCATCCCTAGTATCGGTCACACAATGGTAACTTGTACCTGACGTCCAGTGTCTCCGTTCCCTCTATTGTAGTGAGCAGCTCATGCAGCTATATTGCGCCCGTCAACGCAGACGGCTGAACCGCGGCCTGCGTCGCAAGCAACAGTCGCTGTTGAAGCGCCTGCGCAAGGCCAAGAAGGAAGCTCCTCCAATGGAGAAGCCCGAGGTTGTGAAGACCCATCTGAGAGACATGGTCATCCTGCCTGAGATGGTGGGCTCCATGGTCGGCGTGTACAACGGCAAGACCTTCAACCAGGTGGAAATTAAGGTGAGGATGAGAGAAATTGTGAGCTGTTTGTGTTGGTACTCTGCTCTGTTATCCTCATGGTTACGTTCCCTTGCAGCCCGAAATGATTGGACACTACCTCGGAGAGTTCTCCATCACCTACAAACCTGTCAAACATGGACGTCCTGGTATTGGAGCAACACATTCTTCCCGCTTCATCCCTCTGAAGTAGAGATGTTTTGGCTTTCTTGGTGTAAATAAAATTAATTGAAACCTAAATTTCCTGCTCTTTTTATTTTGATTACACATGCAAGTGCTATTATTTGGTCTGAATGCAGCAATATGTAACCTAAAGCCAGCAGATGTATTATTTTTTGGAAAAAACAGTTGGGTGTGCCTGATTGGCTGCTATGAAACCTAGGAAAGGTGATGCTCCACTCAGGGTCACTTACAGTGTGCACATGGCCCAGCACCAGCCTAAGACTCCTATTCAGTTGTGCCAAGGGCTTGTGATTTTAGGAAGTGTTCGGTTCAGGAGGTTAAACCATTGGTTCAAATCACAGGGCTGGCAGAGTGATTTCACCCCCAATCCCCAATTGCAACAGGCACCCTGCTTTCTCAAAGACAGAAAAACATGCATAGCTTTGGATAGAATATATTTCCTACAAAATTAATAAAATGTGATTGTGGTTCCTGTCCTATAAGCGAGTTACGTTGCAGGAGGAGAACCACAGGACACAGGTGAAAGCAGTCTTGAGGGGAGACTAGACCGTTTCAGGGCACATGTGCACTGAACCATTTACAGATGCTAGTTGGTCTATACCGGGAGTATCTAAAGAAAAGCCAGGCACAAGAACAACCAGATAAACTCCAGACAGAACAAGAGTGGAATTAAAATCTTTAACCCCAAATATCTACAATTCTACCCACTATTATATCATAGATAATTTTCAATTTTCCTTTTAGCACCTTAAAATCTTTTTTATGGTACAATTAGATCACTTGGCCTTTCTAATGCTTTGTTTTCGTATTGACTAGTAAAAACTACACATTCTGACTAATTATAGTTTGTGTATTGGTAGTTAACATGCTACCTAAATGATCAATAATTATGTGAACAATTTAATAAAGTATATCATATATGCTATCTTACTGAACAATTGACACTAGCAACTTAAGTCAAATATCACGTGTGCGATCAGCACCTCTCTCCAGGTTATTGTGCTGCGTGGCTTTCTAGCTGCTCAACGCTTTTCCCTGGTACTGGCGCGGTCCTTCGCTCACAATGCAGTGTGCAGTTAGCGGTCATTTATAATATCAGGCATAATAGTCAAGTAGGCAGACTATGTAACAGAGAATCGCTTTTATTTATAAGGGAAATTGGTGCATTTTAGCGTTCAAGTTGCTGGATAGATTTTCAAAGTTGCTAAATTTGCTGCTTTTGGGTAAAAAATGCCAGGGTAGTCTGAAAAGTTGGTAAACCCAGCAACAAAAGTTTGCAGCATCAGCTTTCAGTGGACGCGCCAGAACGCCTTTCCCAGAATACTTTTCGATTATGACGGCGAAAGAATTCACCGTACTGAATTTCCGGTTCCGCCTTCTGGGATATTTCGTAAGGCGGGGAGGCTGTTCATGTTTGTGCTTTGCCGCGTTGCAGGTTTGTAAAACACCGTAAATTGGTGTATCGATGCATTATTAGTTGCATTTACATACGTTTACATTCAGTTGGTTTAAAAGTCAAGAAATTCTGAGCTGAATTGACTTTTGAAATCTACTTAGTACTTTCCTATTTCGGGCATATTGCAAAATCTATACACCTTAACCTTGCTGAAGTGAAAAAGTCTGAGATGGTTGACTGAAAAAATACGGGCAACTGGGTGCCGTATCCCGCCCATTTCACTCACTTTCCCGGTCTTCTCGCGGTGTACAAATATTTATCGTATGTTTTGTAAATTAACTCTTTACACTTTAAAGTGAATACTAGCACATGACGCCTATGCCGTATTAATTTTACACAAGCCTAGTAACAACTTCTAAATTATTCATAAAATTTAAAGTCGTGCTTTTAAGTGGCATTTAGTTTTAGTGGTAAAATGCGCGTTGATAAATACAGAAACATCTGTACTATATCTAAATCTGATAACATTCTGTTTTCGTTTCATGTTAATCAACATATTGGGAATGAATGACTTTATATATAAATATTTATTTATATTTATTGCGTATTATTTGTTACAGGTGTGCATACTGGAAAATCAAAGTAGACACCAACACGAGCAGCCTTACGTATGTATAAAAAGCCCCGTAAGTAAGTAAATTACCTGCAGCATCATGGCATATTTAGCTTTGCTAGAGGACATTGCGCGTAGCCAAATACGACGGGAGCGAGTATTTCGAGATCGCAATGATTTTTTTTCCAATGATGATTCGTGGCTTATCAGTCGTTTTAGACTGCCAAGAGAGATTCTCATGGAATTGTGCAATGAATTGGCCCCGACCCTTGAACGTCCTACATCACGGAATCATGCTGTTCCTGTCCAGCTCCAAGTACTGACTACACTTGGATTTTTGGCAACAGGAACATACCAACGTGAACTGGCTGACAGATCAGGGATATCCCAGCCTACAATGAGTTCCTTTATTCCTCAAGTAGTGGCTGGCATTAACAGACTGTCAAGACAGCATATTAAGTTTCCCTGTGGAGCCGATGTACAGGCAAACATCAAAACGCAATTTGCAGCAATGTCCAAGTTTCCTAATGTCATCGGTGCCATTGACTGCACGCACATTGCGATAAAAGCACCATCAGAGAATGAAGCTACTTTTCTGAACAAAAAACAGTTTCATTCCATCAATGTGCAACTCATCTGTGATGCCAACATGGTTTTAACAAATGTTGTTGCACGTTGGCCTGGATCTACGCATGATGCTGTTATATTACAAAAGAGCAGTGTAGGACGTAATCTCGAGGCTGGGGTAATTCAAGATGGTTGGCTAATTGGTAAGTTGAATGAACACATACATACACCATATGAAATGTATGGCAAATGTATGGAGTTTTTGTATATATGTTTTCCTTGGACCAATGTGTCCATTTGCCACTCACAGGTGATAGTGCTTACCCACTTAAGCGCTGGCTGTTAACCCCATTCCACCATCCATGCAATGAAGACGAACGCCGGTTTAATGAGGCGCATGGAGTGGCACGTTCAGTGATAGAGCGCACCGTAGGTTGTATTAAAAAAAGATGGCGGTGTTTGGACAGGGCGGGTGGCGTTCTGACATACCACCCGACAAAGGTGTGCAATATTGTAATAGCTTGTTGTGTCCTACACAACTTGGCCCAACGACACAACCTGCCTCTTCCTGAACCACTAAATATCGAAGTGGATGATATCACTGATGAGCCCCTGCCGGAACCAGCTGACCCCTTGGCTGTGAGACTGAGGGATGATGTTTGCAAGAGAATGTAAAACTCACCCAGGTATATTTTTTGATGATTCTTTTAATACAGCTTCAGTAATGTATCCTTACAATTTATACAGATGTATGCTGTGCTCATTACAAAATAATGTAATTCAAAACAACTTTTTTTTTTTTGCCAAGTTGACAATAAAAAATTTATATGCTTCAGTGTACACCCCTAAACACGTATTACAGTTAACCCACATACAAGCGATTCACGGTGAGCCCTAGGTTGTGTCCTGCGCAATCCTGCCAAATCCCCCACAATGATGATTAGATTAAGCACTTAGAAAATCAATGAGAATTAACCCAGATTGGAACTGAAAACATTTAGACAAACTGTATCATGATTCCCCTGTAACATGTGAGTTGTTTTTATATACACAAAATGTATGTATGCTTTAAGTCATAGTGATATTGAAATATGTCAAGAATTATATGAAATCAGTGCAATATAAATATTTTGTTAGTGATATCAAACCTTTGAAAACCTTTTCATGTTATAAACATAGGTCCTTGAATCCTGTTTTGGGAAGAAAAGTGTGTGAACCAAGTAGGATAAGAAGTGTTTGATAACGGCTGTTATGTTTTCTGTGCCCATAGGATGGCTGCTGGGCATGTAGATAGGGCTCCCCTGTTCTGGGGGATGCTGAAATCTCCACCCCTCCGTCTCACATTGCTGTGTGGCTTTGGTCACAGTTCAAGGTATGGCAGCTGTGATCTTCATGTGTTGTACAATGCAATATGTAGCATTCTTCACAATTTTGTCCTGTTGCACATCTAAGGCAAACATTTGGCTGTTGATTAGTCCTATATATTCAGCCTTCGCTAAACTGCAAAGAAGTTGAATCTCAAGTAGCAACAGGTGATATCTACCTGTCAGTATTAAAATGATGGTATGAGCCCCGACCTCAAGGTTGCTGTTCTGTACTTTGCTTGTGTTTTGTTAATAATCAGTGTTGTTAGACCAGTTAACTACTTTAATTTTTTGTTTTTGCAGTTAATCGTCCTCCTCAGTGTGAGTCTGAAGTACACGCCATGTGAACCTTTCCTCCTTCCAAACATGAAGGTCCCAGTCCACATTCTGTGATTTTCCCCAGCGTGCAAGAAAACTGGAGAACGTTCCCAAGGGTATGGATGGGCGGACGTGTTAAATCATGATGCCATGGTCTACTTCCAGGTGGTACCCAAACACCCCAAACCGTATGATCCGTAAGGTTGGGTGTGGGTCTGTCTATGTAGAAGCTAGATGCTTTGATACTCAAAGGCAGATGGAACTCACGGATATTGGATATGATGATATCAGAGGCTGGTGCTGGTATGAGTGAATGTGTGTGTTATGATTTTCAGAGTATAGAATTTTAATTAAATTTTTATTAAGAGTTTATCTGGCCAGTTGTGAAATGTGTAATATGGTTGTAATGTGGGGGTGGGGGTAGGGATGTGAGTGAAGGTATGTTATTACAAAAGCCGGTGGCTAGTTGGTGCTGAAAATACACATTGGTGTTGATATTGGAGTGCATCTGAGGCCTGTCTCTGCTTCTGGGGGCCTGTGCATGACCTGGCCAGTGATTAGAGCCCCAAGACGCCACTTCCCCGGCCTGCGCACCCTTGTCTCGACCAGCAGTGCCCAAAGGGCTCACTGCTGGAGTCTGATCCTGCTGTCCGAGAGCTGCCACCTGCTGCAGAAAGACCCTGCATGGCTCTGCTGCATTCGACGCTCTGCGAAGGCTGGACTCCTTGGTGCTTCTGGGAAATCATTTTGGCTTTATTTTGCCCCCTACAGGCGGATTGTGCCATCCAGGAGACCACATGGGTCAGCGGGAACTTGACAATAAACAGCGATCAAATTGCATTTCAGAAGTTTTCTTCAAGATATGTGGCATTCAGAAACAGTTTAATATTTATCAATGACTTGTGTAATGCACTTTACAAAAAAAAAAAAGTATCAGCCTCAAGCTGTTCTTCAGCAGGCTCTAGGGTTGCACTCTGCTCGTAATCAAAGCCCTTAACCCCATTCGCTCCAGGGACACTGTCTGGCCCTAATGTCTGATCTGCACTTGTGTAGGGCCTTTATTCGTGTCTGTTAAATACATGTAGATGTTGCTGATTGTTCTTAACATGAAATGCAAGGTAAATTGCAGATTAACTTAAAATGTGCCACTGGTACATTGTTGATGGAAATGTTATGTCTGGCTTAAAAGCAACCAGCCGTTAATGTCGACATGGATGTAATATCACGTTTTAAAATGAATGGGAATTGCCTTTATGGGACTAAAATTCAAATTAATTTAGATGAGGATTTGGTCATTGCAGATATTGACCTCAAATGAAATAGTGCTTAATTTTTATTTTTTAACAAATTTGAAGAAAATGAATGCTGCTTGGTAGTATGTGAAAATACCAGAGTGGCCTGAAAAAACTGGAACTAATACACACATCATCTCTGAGATATTCCAGAAAGCGGGTTTAGCATCCCCCTTTCTTTCCGAAGGCAAGTACCTTCATCTGCAATAGTATTTCTCATCCCATTCCATGATTTATTCAACAGCATAATGTATCTGTGGGATCTGTAAAGTTTCATATGATTCATATGATTTGATTAAAGTTTGTTTGTTGAACACCCGTGTTCAGCCTCATTTTAAACATCACACACCATGGATTTGCATTGATATCCTTGCAAATTCAATGCATCCCTTCTGTTTCTTCCTACTGGAAGGTTCTTGCATAATATAGGACAGGGTTCGGTTCCCCTATTCTGGTTCTAGAGGGCCAGAGACCCAACAGTTTGCAGATTTCCCCACTAACACACATCTAAATCAGCTAATTACCACGTTTAGTACCTAGGTGTGTCTGAGCAGGGATATCTGCACACTGGCATTCCAGGAACAGAATTGGAGAGCCCTGATATAGGAGATCAACGGCATGTGAATGTGCTCTGTAATGGGTTGGCGCCCCATCCTGGGTTGTTCCCTGCTTTGTGCCTGTAGCCTCTGGCATAGACTCCCTGCAACCCTGAATGTCCCCAGACATAAATCTTTGAGAATAAAGGAGTGGTCCATTAAATTGCAGGTGTGCCATTTATTACAGTAATGCTGGGGACTGGTACATGGGGGGGTAATAGGACAAAAAAACTGCAAGCAAAATAGCCAGGCTCTGCCTGCCACTCAAAGATTTATAGGGTATGTTCTTAGTGCACCAAATTTGCATAGGCTATGTAAATTCTGTGTTTGTGTTTAATTGAGAGGCTCATCCTGTTGAACACATTGAGCCATAAAAGAATCATTCATCTTTTGACAGCCATAAAATTCACTTTTAAAGCAGTTCTAAACTAGTTGTACTTTTTAAAAAATTAATATGCTCCACCTGGAGATAATGGATTCATGTTCAGCATATGCAGATGGTAATATTTCAATTTCCAAATGCATAAAACACGGCGCTGTACACTTTTTGTGGTCCGTTTCTGGTGCTTTTTTCAGCAATGTGCTGATGATGGCTTTTTGTTATTCTGCGAGACTGCGCTTCAGTTAGCAACAGCGTTCCCAAGCTGTGTCCCACTTCAGAGGCTGCACCCTAAGGCTCCATTTGAAGACCAAATGCATCACAGCGGCACAACAAGGCTGTCCTGTTTCGAAAGCTCCTTCAAATGTGGCCTACAAATGCGTCCTCCTTTTCCTGAACCGCGAAGGATGTGCTTGATGGATTCTTCATGGCCGAATCTATCCCAAGATTGAGTGGGTGCTTGACGATAGGAGCGGTGCTTTCAGGGTAAGGGTGGGAAAAGCTGGTGATGCAAACAGGAAATTTTCCGTAAGCCAGACTGTCCCATTTCACGTTTTCAGATCAACCTTTGAAGGACACAGCCTACAAAGGCTATGCCAACCACTTCCTTTGAAGGATGCGGCCCCTGAACTAGGACACAGCTTTAGACTTAAGTAAACTCAATCCCTGAAGTAGTAATCAGCATTGTTGAAACTGAACCATTATGCTTATGTAACTTTCGGCTCATTCAAGTGAGAGTTAAGGTGTAAACCCTACCTAGCTTGGAATAACCCCCAGGTCACTCAATCTATATGTTTAAGAATGATTTTCTGTGTTAAGTCCACTAGATGGCAGAGCTTATCTTCTGGCCCAAATGATTTTGATTTTAAAAAATCCGAGAGATGGCTAAGTCTGTTTTCAGCCTGTGGAGGCAAGTTGTTTGACTCCTATGGTGTGCTCTCACTGCTTCCATTAAAATTTTTATAAATTGACTTATGAAACATCAGTTTTCCTGTGAGGTACTTTGGTGCCACCTGCTCCTCTGCCATCATGCGCAGAATTGTAACTGGATTGTAATCATTGTGCTTGACACCCTTTAGGTCAAAGACATCCAGGACAGAAACCTGTGGGGAGGCTAGCATCACAGTGTAGCGCTCCACTCCATAATCATTAGGCAAAGTAGATGCTATACAATCTCGTGAAAAAAAATAATAAACAAGACATTAAAGTACAATTTGAGGGAATAAAAACAAAACAAGATGAGCATGTTTTTGAGAGAGAGAGGAGAGATGGAAGGAGAACAAACAAATAACAGGGTTTCTTAGTGTGCAATGTGCTATGTAAAAGTACCTCTGAATTACAGTTTACAAACGTCAATTGATGCGGTTGATCATTATTTTGCTTAATATGACTCAGGGTGCATATGCTGTATGTTTCAGGATGTACAGCGCCCTCCACAATTATTGGCACCCCTTGTATTGGCATCCAATCCATGACGCATCCGAGTCTAATGCCCATGCTGATTGGGGTAGACTCCAGACCCCCCATGACGCTGATCAGAATAAGTTCTTACATGATGGATGTATGGATGGTAAGGTCTGTGCAGCATAAGGTCTGACAGTGGGTCTGAGGATTTCTTCCCAGTACCTAACACAGTCAGGGCACCATTGGCTTGCAGGTGGAGATCCATGTGACCCTCCAAGGATATGGCTCCCCTGACCGTCAATGTCCCACCACCATTCCAGTCATGCTGGATGATGTTGCAGGCCACAAAACCTTTGCCACGGCATATCCAGACACTTTCACATCTGTCACATGTGCTTAGTGTGAACCTGCTCTCATCTGTAAAGAGAACAGCGTGTCAAGTGAACCTGTCAATTCTGGTGCTCTCTGGCAAATGCCAATCAAGCTGTATGGTGCTGAGCTGCAAGCACAGGTCTCATTAGAGGGCATCAGGCCCTCATCCCACCCTCATGGAGTTAGTTTCTAGCAGTTTGGTCAGATCATGCACACGAGGAGGTCATTTTGTAGGGCTCTGGCAATGCTCCTCCTGTTCCTCCTCGCCCAAAGAATCAGATACCGGTCCTGCTGCTGAGTGGTTGCCCTTCTACAGTCCTGCCCAGCTCTCCTCATATTATGATCTCCTGGTATCTCTTCCAAGCTCTTGAGACTGTGCTGGGAGGCACAGCAAACCTTCTGAGAGCACAAATGAATGTGCCAGCCTGGAAGAGCTGGTCTACCTTTGCAATCTGTGCAAGTACCGTCTCATGCTAGCAGTAGTAACAAGGGCACTAGCAAAATGCAAAACTAGGGAAAAATCAGTCAGGCAGGATAAGGAGAGAGAAATGGTGTGTCAACACCACCGGCAAAATCATTCCCTGCTTGGAATTTGTCTTACTGTTGCTCTTCCCATCCCCTTGTTGCTTTCATTTGCACCAAAGCAGGCCGATTCAGAATAAATAACTTGGTGATGAATTGGCATCAGATGTTGAATGACATGCATTATAAAATCACACTGTTTCTATCCAGCTCCAACTACTGACAGCACTTGGATTTTTGGCAACAACATACCAACACAAACTGGCTGACAGAGCAGGTGATGGATCTGCCTTGTGAGAATGGAACAGACTCTGCTTTAGGCAAGAATGTAGGCCTGCTTAGCACAGCATCACCCTCAGGCATCTCACTCACTGACTCATGTGCTACTGATGTGTTTTTAATATAAACAAGTAGATGAATTTCTCTCTGCTGCTTTGAGGGGGAGGGACAGAATCTCACGTAGGATGCCAGAACACTCAGGGTCAGCCCTGTTAAATTCAACAAGTTATCTAGCTAACCAACAGAGCTTCATTCTTGATACAGGCCCCTGCTCTCGAGTAGTAATTGTGAGCATTAGTTGCCATTGTAGCTGAATGACACTCAGTCTAATCTGTTTCTGGAAAAGAAGGTAATCAGGTTTACACTACTAATTCAGGATTGTATGCAAAAGCCATTTTCAGGAATACACCCATGTTTGGCTGTTTCAAGGAGCAGGCTATTTGCATTAGCAACCTAATAAATGACACTAACAGTGTGCATATATAGATTGTGTCACAAACACCTTTTCTGGATATTTGGAGAGATGAGCAGAACCACAAACTGAAAAATGGAAATTCTTATGAAGCATGACCAGCTTGTCTTTGATGGCTGGAATACCTTACTGGACAGTTACAGCAGCCTCTAGAGATGTGCATATGGGATGTCCCTCACTTTTGGGTCAACTTTTTGCAAACAAGTGCTTTCATGCACAAAGCATGAAAAGCAAACTATGAAGCCAACTCTACAACGAAGGCCTACAGTCCTGCTTGAAACACAAGGTGTTGTCAGAACTTGGATATTGCAAAGCTTTCCAGATGCAGTAATCACACTAAACAGATAAAATATGTGCTTCAAAATATTGTCAATGCAGTCTAAAATGAAGTTCAAAAACAAACTTGTATTAAGTCATATTCATCATTATGGAAATACAAGTTATATGCTACTACTTGTTTGTCTATAATCTCCATTTGAGGGGGTATTTCACAAAGCAGGATTTCCCGGTTATCTAGCTAATTTGAGTAAAATATGGAAACTGTCCAATAGGAGGCAATGTTTAATCAGTTAATACTAGAACTCGTGGAAATTAAAGTGGAAAATTAAATAAGTGGAAATTAACGGGAGAACATTTTAAAACAAATTTGAGGAAGAACTTCTTTACACAGTGTGTAGTTAGAGTATGGAATAGTCTTCCTGCTAGTGTAGCGAAAGCCTGGGTTCCTTTAAATCAGCTAGATAAGATTTTAATCACTGAGCTATTAGTCAAGTTCTCCCCAAATGAGCCTGATGGGCTGAATGGCCTCCTCTCTCGTTTGTAAATTTATGTTCTTATGAGGGGAGGCAAGTGACATTCCTATTGAATTCTTACACTTAGCTTAAGATAATGGGAAAAAAAAAATCCTGCTTGGAGGAATACACTAGCCCTTCATACCTCCACCTGTTACAGTCCATTCCATCTAATCCGGTACCAAATAATCCCTATGTGTCCATTTCCAGTAGCTTCAAAACTCACTGCATCTGCACAAAACTCAGGCCTGCTTATCTCTGATGTGCAATGTTTTTTTCAGAAGGGGGCATTCCAAAAAGCAAGATTTCTTGCTTTGCCAGGTAACATGTCAGATTTAAGGTAGTCTGGGCTAAATTTACCAATTTTCGTTCACTTACATTTAGCTTGGCAACCCAAGTTGACACATCTGGCCCAGCAAGAAATCTTTCTTCATATACCCCCCACCCCCAGAGGGTGCTGCACAAAATGATTTGTTAGCTGGATAAGAACCAATTATGAAAACTGTCCCATAAGTTATATTCATTGGACAATCCTTACCTTTGGCTAATATCCTTTGTGGAATATCCCCCAGTCATGTTCCAAGTTTAAGGACCCATTATCATCCCAGTCCCCCTTACAGCAGCACATGAATTCACATTTTATAGTGATGTAAACCTCTCTAAAGGCTGCTGTAATGGGGGGGGGGGAGAAGAGAAGAGAGCTGTTGTGGGTTGCTGACTTGCCACACAAAGGATGGACCAACACACTCAAGTTGCTAGATTTAGTTTATGGCTCTTGTTGGAATTACAGCAAATCTATGCTTGGAATGGTCATGAAGGTGATCAAGAAAAGCGGTTTTGTCCCATCTGAAAGGTTTTGATGGCCACAAGTAATTTTGCAAAAAAAAAAAAAAAAAAAAAAAAAAAAAAAAAAAAAAAAACCATCTATGCTTTTTGCAAGCTCTACAACTCCAAAGCCCATTATACAAGTTAAGCCAGTGTCAGATCTTTAATGTTTAGTCAAGTCACTGCCATCACATCTAAAAGCTGCATTAAGTGCCACCTTTAAACAGGGAAAGCTATAGTTGAACCAGCAACAGCATTCCTGGTCTGCTCCAGTCGGCATCAAGTTCCTCCAATGCTACTTCTGGTGAACTCCATCGGGAGAGATGTTTAACGAGAGACGGATGCTTCTACAGTTGTGATGAAGCCACAGTAGTTGAGACTGATCCATTCAGGGCAATCCGCTGCTTTTCAGAATCCCAGCAGGCTTGTTGGTTTAACAGATTTTTAGATAACCCACCTAGAGAGGGATGGATAGCTACAGGGCCCACGGTTGTGGCCTTGCGCCACTCTGAA
The DNA here is from genome assembly GCA_026779585.1 of Mormyrus proboscirostris. Taxonomy (NCBI): domain Eukaryota; kingdom Metazoa; phylum Chordata; class Actinopteri; order Osteoglossiformes; family Mormyridae; genus Mormyrus; species Mormyrus proboscirostris. Next base: position 18,023,628 of record JAODKF010000049.1, on the reverse strand, counting down.
AGCAGAGAAATGCATCAAGACCATACTACCCCTTCGGCATGACCCAGGTCACTTCAACTTACCGGTCATGTCGTTTTTTGCAGTTTGCCTCTTCCACAAACCACCATTACCCATAGGCATCTTGGGCTGGTCATAGGAATCACCCTGGGATTCCATGTATAGCTGACAGCTGTTGCACACCCCATCATTTCCATCTGCAGACTTCCAGCTTGGAAACAATACCACAGACGAAGCCTTAATATGCACGAAGATTCATTACATTTTTCCCTGTTAATGCTAAGCACACCGGGAGCTTACCTGTCCTCAATGAAGGAACAGGCCTTATTGGTCAAGTCCATATTTGCAACAGGGACAGCCTTCAAGTGACATGTAATATACAGCTGTAGAAGGGGGGGGGGGAAGGTCAGTGCTCCAAAAATAGAAGTAAATCATTTGGAAGGAAAAAGCTTTACCGAAGGGCTAGCTTGCTGGCTGAACCTGAAAGCTTCCAACTGGAATCGAAGCTTGTGGTCCTCTGATCGGGGCTGGAAGAGGGAGCAGGAACCTGTGCGCTTGGCATCAGTCAGACACCTAGGTGGATTCAGATGCAGAGTGCAACACAGAAGCAGGCAAGACCAAGGGTTTTACACTAGGCTTTAAATATAGTGCATTATGCCTGTAAATACCATACTATACAGGGCAGCATAATTGTGGCAGACTTCACTAAAAGTTAGTGACTTCCATACAACATTGTGGGGTTGACACACCACTGCTGATAGGGTCACACCTGACACCAGCCAAGTAAGACCTCAGCCTGTTACCGTACACATTTTAGTTGAGAAAACATCAACCTCGAAAGTTTAAAAATGCACACAATTCAGATTAAATGTGCCCCATGGGCGATACTCACCCATAGTTCTCAATAAATGAATACTGGGGATGAGTGGTCCAGTCAGGGACCAAGGTGGCTACGCAGTATTCCACAAACACACGAAGGGACATGAGGCTGGCCAGAACAGAGGCCTCGAAGTACATAATTTCCCCAGGGAAGTAAATAGAAGAGGACCTTTGAGCAAGCCAGTCACCTAAACAGTAGTAGTTAAATTGAGTTACAAAGCAAAAGGTTCTGCCAGTGCAGCACCCTGTATCAGGGGTTGAACAAAGGAGTTCTAAAGAGTGCCCTACTAGACATGAGCATCAAGGAGAAGTCAAGGATCTCTTCAGCAGAGCTGGTACCAATGAAGGGGACCCACGTTGGCTGTAGATCATTGCTTATGTTGTACCTCCTGTTATGATCCAGCACAGAGGGCTGTCAGATCCAAGTTGTAGACCACAAACTACTGTAGAAAACTACTCACCTTCCATAGTGGCACTCAATAGGAACAACTACTCCTTCCAGTCGAATAACACTATCAAAAGGCACAGGGGAATATATAAGGTTGTTGGTGTAAATCAAGGCATCTGGTGTGAACTGAAACAGGAGCAGAATTAGAGCTAAAAAGGAGATTCAAAACAGCACCAACAGAATAAGTATTTGTATAACAAGTTCTGCCTCAGCTGTTGCAGGTACTTACCCACAGCTTTGTGCCACAGTCCTTCAATTCGGCATGAATTGTGAATTCTGTCTCCCCAGAAGCTGTAGCAAAGCAAGAACTTGGCGAAAGGGCATCCAATCCTAGCCGCAGATCGGAGCCATTGATGAGGATGCCCGTGGAATACAAGTCTGCGTTAACGATCACTTCTATTGTTGCTTCATGGCACTTCACAGTTACAGGGTTTTGTCTGGGAACAGAGTCGGCAAAGCCAGCACCCTTCTGGAGCACTTGTTGCTTTCCAGCATCCATATCAGGACCATTTGGCTTCGGAGGAGCAACTACCGTATACATGTCACTAATAACAGCAGCTGGTCCAACTAATGGGGGAGAAGGATAGAGCTCACCAACAGCGATGCCCGGGTTCATTTGGGGAGGATGGATTAGGGCAGTTTCAGGTAGTGTTAGCTGGCTTGTCGGATTCAGAAGCCGCTTACGAATAGTAGGGAAACCATTATATGTCAATATAGCGGGAAAAGAGTCTACTAGTATAGAACAATATAACAAACTAATGAGCACCATTGCCAATCTTTCAATAAACCCCATTCTGGTATGTAGTATTTAGCTACAGTACTGGGAAAGATCTTACTGAAAAGCAGCAGCATTACTCAATTAAACCAAACTGTCTGTTTATATATACGTGATTTGGCGCGCGTCTATTAAATGAAGCTATAACAGCAGACTTAAATTTACGTCCCTATTAATCTCGTCTAATAGGTAATTCAGCGCAGGTTGCGCATTAAGGTTCCCCGTATCTTTTCCACTCAGTGTAGGAGACCTGCCCTTTAACTCACGCTATTGTTTTCGGTTTCGGGCTCGGTTTCATTCCAGTAGAAATGGGTTTTCAATTAGGTGTACACAGAGACAAAACGTCAAAACAAAATGGACAAAACGTCGATATTAGTATCCAGTTTATGAAATGCTAAAGAAAAAAACATCCAAGGGGTAGCCACAAATCTCCCCGCTCCGTATCGTGGTTTCTTATGTGATCATGTGGCAGGAGCTCCGTGGTATGAAAAAGATTCTGTTTTGGTGACTGATAAATAGATCGTGTGTCTTGTTTTATTTAATCCCCCATTGTAAATGAACAAAATGTTGTGTTTTTTATTCTTTTTAAATTCTCTATTAAGGTTTCTAGTCTTTTAATATGCGGCTGTCAGTAAGAGAACTGTAAAGGAGGGGGAAAGTTAGGACGATTCCAAGGGACCTGAAAAATTTGGAATACACAGCAAGTGGGTTGCTCTCTTCTGGCGCCGTGGTTACCGGGTTGCCAACTCTCATAGTCAGGAAGCATTTGTAAATTACTTTGCACAATTTACAAATTTACAAAGTCTATTTTATCAGTACAAATCCCTCATTTACATTGCAAACAAATTATTTTTACTTGTTCAACAACCACCATTATAACAAAAAAATAAATAAAACATGAAAGGCTAAATATTACGTGTGAAAATGTAAGGGAAACCGACATCTGTTGCACTTATGTCCGCCATAACAATTGTATTGTTCACAAAATTACCTGATAACAAATTTTATGTGAATAAAAATATGTTTATATGGAATTATCAAAGTAAGTTAAAAACGAGACATTTGACTACATGGAAAACAGAAAAAAGACGGAAAACTGTATTGCCGCAGAACTTGAGAATTTTTATGGTTCAAAAGTAACCCAGATTATGACCAAAGCAGCCACTGAAGTTGTAAACAATGTCACTTACACAACTAGATAATGTCAGTTTCCTCTGTATCTAAATTTCTAAATTTAAAATGTTAGATTTTCAATATTTCAAATTTTTCCGTTACATTAATTTTCACTTTTCATGACCTATTGACCTGTAATCTGCATACATTAACAGTCTGTTTATTGTTTAAGTTTACAACTTTTTTTGCATTTTTCCTCTGTGCTATGACTTTGCTATGTTTGCTAATAAATATTATAACTGACTGTGACACCACAGAACTGTGTAAAACAGAGTTTGTAGGTTGACTATAAGAATCACATTTAACTACTAGTGTTAGTGCAATACACTGTACTGTATAATTAATTGCAAATAAACCATTATTACATGTTCTATCTATGTTCTTGCGCATAAACAAATTGTCTAATTGGTAAATATACTCTGTATAACATCATCCGTTTTGTGATATAAACTAAAATGTAGATGGGCGACCTGTAAACATTACACAATTATGAAATAATTTGGCACACATTAACTATTGACCACATGGAACAAATTTGGAGGGTGAGAGTAAAGAATTTATGATTTTTTTTTCTCATAGTACCTAAGTCGCACCCTAATAACCAAGGACGCCAGTTTCCAGAGAGCATTAACATCAAGGTTGATATTTCAAGGTGGAGCACTAAACACTGACACTAAATTCATAGTCTCCAATCACATCCTTCACTGCACATGGGTATATTTAGACTTCTTCTTTGCACAACACTTAGAAATATTTTAAAGTAATTGTAATGCAAGTAATAATGTCAATGTGGCGTTTAGTTAAATATTTGTCAGTGTGGCAGCCTGGAAATGGACTAATAATTACTGTATTGACTCCCAAAAACAGGAGCCCCCAGACCCCTCCCCCCAAAAGATGTTATATCAGTTTTCTGACAGATACATTAGAAATGAAATCTGCGTTGTGAATGTCATCAAATGTCATCAAATGTACAGAAATACCTTAATACCAATTTCTCATATGTTGTTTCAGGGCTCTCTTTATGTGCAAAGTTCTCAAGCTTAATTAACTACGAAATAGCAGCCTACAAACATTACAATCTAATTTATCAAAAAATAAGTGAAGGGTAACACTAAGGTGTTCGGTACAGGGGCATTTCTAGCAATTTAGAAGATAACAGACTAAGTCAAGTTTACTTGGAGCGTTAATTTTTATAAAGGGAGATTGGCATCAGGGCTAAAATACTTGGGGCTTTAGCCTTGAGTGATTGGGCCTAACGAAACGGTAATAGTTCAGTATTTTAATATTGGTGTCTAATGACAGCTCGGTGTTTAAGTAAAAGGATGGCAAATTTGATCAGAATATTTTTATGTATTTAAATGCTTTTAATTTAAACCTCTTCATTTTCCTAAAGAGATTTTTGTACTTAGAAGTAAAGACATGCACTTTCGATCGGCATTGGATGGAGGGATGGCCAACAACCATTAGGTGTCACTATTTCCCTATCCTGGATCCTGTTCTAAGGGGACGTGGGCTTGTACTTCATCCAATCAAAATTAAAAACGGTATGGTGGCACGTCCCCGTAAGCATGGTCTCTGATTCGCTGCTGAAAAATAAAAACAATAAATCACTTGGTTATATATTATATTTTGCATTTAATTGCATAATTTGTCCAATTAAGCACTATCCATTGCTGATGCAGCCTTATTATTACGCATGAAATCTCTCTCAACAAACACTGGCAGTAAAGCAGGTAGTACTGATGAATTCTTTGACTTTGCACTGGCATCAAATTTCTGCCCCATTCGAAATATTGTGTAAGTGATATGAGTTTGGTATGCAATTAGTACTCTAACAGATGAGTGTCGATTTGGCACACACCAGGAGAATGTTGCTTGCCTGAGTGTATCATGACAGCTGTAAAATCTGGTTGAGAACCAATAATCTGTGTTTTTTTAAGGGTTGGGCAAGGACCTCTAGTACAAACATTAACGGTATGGCATACAATCATATTTCACACAACTGAGTGATTCCTATTTTGTGGCAGCATCTCGGGGCAGGTCCTTCCTCAGTCCAATAACGCCATTCAGGCATGACTTGCTGAGATGTGAGTGGAAGAACTTGACTGGCTTGCACAGAGATGACCTCAACGCAACTGATCAGCAAAGGGATGAACTGTAACACTAACTGCAAGTCAGGCCTAATCACACAACGTTAATCCCCAACCTCAATGGTGATCTTGTGGCTGAATGGCAGCAAATTCCACCAGTAATCTTCTGGTGGAAAACCTTCCCAAGTAGAGGTTGTTACGACAGCAAAATGAAAACCAGCTTCATATTAATACCCTTAGCGCTAGAATGAGATGTTAAAGAGGGACATGTCTGGATACTTCTGGCTGTATAGTGTAGCATTCAAAGAATAATGAATCTGATTGCATAACAAATGCGCTTAGTGTGATTGTGAAACAACCACTATGCTATCTGTCACTTTTAAACTTATTCCTCTTCAGCCTGGTTTTGGCACACTTCTACAATTGTCGATATATCAACCCTAAACCAGCTTCCACTGATCAGTCATATACCATACAGGCGTGTTGGGTTCAGCTTTTGGGTATGCACACTCATTCTCCAGATTCTGGCCTTTTTTGATATTTTTTTCATTCTCCCATTGACTTCTATTCATTATTCATTATTCCCACTCCATGGGACAAGCCAAATAGACTCACACTCATTTTTTTGTCATTCATTTCATTTTTGCTCAAGAGCAATCAAACTCCAATTTCATCAGGAAATGCATTTTTAGACAGTGAAAAATATGCACAGACATAAGGGAATCGGTAGCCAGACAGGAAGTCAGGCAGTCATTAGTTTCAGTTTCTCATTTTTGATATAAAGATATGCAGCATGTTTTTATTGTTGAAATTCAGATTGTCTGTTTGGAGATGTTAATATGTGGTCTTCATGCTGTCTATGCCAAGCAAATTGTTAATTTTTATAGGAGTTTAGACAAAATGTTCACTGGCACATAAGAAGCTGTCTAGGTCTCCTAACTTGCAAAAATGTGAACAATGAATTTCTTGATTGCCCTCAGAAAAAAAACTGTGAATGTCAGGTGATTCTCTGGTAGGAGAATCACCTGACATTCAGTACATATTTAACAAAACGCGACATAAGTATACATCTGTGACGACGTAAATTGATTACATTAGTTAACATTTTATGTTTTGTTAAATGTCCAGCCAATGATATTGAGTTAATGCAATGGCCTAGAAGTCAGTAGTGTTCTTCAGGTGTTATGAGCACTTTCCACGTAGCCCCTGTTCTGGATCAGAATGCCATTCTTCAATCCATCCTTTTTTTGAGTAAATGGCTTGCTAGACTTCACTTTGCCTAATCAGCACTATAAAGCCAGATAGTCTTATTGCATCTTGGCTATGTCAGTAGTCGTATGTATTTCAGCTGATCCTTCCACATTTCAGGTCTACACATTGTGAATTGGTCACTTCATATTATTTTTAATTGCATCAGCTTCGGAATTCCCTAACATACTCTTGTGTGTAACAAAGTAACAATAAAATCTTTGAACCTTGAATTAGAATGACAAATAGCTGAGATTTATTCCAATGTGGACTGGGCTACTTAAGCATTTTAAGGGAGTATAACCAGGTGTACAAGGGGTAATTGTAATTATCACATATGATCAGTCACATCATGTCTGGCACCCAAATTTGTGTGTGTGCACGGTGCTTTCTCTATTAGCAGTAGGCATTTCACCAGCAATGGAAATTAAGTTTTGTCCTTCCAAAGATAACTTACGCGATTCACTGACATTGGTGCGATGGCATGATTCACTTATATGAAACTGACTTTAAAAAATTTGTTTTTTGTCCTTTGATGTTCTAATGTAGGACTGGCAGGTGTATTGCACCATTGTTTGTTTGATGTCAAGAAAATGGGTATGAATGGTGCAAGTGCCTGGTGCCCATCCCATTGTGGGATAGACTCCAGACTCGTGCAAACCAGCACTGGACAAGTGGATATAGAAAATGAATGGATAAACTTTATTGGTCCCACGGATAAATTCTTGTACATACTGCAGCAAGAAATGTAGAACAAAGACAAACATACATTATTGGAAAATAATGGGTGCACAGATATACACATAGTGCAAACAGATTAAAAAGTACACAAACAGTATCCTGATTATGAAAGTTTTTCATGACTCTATTTGCTGTGTACGTTTTGATCTAAAAGTATCTGAATTTGAAAATGCATAGCAAAAAACATAAGGACTATCAATAATGAAAAATTAATCAGATGTTTCTAAATATTACATATTGGTTTGACAACAGTTTCACAAACACAATGAATTAATTAAAAAGTTTCCAGAGGAAATTAACTGCTGCTGTTACCATAGGGGGTGGCATGGTGGTGCAGTGGTTAGCGCTGTTGCCTCACAGCAAGAGGGTCCTGAGTTTGATCCTGGGGTTGGGTGTAGGTCCTTTCTGTGTGGAGTTCACATACTCTCCCTCTGTTCACATGGGTTTTTGCTGGGGGCTCTGGTTTCCTCCCACAGTCCAAAGGCATGCAGGGCAGATTGACTGGCAAGTCTAAACTGTGTGTGTGTGTGTGTGTGTTAGCAACTGCCCAGGGTTGGTTCCCACCTGCACCCCTTGTTCCCAGAATAGGCTCTATGACCTCAGTTGGGATTAAGTGGTTATGGTGATGGATGGATGTTCCTGTAGGTACTGGCTAGGTCACTTTGTTTTAACTCTTCTGTGCAGCTCATCCCATGCAGTCTCTGAGAGACTGAGGTGTGGAGAGTGAGCAGAAAGGAGGTAATTTGTCTGAATTGTCCTTCATCACCAGATCTTGATCCAGTTCTTGAACAACTTTGAGGAATTCTGGGATGTTGTCATGCTGAATAGTGAAGGACTGTAAAATCGGACATAATCCTCAAGGAATATCCCAAAACATGCTAAGCATGAGCGATGTGTGCTAAGAAAAAAGCATGTTAAAAGAGGTATGCTATAGAATTAAGCATGCTAAGATAGAACCATGCTGAGAGAATTAAGCATGCTAAGAGTGAAGTATGCTAAGAAAGCCATACTTGTTGAGATTCCATTGATTCAGTGAAGATCGCCAACTTGTCTCAAAAGCAACTGCTCAGCACTGATGCTGAATCTGCATTTTACAAATATATAGCATATCCAAATATTTAACTTCCAACTGAATAGTCTTTGGGCTGCATCATGAACCTGCAATAGCAAGCAAAAACTTCCCCAGGAAGCATGTACATATGGCGAGGTGGAGTGAGTAGTCACATGATTTATCTTTAGTCCAATAGGTTTAGCAACTGATTATCCATTCAGAGCTATAGCTTTTGCACCTTTTTCATTTTCAAATGGAAGAGAAGTGTTTACCTCAAAAAAAGAGAGATTATTTGCATGTTTATATGTTTACCCTGAAGAAATAAGTAAAGTAGCTAGGAAGTCATCTGGCTTGACTATAACCACCATTCCCAACTCGTAATGCTGAAGATCAATCTGTTTCAGCCTTTAGCGTGATATTGGACTTACGATTACAGAATCAATAGGCATTATTGCTGATGTTATTTATACAGTTTCAAATGCATGAAGTGCTTGGCAGGTTCATTGGATGTAGGCAAACTTCTGTGAGTTCATGATGCGTTTAGGTAAAATATTTGAAATGGGCAATGATATTGGTCATACAGCATCTACAGCAGTGGTTCTCAAACTTTTTCAGCAGGAGGCCCCCTTGAGTAGGGTGAATCCTTTTGTGGCCCCCCTCCTCCTCAAAAAAATCATGACGCAAAACATCTTCAAACTTACAATTTTACTTAATTTTAGATATTAGATTCTGTTTGTAGTATTTATTTCTCTGGTTTGTTAAATTTACATTTCACAAAATATAACATTGTATTAAAACAGTTTTGACAGTAAAACTAA
>JAODKF010000049.1:17989566-18013988 GCA_026779585.1 Mormyrus proboscirostris | reverse complement strand
TAATCATTTAGACACATCAATTTAGTAACCACTGTATATATACACACAACCTGCCTTAGTGGGAAGGGTGAGCCTGTTTGTCTTTGCAGAGCTTATCAATTCTGGATGTTATTGGGAACAGGCAAACTCTCAAGTCATCTGCTTGACAAGCCTGATTTACATACAGGTACGTATGGCCCCCAGTTTGAGAACCACTGATCTACAGTACAGGCACATGGGGGGCTTGGGGTGACTGAACACCTGAGCCTTTTGCCCACATGATTGATAGTGCACAGCTTTTGAGATTCGAAATTCCCCTTTTTCATAACCATCGCTCATGTCATTCAACTGTGAGGGGCCACCCAAGCCTGTAGAGTAACTACAGCACTAGGCATAGCAACCATTTTGTGAAGAAAACTCCTTCTCACGATAACTTAAAACCACGGTTCTTTCAGTTTGGCATTTTCTTCCTCACAAATCAGTTCAATTAAATTTATTTTTGTAGAGTGCACATTTTCACAACCTAGTCACCAAAGGCACTTGACATGGATGTGCTGTTATTCTGTACTATATCATGTATACAGAATAAACCATGAAATAGGGTAAAGGGAAGACCGAAACAAAGAATGAAAGAAAGAAAGCCAGATGCCAGTGAAGAAGCAGAACTGAAAACTTGCATGTAAGGGAAAATAAAAACTCTGGCAGTCCAAGGCCAACTGGCTTGCTTGTTAAAAGCAAGGTGTAAGCTATGATTAAGGTCAAAGCTAAAATCCAATAATGAGTCAGTTCTCCATGCCGGCCTGTGCAGGGTGGCAGATTGAAAGCTGCACCCACGATATTACAGTTTGTAAATCACATCCACAATGTCACCCTTCCATGGGACTGAACCAGGACTGCTGCTCAGTTGGTGCCCATCCCAGGCACCATCTGGACATGTGGGAGGAATGCAGAGAGCATGAGTGGTCAGAACATAGACACATTAATAGACGAACACAGTAGATCAAAATGTACAGCAGCACCAGCAGCCATAGTTACAATATGTTATATGTTAAGGTAAGGAGAAGTTACAATGATGTAATAGACCTTCAGTTGAGAACAAAAAACTGAAACTGATTTGGCATCCCAAATATTAAAAAAGGGGGAAAAGTTTTCCCAATATAGGGTCCTCTATCAGAAGGCTTTACCACCAAATGTTAGGTTATTTATTTGTAGAATGACAATGAAGCCTGTCTTCTGTGATCTGAGTGTATGATGTGGGTTATAAACATGAATCAGTTTCGTTAAACAGGCAGAGACTAGACCTTTGAGTGCCTTATATATAAATAGGAGAACTATGAAGTCAGTCCTGAACCTAGCACGAAGCCAGTATAGGGTACTAAGAGCAGGGGTTATGTGTTTGAACTTCCTGCTCATAGTGAAAAATTGAGCTGCTGCGTTTTGAATATGCTGCAAGGTGTTTAATGTGCAGCATCATAGATGCTATGGCCTCGTTCTTCCAGGGTTACAGGTATCCTTTCTCTGCTACTTGTAAATGTTGTAAATACTGCATGTGTTCACTTTGGTTAAGGCATCAGACGTGGGAAGAGGGACCAGGTGACAAATATTCTTTGTGGCTTAAATATGAATGGTCTGCAGCTCTTAAAATTACACTGGGGAAATAGATCTTCCGGTGCTCGTTCCTGCTTCCTTGTTATTAAGCGTTTTCTTTCAAGGTTTTCACAGTTTACCAAGCCCTTTCTCTCCCCATGTAATTTTACAGCACTGGCAGTACCTAAGACAAATTACATTATCCTAAATCATATCTGGAAAGTATGAGTATGATCCTGGACTGAAATGACTATGCATTTTATTCAGTCTGCAAAATTACCTATATGAGTCAACCAGAGAAACACAGGGATTATTTAACCTCGCAGCCATTTCAAATAAATAACTAAAAACAGTAGACAATGGTAAACATGCTCCACACTTTAAGGAATTTTCCCTTAAGATATCAGGAATGTTTGAGAAACCCCACATGCACATTCAGTCACAGGAAACTCACCACAGTGGTTTGGAATCATTTAAATACAGTAGTACTTTGGTATACATCCTTAATTCGTTCCGGATCCTTGGATTTATACCAAACAGGACGTATACCAAATTTTTCCCTTAAGAAATAAAGGGAAAATGATTAATCCATTCCCATGAAAAAAAATCCCATTGTTATTGGCATATTATACATTGATGGGGTTGTATAAAATAATTTAAACACTGCTTAATACTAAAATACATAAATACAAAAGCAATTTGATGAAATAAATAAAAAGAGAGTTGTTCGCTGAATGGTACCAACTGGCGTACTGACGCTCGTGGACAGTCGTGGCTTTGTCTCAAGAGAGGTAAACAAGGGCAGTGCACAGAGTCGTGACTCATTTCGACCCATAGAAGTTCTAGCACGTGAGTTGTATTCCAAACAAAGATCGTATACCTAGCAAAATTTTTCATGTGCAAACAGGATGTATACCAAGTTGGACTTATTCCAATGCAGACGTATACCGAGGTACCACTGTATTTTCACCATAATGTTGTATGTTGTATATTTCACTATTAAATTCAAAATTATATCAGAGGTGTCTTCAAAACGTTGCCCTTGTCACGTCCTGACTGCCATGTCTATGTGACCATCTTGTCTCCTCAATGGTGTGACCCTAACCAACCACACTTGCTACTTGTTTGTCTAACCTCTTGTTCCTAACCCTTGTGTTAATGACTCCCACCTGCTTTTTGTTAGCTCCTTTGTTAGTCTCATATATACATGCTTCCCAGTCCTGTGTTCCCCAGTTCAGTCACTGATGTTCTTCTTGTCGCCTGTGCCCTTCATTCCAGTCTCCCCATTTTGATCCCTCACAATCCCATTTGTTTCCACTCTTTTTTCAGTCAGTTCAATAAAACCTATTTCTGTTTCACCAACACGTCTGTCCACGAGTCCTTCGACCTTTAAGTCACAACAGAAAGACTGGACTCTGCAAATTGCCCACAGGCTATCCCTGGGAGACTCTTATGCTATGCATCTTGTCATGCATGATTTCCCCTGCACCCAGATACGTACGTACCTCAGCCCGAGCCTCTAATGAGCACACATCAATGGTTCAATAACAACCTGCTAATGGACCCACTCAAAACAGTGATTTGTAGGAGCCCAATGAGCCAGACGATCTCAATGGGCCTCCTGCCATGCAGATGGGCCCACCAGTGCTGACCCTGTAGTGGTTATGGCATTGGGGAAGGGGACCAGAGGTCTGGGGGCCTATCCCCTTGTGGAGGGCAGAGTCTCGTGGACCCTTGACCTGAATAAGTTCCCTGATGAGGTCTTACTTTGAATTAGAGGAAGTGATGTCAGAGTTGATCCTGCCCAAGACTCCTGGTCCAGCCAAGGCTGCTGCTGTCTTGCCACATGTCGCTTCTCCAAAGTCCACCGCTTCCTCATGAGGTGAGGCTGCCCTGCTCGCCAATTCCTTACAGCTCGCCTCGGCTCCACCCACTGGCTCTCCACAACTCACCGCAAGTTTACCTACTGGCTCCCCACAGCTCACTGCAGATCCATCTGCCAGCTACTAACAGCTTGCTGCAGTCCTGCCCACAGTCGCAAGAGGAAGAAGTGGAGAAAGCTAGTTGTACCTGTGGCTGTCACCCCACCTGAACCGGTGCCTCCTGGCCCAGGAAGAGCCACATTGCTCACACCTGGCCGTGCTGCCTGAACCTGACCGAGGTCCCCCAGTGTCACCATGCTTGCCTCCAGGTGTCCTGGCCTTACCCTGCTTGTACTGTCTCCTGATATTCCACTGGCTCCAGTTCCATCTAATGATGTTCTGCCAGCTCCAGCCCGATTTCCTGATGTCCTCCGGTGCCCATCTTGTCTCCTGACTTCCCACTGGTGCCCGCTTTGTCTCCAAATGTCCCTTCAGTACCCACCTCATCTCCAGATTTCCCAGCAGCAGCAGCCTTGTCTCCTGGCTTTTCACCGGTAGTCTCCTTATCCCCTGCCAGCCACCATCAGCCTGTTGCCCCACTCCCTGGCTGCCGCCTGCCCAGAGGGGATACACTGAGATGATACTATACCGGAAGATTTAAAGTGGGACCCTCTGGGCCTGGTCCTGAGTCCTACTCTGCCCAAGGCTTGGGCCACTATGGGGAAGATGGTGGTGCAGGAGGTAGTGCTATTGTTCGGCAACCAGAGGGTTGCAGGTTTGAGCCCTGATTCCCCCTGACCCTGTCAAAGTGTCCTTGAGCGAGACACTGAACCCCTAATTGCTCCCGGTGAGCAGGTTGGCACCTTGCATGGCAGCCTCTGCCACCGGTGTGTGAATGTAAATGTGAGGCATGTGTTGTAAAGCACTTTGAGTACTCCATTTACCATGTCGCAGAGTGGCCATCAGTATCAGCTGGGCCTAGTCTCCATCTCCTGGAAGGGTAGACAGGGGACCACCATTTGTGGCAGCAATCTGGGCTTTTACTTACCTGATGTTGACTGCCCAGACAACCCTTCTCTCACAGAGGGGAGAACCCACGGTGCCCTCCTGCTGACCCATCAGCGCCCTCCTACTCCAGTCCCACTAGTTCCTTGGTGTCCTCTGGCCCAGCTGTCCCCTCATCACCACCCAGCTCTCCAAGGCCCTTTGGTCTTGTGGTCTGGACGGGTCCCGCGCTACTGGGGAACTGGCCCAGGGGGACCCACTGCCCAGGTCTCCAGGGTCTGGGAGACTTCCCAGATGTTCCCTGTTTGTCATGCCTCAATCCCTGTCCCATTGCCCTGTCATGCATTTGTTTCTGGCTTGTGTCCCCTGTGGCCCTCTCCTCTGTTTCTCTTTTGTTCCTCCACCTGTCTGCCCTGTCTAGATGTGTTTTGCTGTGTCTTTGCTGTCCCTAGGTTGTCTGGATATGTTCTGTGCCCTAAATCGTGTCCTGTGTTTTGTCCCATGTCCTAAGTTAATATTCATCTGGTGATATTGGTGTAGTGTATTCTGTCATTTCCTGTCCTGTCAGGGGGTCCTAACCCTCTGGTCTTTTGGGATGTCAATCCCATGTGCCCTGTCAGTCCTGCCATACCCTGTCTTGTCTGGTGTCTTGTCTATCCCCAGCCCTATGTGTCCACCCTGTCATTTGGTCTCTTTGGGCACCTCCCTGTTTGTTCATGCCCATAGGACATGCATTTGGGGGGGGGGGGGTTCTGTCACATCCTGCCCGCCATGTCCACCTAATCCTCCTGTCTTCTCCTTGGCATGATCCTACCAAACCATGCCTGTTGTTCATTTGTCTTACCTCTCATCTCTAACCTGTGTGTTAATTACTCTCCTAGCTGCCTCCCATTAGCTCCCTTGTTAGTCTTGTATATATGTGTATATGTGTTTCCCAGTCCTGTGTTCCACAGTTCAGTCCCCCCCCCTCCCATTTTGATCTCTCGCAATCCCGTTTGTTTCCAGCCTTTGTTCAGTTAGTTTAATAAAACCCCTTTCTGTTTCACTAACACGCCTACTCTTGAGTCCTTCAGCCTTCGAATCATGACAGTCCTCATATTAATTATTAAAGGTAGCCCTTCCATCTTACTCTAGCTAATAGTTAACAAGACAATACGGCAAAATAAGAACATGTTACATTACCGGTGTAAATCCAGCACACAATGTTTAAAAATTTATTTTTATTATGCTTTTATAAGGAAAAAACAAGAATTACAAATAAATAAGATTAAATGTATAAATAGATAAATATTTCTACAAGGTTTCACTTTCCAAAATACCACTGATTGCTCAATATGCATAAATTCATAAATAATGATAAAGATGCACAAATAAATAAAAGAAATATAAACATATATGTATTATATGTCAACTCTTGGCATTTTCATTGACTGCACTGAAATGAACACATGGTACAGACAGTAAGGTTTGTGTTATGATGATGCTGTACATTGATGTTCATTGTAAAGATTTTTTCTTAAATAGCCATGTGTAGACATTGGATAGTAGTAAGTGTGATTAGGATGGAGAAGACTTATTTCCTGCTGGTATCAGCTGATATGTAGCTCAGGATTCTACTGATGGTAATTACACGGACTTGGAAACCCTTCAGTATTTTGCACATCTGCAATCTCTCATCAAAGGTGTGGTCTCTGAAATCGGAATTCTGCAGAATATAAATATTACCAGTGGTTAAATGTAAAGTTTTTATTATATTTATTTTATTTTATTTTGATTATTTATGCGTTTTAGCTATATCGTGATTAAGAAAACACAAGATGTTTAAATCTGCTGATTTAAAAAATCTCATACCTTTAAAGTTGAAGGGTTTCGGGGTGAAGCTGAGAAGCAATGCTATTCAAGACAAAACGATAGAGACTTACGGCTCATTTTTATCAGCAACAGACAGCAGTACATACATATGTTAATAAGTTAATTGATACTTAAACATAGTCCACACTTTAAAATATGTTATTTTTCGCGATACTCTGAGAGGATGTGGTTAACGGACATTCTTCATACCTCCGTGAGATCACTGATCGCCCGCACCACAGTGGAGTCCAGGGTGGGGTCCGCGTACTTCTGAAGCAATTCTTTGTAGCTCTCAAGATCAGCAACGACGTTCTGCAAACATTCTTTCTGCAAAAAATCATAATCAAGCATAATTAACCTTGCTATCGTGTTAGGGTCGGCACCAACAGGTTTGTAAGTTTAAAATGCATAAAACGTCACATAAATTTATTTACTGCATCAAGGCTTTTTGACTTTGTCAGGAACCCATATTTAAACAAAATAATAATAATAATAATAATAATAATAATCACTAACATAAGTGCTCTGGTCAAGATTATAATAGCTTTGGTGTTTGGGTCGGCACTGACCCGTTTTTAAGTTTAAAATGCATAAAAGCGCCACATAAATATGTGTACTGCATCATGAACATCTATTTAAACAAAATAAATAAATCAATCACTAGGCAAGGCATGCACAGACATGTAAGGCAAGATAAGACCAATTCAATTTATTTATAAAATTCTCTTGAGGTTTATTTTACCATTATTTTTATTGAAAACGAGAGCAGGTGCAGAAAGCCACACCAAAAATATTAAAACCAATCCTTTCATGGATAAGGAAACTTAAGGAAACCAAGATGTAAGAAACAAATTGGATGATAAATTATTATTTTGAGGGTATTATATGGCTGATTTAAGACACGGGTAGTCACCGACCCGTCTAACTAAGAGATGCACTTTATTACCCTACATTTTCTGGGTCATGCAAACGCCGAATCATAATCAAACTGGCGGGGTCAAGTACCTGATCAAAGTTGCTGTTCTGAAATCCAGCGCATCCAGTCCCCATCTGTGGGATTGATTAAGAGTGGACATGTAGTAGGCTATATTAATGATAACTAAATATTATAGGCCAGTAATAATGCCGCGTAGTTATGCACGTAGGCTATACGCATTATATATGCATTATATTTTTCTAGTTCTTCGTTCATTCATTCATTCATTCATTCAAACATTCATACATACCTGCACTTCGGAAGGCAGACAGGCCGATACGGTTGTTGTGTTCATTTTTATACGTTGCTCTGAGCAGTTTATTCCTTTGAACACACTGTCCTGTGCACAGCAAACATTGTCTCTTTAAACCACCGAAAGCTCTGTTCAATTTTAAAATTATTTTTCATTTTAATATGTACAGGGAAATATTTTTTTCTTAATTTCCCTCAGTGAACCCGAACGATGATAATCACAACAACGACAATAATACTTGTTGTGTCAAAAAATTGGCAATTACTTACAAGTGCCATAGCCTCCGTAACATTCCACAGCAATGCTCTGGAAAATGTTGCACAATCCCCGTTGTTCCCTAGACTCAGTTTGTCGAGCGTTCCCAGTGGGGTGGTCATAGCCGGCTGAATGCAGAGCTGGACGAGCAGCAGCCAGGGGATGAACGCTATAGTAGTACGGCGCAAACAAAAGCGCAACAATAAATAAACAAGATCACGCGTTTTTTTCGCAGGTAATAAATGAAGTCTAACAACATATTCAATCTACGACAATATTTAAGATGTCATTCAACAGTATAATATCTTCTTTTAAAATATCCTAAAAATAGCCTATATTATTTCATATGCACACACAAAAAAATGTTGACAAGGTGCACTTATTATTTAGCTGTGTAATTCGCTTTTTTCTAGTATGTAACAACAAGGCGGAGGATATGTATCTCCTAAAATACTAATGTCAAGTTAAAAAATACTTACAAAATTTGATGTTTGGCAGCATTTTGTACCTCCGTGGCTCTGAAATTCGTCTTTGCCTTTTCGGCTCATTTCTGTTTATATATATTGTTTGACAGCTTAGGGATTTTCCTTAAACAGCAAAATAATAGGAAAAAAACAATACAAACCATCTAAGAATTTGTCCCCTGCGTGTAATTTCCTGTTTTGCCGATACTATTAGAAATAATATATAGAAACTGGAATTAACGCTGGAGACCGTTTCGATTTTACAGTGTTGGGAGCACAATCAGTGGTCTGGAACTCTAAAGCGATATTAATTCTTTGAAAGAAGTAACAAAGTCAGAAATGACGTTAATAACTTTAATCAGTAGGCCTATTAGAGAGGAACTTCATGACAGATTTGTTAATGAGAACTATGATGACAAATGATTGGGAAAATGTCATCAGTGTTTAGCGGTTCAGAAGATTAACGGGGCTTAATTTTGATTGAATGACAGACACTTGGAGGAAGTTTTAAGGGTAGAGGACCTTGTTCAGAAAGGGGGAGAGACGGCGGGGTTGTTTCGTGAGACAGGGACGTTGTTGGACCGCTTAAAAAAAAAAAGGTGGTGGGATCTTAAATAAGGAAATTGCTGTTACGTTACACTGGTGGCAGCGGTGGGAGTTAAAATTTATGTTCCTATTACTTTCAAGATATGCCTAGGAGATATCATATATATAAGCCCCTGTTAACAGAAGTTATAGTTATGCAAAATTAGAAGAAGCTATGGGAAAATATTTGGAGCCTTTTGGGGAGGAGTGGCACAGAGTGAGTTTTTCCTCTAGGAAAAAGACTTCCAGCTGAAACAGCTAGGGAGTTTGGGAACACACTGTGATGGGTAGTGTGTAAAGCATATTCTTCTGTGGGTGCATTGATCCAAGATTTATTAGCATGTGATCATTTTATGGCTAATCTAGGGAGTGGGGAACTAAGAATTAAGTTAAGAAGTGCACTAATGGCCCTAGAGGAGGCCATTAGTGTTGCAACAGAATTAGAGTTGATTCGTGATTTACAGTGAACTGAAGCAAAAGTAGAATCTAATGTCATGGGAGTGAGTGGTAGGTCTTCTGCAGATGAATAACAGATGGGGGGTTTATTAGGTATTGTAGAGGGGTTGAGACAAAAATTAAAAACCTTACAAGCTACGGTTGTCAAAATGAAAAACTCGCAGGGAAATTTACATCAAAATATAACCCAAGGGAATCACCTGCATCCTGACCCAGTAAATGCAATTGGACCAGAACCTTTAGTAAATCATAATGGCAGGGAATGGGGGGATTGGTGTTGTGAATGTGGCTGTAATAGACACATCAGAAAGAACTGTCCTTATTTTAAATAGATGGGGCTGGTACAGAGGGCCAAATGTCCACCCCTCATCATTGCTATTCTGGCCTAAGGATGGAGCCCCTGGGATATGCATGTGGAGAGGGGTTTATGTATTTGCTAAAGTGGGTGGGGATAATTGTGTGAGACATGCAAGATCAGGTGTCAATTATATCTCATATTTTTTGGTTGAAGAATAGGTTGGAGGGGTCTCTGTTTATCGGGTATAATAACAAAGTGTCTGTGGCTAATAGGAATTATATGGAAATATTTGGGAAGTTTGTGAGTTTGATAATTTAGCCTTAATAGATTTTCTAGTAGCAGATATTGCACCAGAAGAGGGGTTGCTGGGAACAGATTTCTTATGTAAAGTCAGAGTGGTAATTGATTTGAAGGCTGGGTTTTAGTGTGTTAATGGGGAAGAAATTGCCGTTACAACTCGTTTATTCTTTAGGGGAGAGCAGATCAGTGACTGTTGAAAAGGATATTGTCCTTCCTCCTCCGAGTTAAGTGATCATTCCAGGGAAAGTCAATGGGGCCTGTTTAGAAGGTATGGAACATATGCTGTAACCGTCAGGAGCCCTCCCAAAGCATTTTGAGGTACTAGTTGCTAGAGTGGTGAGTAAAGTGGAAAAGGGCTTTCCACTGTAAGGGCTTATAATGTGCCAGAACATGTACATACATTGAAACGGGGGATGTCAGTGGGTACTTTTTGTCCTGATGTCCATGTAGAAGAGGGATTAACAGAAACAGTTGAGACCCATGAAGTCTGAGGAGGTTGGTCTATAGATTCCCTGGTGAAAAAACTGGGTTTGCACAATAGGGTTTTTGTGCATCTGATATACAGGGAATTTATGGACTTTTGACCAAGCACTTGTCTGTATTTAGTACAGACGACTCTGATTTGGGAAGGACTCATCTGATCCTCCATGAAATTGATACCTATTAAAATGGCACCTCGTCATGTGCCCTTGCATTTGCAACAGGAAGTTACTGACCATATAAAGGAAATGCAAGAGCGTGGCATTTTTCGACCTTCTGTAAGCCCCTGGGCAGCGCCTGTTGTCCCTGTTTGGAAAAAAAATGGTGGGTTATGTTTTTGTGTAGACTATCGTAAGCTCAACGATGTTACTCGGAAGGATTCTTATCCTCTCCCACGTATTGATGGCGCTTTAGATAGTCTAATGCAAGCAAAGTGGTTTTCTACCCTCTACTTGTCTAGTGAGGTTGATTCAAAAGACAGGTCCAAAACTGCTTTTAGTACAAAGAGTGGCCTGTGAGAGTTTAACGTACTTCCTTTTGGCCATACTAATCCCCAAGGTACGTTACAGAGGATAATGGATCTGGCTGATTTACAGTGCGCAATTTGTTTAGTGTACCTTGATGCTATTGTTTTTGGTTGTAGTTTTCAAGAACATTTAAGTCATTTGGGTAAGGTCCTGGGTAAATTGTAAGCAGCCCAGTTGAACGTTAAACCATCTAAATGTAATTTGTTCTCTACTCAAGTACAGTATTTGGGGTATGTCATTTCATCTGAAGGAGTAGTGGCTGATCATGCAAAATTAGAGGCAATACGGACATGGCCAGAACCTACAAGCCAGACTGAGGTGTGGAGTTTCTTGGGTCTGGCTTCATATTATCGACGTTTTGTTAACTTTATTGAGGTTGCTCAACCCTTACATGCATTGACTGAGAAGGGGCGGAGATTTAAGTGGGACAAGCATTGTTAATATGCATTTGTTACTTTGAAAACATGTTTGATGTCTGCTCCAATTCTTGCATACCCAGACCCACAATTTTTTTTATACTCGACAGTAATGCAAGTGATTGTGGAATAGGAGCAGTTTTGTCCCAAGAGGATAATGGATTTGCGAGAGTTATCGCGTATGCTAGTTGGGCTCTTACAAAAATGGAGCGTAAATACGCAACAACCAAAAAGTAATTGTTGGCAATGGTAACTTTTACTTTAAGTTCTTTAAGCATTATTTGCATGGGAGAATTTTTCTTTTTTTAAGAACAGACCATAATTCCTTGCGTTGGCTATACAATTCCCATGGGTAAGAGGGTCAGTTGGCCCGTTAGATGGAACAGCTTGCAAGTTTCAAGTATCATATTGTTCATTGTCCAGGTCAGCAGCATAGAAATGCTGATGCACCACCCCGGTTACCCTCTATAACATCTAGTAAGGCTGAAGAAACAGCTGGTCAGGTGATAAGATCACAAGCAACCATTATGTCTGTAGGTCCTGGAGCAAGGTTCACTCTGCAGGGCCTTCATGAAGGAAGGGCCTGGGCTATCATAGAAGGGGGCATTGATGTCACAAGGGTGTGGTGTTGTAAGTGGGGAGGAGTTGAAAATGGCTCAACAAAGTGATCCAGATATAAACCTCTTGATACAAAAAAAAGTCTGCTGTGTATAGGGTGACCACCTAATCCATGTCAGGAGTGACACTATGAGCTACTTCAGGTTTTACAGACAACTTTGAAACTGAAAGGCCCCTGTGTTTGGCTAATTAGTTCAGTTCTTTGTACTTTTACTGGTTTGTTTCCTTGGCCTACAGACTCATCCAGCTGTTTCACATTAACATTAGTGACACATGCATGATTATTGGACACTGACCAATCAGCACAAAGTAAGACATCAGTGCTTAAGTGAAATCTGGGTCCTTTAAATTGAAATGGTTGAAATGGTAGTTTATAAACCCTGCCGTAGCTCATGATGTCCCTCCTGACATGGACTAGGTGGTCACCCTAGCTTTGTAGGAAACTGATACTGCTTGTCCAACGGTGCTAGGGAAGTTTGTCAGGGTGTGGAGCCAACTCCAAGTGTGGGATGGGATATTGGTGCGGGTACCTTGTCAAGAAAATTTAGAGTGTACGAGTCAAGTGGTGCTTTCTAAAGCTATGGTGCAATACATTCTTACACAACTCCATAATGAATGAAAGGGTGGTCATTTAGGGGTACATAAATTGCAAAATAAGGTAAAAGACCGCTTTTCTGCCCTGGTTGGTCTGGGGATGTTAAGAGGTGGTGTGTTGAATGCAGAGAATGTGTTTCATGTAAAACTGTAGGTCAGGCACCTTGTGCCCCTTTACAACCCACTGTTACATCATGTCCTCTTCAGCAGGTTGCCTTAGACATCATGGGGCCCCTACCAGAGACCCTTTTGGGGAAGAGATTCATTTTGGTTATTGGTGACTACTTTTCGAAATGGACAGAGGCCTTTTCTATGAAGAATCAAGAGGCATGTACAGTTACAAACATCTTGACATTGGTGTAGGTATGGGACACCACATACCATTCATTCTGATAAAGGGAGGAATTTTGAATCATTGTTATTTAAGGGACTGTGCTGGTTGCTGGGCATACATACTGTAAAACCAGGACAAGTCCATATTCACCTTAGTCAGTTGGAATAGTAGAAAGATTTAATTGAACACTGGTATCTATGTTGTCCTCTTTTGTGGATGTAAACCAGTTGAACTAGGATGCCCTTCTACCTTATGTCATGATGGCGTGTCGAAGGAGTGTGCACTGAAGTACTGGGTTTTCTCCCTTTCGGGTTCTCTTTGGGCAAAACATTGTTTTGCCAGTGGATGTTGTGTTGAATTTGGATAACCAGAATAGACCAGAATAGACTTTGTCCACTGTTGTAGAGGCTGTAAAAAAGCATCAAATGAAGACCTCTGACAATCAAAAGAGAAACTTTGATTGATACAAGGTGATGCTTTGATACATGGTTAATTTTCAATATTATTCTGTGGGGGAACAGGTTTGGTTGAGGGATAAAATAAGAAAACAGGGCTTATGTCCTAAGTTACAGAGGAAGTTGTAGCCCGAATATCAGAAGTTTTGTATAAAATTAAGCCAGAGGGGGTTGGCACAGATATGATTGTCCATTTCAATAGGTTGAAACCATTTGTGCCTTCTTCCTTTGCAGAGAGCTATACAGTAGCTACAGTTATATGCACACATCAGCAGCCAGATTTTCCCAAATGGGCCCTAGGCCCCTCTGTTGTGGTGCCAGCTGCTGCCCCTGCCTCTGTTGTGGTGCCAGCTGCTGCTCCTACCCCTGCGTCTCTTGTGGTGCCAGCTCCTGCCCCTGCCCTTGCTGCAGTGCCTGGCTCTGCGTCTGCCCCTACCCCCCTTGTGATGCCTGACTTTGCCCCTGCCTCAATTGTGGCTCCTGATTTGGCTATAACCCCTGTTTCTGCACCAGCCGTGGTTTCTGCCTCTACCCCTGCCCCTGATTCTGCTGATGTCCAAGTTCGGCTTCTGGCTCCAACTCCATGATGACGTCTGTTTCTAATTCTGCTGTGGGGCCAAACCAGGATGTGGATGATGTGGTGCGCTCTGTGCGGACAAGGAAACCTCCAGCATGGACTGCGGACTATATATTATAAATGAGACTCGGGGACGAGTCTTTAGTGAAAGGGGTAGTGTGATGACATGTGATTGGGAAAATGTCATCAGGTGGGTGTTTAGCAGTTCAGAGTATTAGCGAGGCTTAATTTTGATTGAATGACAGACACCTGGAGGAAGTTTTAAGGGTAGAGGGCCTTGTTCAGAAAGGGAGAGAAACGGCGGGGTTGTTTCGTGAGGCAGGCATGTTGTTGGACACTCATTTGAAAGAAAGGATGTTTGGGGCTTTGTTGGATTGACATTCGGATGAAGTGACTGGCGAGGGACGTGCGGGAAGACCGAATGTGAAGTGTATTGTTTTTTAGTATACGTTTTTTGGTGGGCATTCAGGACGCCGATGCCCACAGACTGATCTACAGACATTCTTGTGTCTTGGTGGCTGCTGGACAGAGGGAAGTTCGGTGGTTGTTAAATGAATCGTGTGTGTGTGTGAGAGAGAATGAGTGAGTGAGTGTGTGGGGAAGTTAGGGAGGGATATTTACTATGGTTTAGCGTGGAAAGTGGGTGGCTTATTGGGAATGTTTTATGTATTAAGCATTTTATAAGTCTAGTAATTAGCCTTTTTAGAGTGACTGCTTTACCTTGTGTTACTGAATCGGGATGGTGATTATTTATGCATAATAATGAAATGTGTTAAAGTCTAACCTATCCCGTCTTTAGACCTTTTGCGGGTCTGACTGGTATTCCTGCCTGCATTCATGTAAACCTGTTATTTTTTATCAACAGTATATTTTTTAAAGAATAAACGAAAGTGTATTTGTTTCTGCTTTCTGTGTGCGAGTTTTTGTGGGGAATCTGGGGATGGCTACCGGACCGGACTGGTTAAAAAATAAAAAAATGGTTGTGGCAGCTCAAATAAGGAAATTGCTGTTACATTACAGAACGTTGAAAAGACACCATTGGCAGATTCTGGCAAGGGCAAGATTTTATCATGGTCCTTCCTTGACTGGCAACCTCTACTTTCACCACCTGGAGTACAGGTCCAGCAGTCACTTAGATTTATCTGCAGGCATAAGCAATTGATTTTAGGGAAACCAGGCTACTGGCATTAAATCCACATGAATAATGAATGCAATGTGTTTTCTTTTAGGTCCATTTATCACAAAGAATAACAACATGCATTATTTATTTGTTTGTTTATTTGGCAGATTAATAGGTTTATGACAAACATACTACTGTCGAAAGTCCAGTTTAAATACAAGTGTAGCTAGGCTGAGCTTCCAGTGAATAATCAGTAATGGAGCACATTATAATTTACGAGTTTGGTATTTCTATATCTGTTGCCTTTGTAATGTTATAGGAATTATACCTCTATGTGTTGGTAGAAATCTCAGCTGAGGTTTTAATTTAGTTAACTACATTAACTAAGAAATGCTTCAAACAATCTAAGTTAAATTCAACTTAAATTAGAAATTATATTACAATGAGAAATAATAAAAATACAATTAAATCTACCAACATTTTTTTTTAAAAAAAGACAAATTGTGTAACGAACAGTGGGTTCCGGAAAAGGGTTTTGTTGATCTAAAGGGCCTTTTTTTGTAATCTGATAATTAATAAATGCATATTTGTATTACACCAATAACCAAGTGTTTTGTGTCGATTCCTGTCACTATGCGGTGACAGGGGCTGCATGGTAGCTGGTGGGTAATACTGTTAGGTCATGCGTCCTGGGTGCAGCACCCGGCCCAGGGTGCAGTAGCAGCATTTCCAATGGCAAATCTCACATTCATGCGAAACACTTGTGAAAATGAAGACACTGATGTCAAGCACACTATCTGAACTTATGACATTCTTCTTCTACATCTCTCTTTTGTATGTATACAATCTCATTAAGGTGGGAGTCATAACACAAAAAATACTTGGTTTTGTAAGTTTGCAATATTTTGTAGTCAAACTATGTTATCGAGGCATGTATTTAACAAAAAAACTAGTATCAAATTTCATGTTTCAATGCTTTACAGTTTGTTATTGAGGTTTCCTTCAGATTACCCAATTTAAAAATACAAGATGCACAAAAGACACATATATGGCACTTAAAACCAGAATTTAAAAACACTATTGGCTTGATCATACCCAGGCCTGCTTCCAGCTCTGATTTGTTGCATGAGTCACAGGATTCTCTGGAAGGATCAGAAGGGGATGTTTCAGTTAGGAATCAGTGGCTTCCTTTCTATTCACCACAACAATAATAATAATAATGTAACAATATGGGTGGTTGTATGCATTATTCTAGTCTTGCAGAGGGTCAAATTCATGACTAGGTAAAGCCAACCCTAGCTTTCCGCCCCCCCCCCAATACACCTATCCACACACAAACTGACACACACATACACACACACATGCACACAGGTTTGTAATTATATCTTTCTGGGGACTCTCCATTCATTTCTATGGGGAAAACTCTATTCACAATATGATGACCTTAACCCCTACCCAGCCCCAAACTTACCCATAAGTAACTAAACAAAATATGGGTATTTTGGGATTTTTAGTTTTTTGATTGCATTCTCAGATCTTCGTGGAAACCTGATTATTGCCCCCCCTCCCCCACATACACACACACACACACACACACACACACACAAAGGTTTGTAATTATATCTTTGTGGGTACTCCCCATTCATTTCTATGGGGAAAACTTGAATTCCAACATCTCAATTTATAGATTTTTGGCTGCAGTCATAGATCTTTGTAGGGACCAGAAAAATGATCCCCACAATGTCAAAATAACATGTTCTTATCAAATTATGGGGGGCATTTGGTCCCGACAACATAATATAAACATAATCCACACACACACATCCCAATACACACACACACACACCTTGTTAAAACACAAAATCTAAGACCTAAAACACAATATCAGAGTAATTTGGTGAATGTCATAAGAGTAAAATTCTGGCCAGAATATTATCACAGCCTCTTAGCAGAGTTACTGGGATCACATCACTCTTCATTGTCATTGAAAAGCCAAAGTATTCCTTCTGCTTGCCATTGCATCACACTAACAACAATGTGCACACTCAATGCATACACTTAATAGGGAAAACATTATTTAGGTCCTATATATTGCAATACTTATTAATATATATTACTTTGTAATGTAAACAAGATTCTGTGAAAAACTGCAGTGTCAACATCCATAGTGATATCCATCCATCTATTCATCCATCCATCCATCATCCATCCATCCATCTTCTAACTTCTTATCCTGGTCAGGGCTGAGGGAGGGCTTGAGCCAATCTCAAGCAACACAGGGCACCAGGGGTATACTGCAAAAACTGTACCATTGTGATATTAAAAATGTAATGTAAAGAATATATTTGGGCTGGTAGAAGGTAGTAATAGGTTCTAATAGGTTAAACTAATTGTTCAGTATAGAGTTGGAGTACCTTGATGACTGAAATGTTGTGCTTACTATACCTTTTGGATCCAGTTAATCTGATATCCAAGTTGAATGAGGGGTGACTGCAGCTACAGTATAAGCAACATTGTGAAGGTTACTTTTGACCTCCAATAGGTTACGGGTTACTAGTTACCCTGTTAAAAATATAACTATCTTGATTACTTCATCAAATTAATGTAATTTATTACATTTTATTAACTTTTGATTAAGTCTAACAAATATTTCAAACTTGGCAATAAAGCTGATAAGTTGAATTTATGCTAACAGCTTTGCTGACCCATTTTGCCTAGAAACATGCCAAAAGAAGGCATTTCTGCATGTCAAAAAGATGGAAAGCAACAAAATGAATGTTATCTACATAAATACTTTTACCTAAAAGAATATATTTCGAAGTTACCCCTTCATAATAAACACTATTTTGATTAGTAACTACAATTTAATTACATATTACACTACTAATAGAACCAAAAGCAAAACTTATGGAAAATGGTATGAATTTGTCACGAATATTCCCTCTTGTCCAGAAGTTTGTAATTAATAGTCAAAGTCATCTGGAATTTCCACTATAATTACAACATAGCACATCCACTAATTCTGCACTAGCTCTTTCAGGCTCATCGACAAATGGGCCCTGAGTGAGAGTCTTTTTGTTGTCATATAAAAGCCACTGTGAGAACTCACACTTCCTCAAGGTCCACCTCACTTTAGCTTCCCATTTAGAGGAACTTTACTTGTTTCTGTGAAGTGCTTGGGCATGCGAGAGTAAGCTTGTCTGTTCACAGGGGCAGCCCAGTTTGGCTGCAGCTCTTACTGGAAATGGCACTTTTTCTCCCTATGACTCTTGCCTGGTTGATTATGGTTTTAAACATGCATAGCCTGCTTTCCCGGGGAGCTCACAATGTACTGTCATTCATAATCTCAGCAAAGCAAAATGAAATAGAATGAACTGTACTGCCCTTTGAAGACTATCACTACCTTACAGAATTAATCAAAATGTCGCAACCAGGAATACTTCTAGAGTTCCTTTATAATTATGCATTACGGATACCGTATCTGCAGTATCTGGGCATGTAATATTTATATTAGCTGCACTCAGTGGCATCAGAAGGAGTTTGACATAGGGTGGGGGGACTGAATTAACCCGGGTGGTGATTGGTGGGGGATGGGGGTGCGCTATATATTGCAACCATATCCTAACAATAGTCACATGTACATGCAATAGTCACATCGTGAAAGGTTGCGATGTCAGAAAAAAATTAAGATAACTTTAGAATAATAAAGATCTCATAACTTTAAAAAAGACTAGCCCTGTTTAGCGTGCAGTTTTCACAAAAAATAAAAATAAACTGATCCATATGAAAAATAGCTGTCTGATTCAGAACTACAATCTTCATTCGGAATATTTCGTCCTCGGGTTCAGCCTGCGCAGATTCATAATAAAATATAAGAATATTTGTTTGTTTGTTTATTGGGAAGGGGGGTCCTTCCTGTTTCTGACGCCCCTCACTGTGCTACTTAAACCATGCCACACTGTCATCACTGGGGCGGAGAAGTTGTTGCGACGGTCCGCATGTTGTCTGCGTGAGATCTCTGACATCATGCTCTCATGTCCTATCATAGTCATGTGAGTGCCGTCATGCGGGAAGTGAAAGCCCCACGTCCCAGGTAACATTACCGCGACCTCATCCTGCGATACCATTTACTTGTCCACCGTCATTATGAAACGTACATAGAAAGAGACTTGGGCGTATTTTTCATAGCGCTCAGGCATTACGTGGCGGCATACCGTATTCCGACGGTATTTTAAACAGGAATGCATTTCCACTATTTGAACTTTTGTCGATAAAATTAATTCACCGCGCGATAGCGTTTCCCCCAAGATGCATTTTCTCTGAAAGAAAACACCGCGGTATGTCGTCTTAGCCTAATACCCCCCAATAGTTTTAATAGTAGATCTACTAAAGAATGATTTTCGGTTCGCAAGCGTTAAAAATGTTTCCAAGTACAAACGTGTAAGCCAATTGTGTTGATGCAGTGGTATAAGCGGTTAAAGCACTCCAAGCCATGCATTATACGTTTTTCGTTTCCGTAACCATGCATTTAAAATGGTCCCTTACTTAAATAGGGACTATGTTATAAGAGCAGATAGCTGAGCATGGCTTTTTCTGCGCGTAATTTCTGATGAAGCTGCATTCTTAAAAAAGAGAAGGAAGAGGACATAGTACAAAGAAAGCTGCAATTACAAACGCAACTTTTGGATGGGCTGGTAGTGCCTAGCAGCAAAGTACATAAGTGTACAGATACAAACATGTAGTGCAAAACAGACAAATTGCAAAGACAGGACACAGAGTGTAGTCAACTAAACAGTGCAAATAAGTTTTAAAAGTACATGCAGTTCCAGTCAATAGTTTGGTCACACCCACCCATAGTAAGGTTTATTTGTACTATTCTCTACCTTTAAGAATAATTACAAAGACATCAAAACAATAAAATACCACATTGAATTATAT
This sequence comes from Mormyrus proboscirostris, assembly GCA_026779585.1. Classification (NCBI taxonomy): domain Eukaryota; kingdom Metazoa; phylum Chordata; class Actinopteri; order Osteoglossiformes; family Mormyridae; genus Mormyrus; species Mormyrus proboscirostris. Next base: position 17,994,058 of record JAODKF010000049.1, on the reverse strand, counting down.
GGTATCTAAATATATAAGTATATATTTGTATTTGTGTGTGTATATAATTAATTTGTTGGGGGGTGGGAAGTTATGTGGGTGGCAGTTCAGATTCCTGGGTTGCTAGAGTGATCCCACCACTGGACCCTTGAGCAAGGCCCAAATTGCTCCAGGACTTGGCTGACCCTACTGTCTCCTCTACACCAGTTTCATTAGATGGCCTCCTGGGATTCTTTTCCAGCTGTCCTAAAGGGGTTCCCACATATGCTGAGCGCTCATTGGCCGCTTTTCCTTCACTCTCTTCTCAGAGTCCTCCAAACCTATTGCTATTGGGTTTATGTCAGGCAGCCAGGTCCTGGGATGAAAAACATAAGCAACACTGAGACTTTTACCACGGGATTTTATTATGCTTTACGAGTAACGTGTGCATGTTGTCCAGATATACATTACATTATAGGGACCAAATAACCCTACAATGTGATAAAAGCCTGTTATTTTGACGTGAGGACATTTTTTTTTTTGGTTTTCACTATGGAATATTATATAGCACTGTATAATATGTAGGTAGAAGGTGTGACCTTCTAACCTTTAGAGAATGCAGACCAATTACTGATGTGCATGATTTGACTAAAATAAGTATGAATAAGCACCTTGTGTTAGCTTAGAAGTTTCTCTATCTGTTAACTATCTTATGTTAACCTTTGGTGTATGAATATAAACTTTAAATAGCACAGCTTATCACTATTTTGAAGGCCCAGAATGTTCCATTCTGTGGAGAAGCATCTCTGAACTGGCTAAAACCACCAAAATTTGTTACTTTTTACTAGTGAAACCTGGAAAGTTTTGCTTTCTCACTGCATTACTGGAGTCTTTGCTAAAACTATACAAAGAATCAGTATTGCCCTGGTCATTTTTCCAAAGCGACTACATAATAAAAAAAATAATTGGCAGTAGTGTTGTCAAAAGACCCGGTACTTCAGTACCAAGTCGGTACTAAAAAATTTAAATGTTACGGTACCTGGTTTTCTGAAGTACCGGTGGTAACGGTTCTTGCTGCGCTATCTGATAGGTGCTTATTGTGCAGTTGCGTCTTCTTTGTAAAAGCACAGAGACATGGCGACCGGCGGTGCTGCTGATGAGGCGACTCTGAATCCGCTTGTTGAAAAGAAAGGAGGAAAGAGCCACGTGTGGAAGTATTTTGTTTTTGCGGCTGATGACAAGGGCAACATCATTGATCACCAGAAACTCATTTGCAAGCGGTGTCATCAAAGTTTTATGTCAAAAGGAGGAAATACATCGAACCTTATAAAACACCTCAAAGACCGTCACCCAGATTTAATGAAAGAATTCAAGCAGTTAAGTTTTAATTTTATTTTATATTTATTTTATATTTAAAGGTTATAAAAAATATACCCTATATTAATTTGAATGTCGGATTGAAATAAACATTGCCATTTGCTTAGTTAATCGTTAGCACAAGCGCGGCTAATGCTAACGCGAGTATCAGAATGAAGTTTCTTTATTAACTATTTAATGCTCCTATAGCATAAAACGTTGGGTTACGGATGTAACCTTGGTTCTGTGAAAGAAAGAAAGGCTGCCAGACGGCTAGCCCAGAGGGCTGGAACATATAATCCGCGCATGCGCGAGTTCTGAGGTAGACCTATAACAAAACATTACATTACATGCGAGTGTGCAACATCACTGGATATAACTGTGAGCGTGGCACACGATCGTCCTCATAAAATCCTGAACGCGAAGTCCAGAGCGACGACAAAGTCTGGCAGCCTTTCTTTCCTTCACAGAACCAAGGTTACATCCGTATCCCAACGTTCTGTTTCAAGAAAGGCTGCCAGACGGCTAGCCCAGAGGGCATTCCCGAAGGACAAAGAAGATACCACATTCAGGTTGTAAAACCGTGCAAAGGTCGAAGGCAAGGACCAACAGGCTGCCTGGCAAATATCCTGCAAGGGACCCCTTTGAGGAGAACCCAAGACGTAGCAATGCCCCGGGTAGAGTGTGCAACCGTGGCCACTGGAGATGGGAGACCACAAAGCTGGTAAGCCTGCGCTATAGTGTCAACTACCCAGTGTGACAGCCTCTGCTTAGAAAGGGCCTTACCCCTCCGCCCAGCACCATAGCAGACAAAGAGCTGATCTGTCAAACGAAAACCTCTTGTTCGATCAACATAACAGAGGAGAGCCCACACAGGACACAGAGTATGAAGTGTTCAATCCTCCTCTGACTCAAAGGGAGGAGGATGAAAAGGGTCCAAAACAATCACCTGATTTAGGTTCCGTACTGAAAGAACCTTAGGCATGAAAGCCGGGTTAGGGCGCAGCACAACGCCAGCTCCATCTGGGTTCACATGGAAGCAATCAGCATGCACAGACAGTGCATGAAGCTCTCCAACGCTTTTGGCCGAGGTGATGGCCAACAAGAAAGCCACCTTCTGAGAAAGCCACTTGAGGTCAATGCTCGCAATGGGCTCGAATGGAGGCTTCAGCAGTGCATCAAGGACAACCTTGAGTTGCCATGCAGGCACAGAGGGAAGTCTCCTGGGGCGAAGCCGTTGAACCCCTTTTATGAACTGAATGGACAGGGGGTTAGCGCCAAGTGTTTTTCCATCTACTCTCTCATGGCAAGCCGATATAGCTGCAAGAAAGACCTTCAAAGTTTCAAGGGGACTTGCCCTGGTCAAACTGTTCCTGCAAAAACTCCAGAACTGAATTCAGGGGGCAGGACCAGGGGCACTCATGCCGCTGTTCACACCAAGTCTTGAAAACTTCCCATCTGTAAAAGTATAGTGCCCTTGTTGACGGGGCCCTAGTGCACTACAAAGTCTTTACTACTGCAACGGATAACCCTTGAGCGAGGAGAGTGTCCCTCTCAACGGCCAAACCCACAGATTGAGTACGGATGGTGTCGGGTGCCACAGCTCCCCCCCTGCTTGAGACAACAGATCCTCCCTCAGTGGGATTTGCCACGGTCTGCCTGAAAGGAGGATCTGAACTTCCGCAAATCAAATTGCCTGAGGGTGATGTGGAGCCACTAACAGAACATCCAGGTTCTCTCTCCTTGTCTTCTCCAGCACAGCCAGAATCAGGGAAAGGGGGGGGGGAAGGCATACAGAAGGCCCTTGGGCCATTTGTGTGCCAGAGCATCCACCCCTTGAGGTGCGTCGTCTTGGCTTAAGGAGAACCAAAGTGGGCAGTGTGTGGACTCCCTTGAGGCGAAGATCGACGCGTGCCTTCCCAAAACGAGCCCAAATCAGACATACTGTGGCTGGGTGCAGTCTCCATTCGCTTGGGTGTGTCTTGCCTCTTGACAATAGATCTGCTGCAGAATTCAGAGCGCCTGGCAAGTGGACTGCTCTGACCAAGCAAAGACGGGTGTCTGCCCAAAGGAGGAGTTTCCGGGATACGCTGTGCAGGGCCTGAGACCTCAGACCTCCCTGGCGATTTATGTAAGCTATCGCTGACATATTGTCCGTCCGGATTAGCACATGCTTGTTCTGAAGCACTGGTAAGAAATGACGGAGAGCGAGATATACAGTATTGTTCTCAGCTCGAGGACATTGATGTGGGCTGTGTCCCATGGTGGGTGCCAGACTCCCCGGGCTCCCACACCATTCCAGACTGCCCCCCAACCCGACAGGGAAGCGTCTGTGGTCAGAACTTCGCGTTGGTAGATTCTGCCTAACCGCACACCTTTGTACAGATTTCGGGACATGTTCCACCATCGGAGAGCTCTTAAGCACACACGTGTTAGAGTGACATATTTGTTCCTGTCCAACACAGGGTGGAGCGTCCTGGACAGATACCATTTCTGCACTGGCATCATGTGTAGAAGGCCAAGGCTCAGCACCTGGGAAGCAGCAGCCATTAGGCCCAAAAGCCTTTGACACTGGTAGGCCCGAACACTGCTCTGTCCCAGAAACTGTGAGAGGCACTGCCGTAGATTGACAACTCTTTGGTCTGAGAGACCTGCTAAAATGGCAGCCGAGTCCAGCTTCACTCCAAGGAAGATGATTCGTTGCGATGGAGTCAGCTGGCCCTTCTCTGAATTGAGAGACAGGCCCAGCTGCCGTAAGTGGTCTACCACCACCGCTGTGTCCAGCACCGCTTGCCGTCTCGATGGTGAACATATCAGCCAGTCGTCCAAATAATTGAGCACCTTGATGCCCTTCTGGCGCAGCGGGCGCAAGGCTGCGTCCATGCACTTTGTAAAAGTGTGTGGCGATAGGGACAGGCCAAAGGGAAGAACATTGAACTCGAAGGCTCTGTCCTTTAGCACAAACCGGAGAAATTGCCGATGATCGGGGGGGACCGAGATGTGAAAGTAGGCATCTCTGAGGTCTATGCTTGTGAACCAATCCCCCGCTTGAATTGACTGAAGGATCTGCGTCAGTGATAACATCTTGAAACGCAGTGGTCGTACACACGTGGACAAAATTGTTGGTACCCTTCAGTCAATGAAAGAAAAACTCACAATGGTCACAGAAATAACTTTA
>JAODKF010000049.1:17941980-17977847 GCA_026779585.1 Mormyrus proboscirostris | reverse complement strand
TATGAAAATCCTTAGTCGAAAACAGCCCTAATATATATATATATATATATATATATATATAAAATAGGTCCTGTGGTGGACTGGCGACCTGCCCAGGGTTTACCCTGCCTCTCGCCCGAAGATACTGGGATTGGCTCCAGCTTCCCCGCAACCCAAATGGATAAAGCGTCATAGATAATGGATGGAGATTTATATAATATGGCATTTACCTGACATTTTTCTATAATCCAGATGACAATGGATGAAAAGTATGTGAACAACATCTGGGATCTCCTAAAGAACGCCATCCAGGAGATCCAGCGGAAGAACAACAGCGGCCTGAGCTTTGAGGAGCTGTATAGGAACGCCTACACCATGGTGCTCCACAAGCATGGAGAGAAGCTCTACACAGGTCTCCGGGAGGTCGTTACAGAGCATCTAATTAACAAAGTATGAAGGTTTCCCACAATACACTGCAGGAATATGCTCTTTATAGGCAATTAGGGCCTGGCACAAATTTTTGGTATAAGTCAGTTTATTACTTTTGTTTTACGTTAGTGCTTCTTTCGTACAAAGCTTGATAATATAATCTCTTGCTATCAGCATGTGTTTAGACCTTGGGGAATTTTTTATAGGACCTCATATAATTACTTTTATTATGTGTCTTTCCTTGCAGGTGCGGGAAGACGTCCTAAATTCCCTAAATAACAATTTTTTGCAAACATTGAATCAAGCTTGGAATGATCACCAGACAGCCATGGTGATGATCAGAGACATACTCATGTACATGGTAAGCATCTGGCTTTTATTGAACAGTACTTGACTGGCATTTGAATTCATAACTATGTGTTTACAGGTGCTTTCAAATTACTCTTTTGTGTAGAAACATTTGGTCAGCTATGCCGTTTTGTAAATGATTCTGTAATTTAGAACTAGGGTGCATTGTTTGCATTCAGTAGCCATACCACTGGTTAGGTTTGCCGGCCAAACTGCATTAGTTTATTGCCTACTGGAAAAGACATGGGGGAAGATTCAAACCCAGTGTTTCTGTTTCATTAGACTTTGTTGATCATACCAGATTCTCTTTCAGTAAATCCTCACTGATATGAAGTCAGACCATCCCAGGTTTACCAGCGTAGTTTATCTTTCAGATTGCTTGATGGCATAATATAAAAACAGGAAAAAACTTCATAAAAGGAAGTTTTATGCCATGAACACGGATTTGGGGTAAAAGCAATGTGATTTCCCATGGAAAAGGCCCATAGGATGGGATTAGGAGGTATATGGAAGAGGCTTTTCAGGAAGGCTAGCCTGCAGTAACCTCTAAGTGATGAGATCTCTTCTGGGTAGAATGTAATCCTGAATCACTCTGACATTGGGGATCACAGTCCCCAGTCTATGGCCAGTACTCTGCTGCCCCGTGGAATGTTGGGGGTTTTGTGGAAGAAAGGACATAGGTTTGGTTTCAGCATTGGTGGGGACCAAATCAGTCCCTCACCTCCCACCCTGCTAAATACATTCTCTCTCTCATTCTCTGACAACCTTAACCCCTACCCACCTATGATAGCCTTAACCATAAGTAACCAAACAAAAGTTGGTTTTTTTGCGCGTTCGTTCGTTCGTTCGTTCATTCATTCATTCATTCATTCATTCATTAATATTATAAAATTGAGGTTTATATTGTTGGGACCTGAAAAATGAAAAAATGTTACCACAAGCTAAAAAGTAACAAGTTTAATCACATCGTTGCCAGCAAAGTGAATGTTTAATGTAAAAGTGAATGAAACTTGCTTGTCATCATGTGCTTTACTCTGTGGAAAAAATAACCCTTTGTAACCATGCTTTGTGCAAAATTGTACCAAACAATCATTTTAAGATTCTGACGGTATATATATATTTATATATAACTATATATAACTATTATTGTTATTATTACTATTATTGTTTATTATTATTATTATTATTATTATTATTATTATGTTAAGTGATGATAATGATATTAAATTATATTTTATAATCAGGGTATTCATAAAGTTGGTGTTTGTTGTTTTTGTTGTTCTGTTCATTCTATTATTGTGTGGAACTCAGATTAATCCTCAGCAGACTCATTCATCTTTCTCCCTCTCTGGATCACTAGGACCGGGTCTACGTCCAGCAGAACAACGTGGAGAATGTGTACAACCTGGGTCTCATCATCTTCCGGGACCAGGTGGTGCGTTATGGCTGCATCCGGGACCACTTACGGCAGACACTGCTGGACATGATTGCGCGCGAGAGGAAGGGCGAGGTGGTGGACAGGGGAGCAGTGCGCAATGCCTGCCAGATGTTGATGATTCTAGGACTGGAAGGGAGAGCCGTCTATGAAGAGGACTTTGAGGCACCATTTTTAGAAATGTCTGCTGAATTTTTTCAGGTATTTTTTTTTATCAATATTTTATCAGTTATAGATCATTTTATGAACTGCAAATGTGTGTTCAGTTTTGTTGAGAATGACCTATTTTTGTCTCCATCTTAGATGGAGAGTCAAAAGTTTTTAGCAGAAAATAGCGCCAGCGTCTACATCAAGAAGGTCGAGGCCCGAATCAATGAAGAGATTGAGCGAGTGATGCACTGCCTGGACAAATCAACAGAGGAGCCCATCATCAAGGTGGTGGAGAGAGAGCTGATTTCTAAGCACATGAAGACCATTGTGGAGATGGAGAACTCCGGTCTTGTTCACATGCTGAAAAACGGAAAGACAGAAGGTAGCCCGGCTTTCTTCAGCAACCTGTTTCTAGATAATGTAAAACTTCTATTCAAAATCACCCTATGCTGATGTTTGGTCTTCATTATTGGAAATTGTAAATGCCCCGTCATTCTGTGAACCAGATCTGTTAAGTCATAACTTTTGAATCACATGGCAGTACTTTTGCTGGGGCCAACCTGGGTACAAACCATTAAGCCACAGTGTGGTGTGTTTGTGTGTTTTAATTGATTTGAAACAAAATAGCTAAAGAATTCTCCTTCTACCACTTTGCCATAAGACAAAACGGCATGTCTGAATAACGAGGGTGGGTTATTTGTGCATTGAGAAAAAAAAATATTAGAGATGCACCGATCCGGTGATCCCTTTTTGACGGATCAGGTATCGTCCATATATGACCGATCCACTCCCAACACTTAGTCGCACGATAGCTCTTTCCCATTTTAGATGTTTTTTGTGGCATTCAAGCTGAATGGTAACACTGCCACTCAGTTTTATTGCTACTGAGTGGGTGTGAGCGCACTGACTTCTGCCTGCTCTGACATCATCCCCATACCACTTGCGTACGCAATTGTGCGAGACAACACGATTAATATGGAAAACGGCAATAGATGATTTTGGAATCGCTAGCTTGGGCTGTTTTGTGTGTTTGCTGCAGCTTGTGATATGTGAGGGACTGCTGTCTCAACGATGTGTAAGTGATGCGTTTGCCAGTGAGAGAAAAATTGTGGGGCATTTTAAGCATTCGGCACTTGCATATCCTCGCTTGGAAGATATTCAAACTGAACTGTAAAATGCCTGAAAAAAACACTTAAAACAAGATGTACAAACGAAGTGGAACAGTACATTATGTATGTTTCTAGTAGCATAATTAAAGATTTTTTGGCATACGTTTTTCATCTGTATTTACTAGTTCAAAAATAACATATTAAGTATAAATATATAATGTGTTTATGAAATTAAAATATTAAAAAGATCTCTAGTATTGGAATCTGTATCCGTATTAGCAGTATCAGAATCGGATTGGAACTGTAAAAATGTGGATCGATCCATCCCTAAAAAATAAATCAAATTTAAAAATCAAAAATATAACAATCATAATGGACCAAAATCTGTGTTCTCTACCATCGAGCATGGTGGCCTGTTTGTAGCTGAATTTGCTTAAATTCCAGAGAGACTAACTTGCTGAGACTGTTCCTGTCTTGCCCCAGTCGTACACACACTCGGATGATGTCGTCTCAAATGCATTAGAATGTTGGATATGTTTTAAGGAATAAAATAAGGAATAAGTTGGTATAACAGAGCTGACAAACAGTCTTGGTTTTATCACCTATTTATTTATCCAGTGCTGGTTTAACTTTTTGGAAATTATGACTGTCTAACCAGCATTAGCAGTAACCAGCTCACAGCCTCATTTAGCATAATGTTTTCCATTTGGATCTACTTGTGAATTTAGTTTATATCTATGTTGAGAAACGTGATTATTCGTTTCATTGTGCATACTGAACTGAAAACGATGTACAGATCATGTACCAATATTTCCTCCTGGGAGAATAGCTATATTCATTGCTCTATTTGAATGAAAAGAATTTTGTCGCCTTTTTTGTCACACTTAAAGATTTCTTGCTGGAAAAAAGAAGTTATGGTGATTAATGTTACAGGTTCGGCCATTGTGGTTAGTTTGGAATGTCAGACTACAGAAACAGATTTTACGTCACGTGTTGTGTCATACTTATCAAGCAGATAACATTGCAGGTTGTCATTCAGGCTACATTGTTTCCACTCCTGGGTGGCATGTCTTTCCCTTGGAACTTGCTGAGGTCTCTTACTCCTGTTTCTTGTGTGTCTCAGACCTGGCCTGCATGTACAAGCTGTTCAGCCGTGTCCCGAACGGACTGAAGACCATGTGTGAGTGTATGAGCTCTTATCTGCGAGAGCAGGGCAAGGCTCTGGTTTCTGAGGAAGGCGAGGGCAAGAACCCCGTGGACTATATACAGGTAACCAGATCCAGCCCTTAATAACTGTTGGTGCATTTTCTGACACAAGGAATTGGCCTAATCGTACAGTACCATGGGCTACCATTGCTGGAGGTGAGGGCAGGATAGTGCAGATCCTGAGAACTGTAGTCCACATTTCTTGTACACCATGATGGAATTCAGAATTGAGTATTATACACGGTGCTCATGGGACGTATTGTTGTCCCCGTTTGCTGCTAATAGCATTCAGACAGGTGTGTAAAGTTACAAGCTGTTGTACTATTAGATTTTGCTCACACATCTCACACATTGTATAATTTGTTGGATCTTTTTGGATTTTTCCAGCCAAAATGTGGAGGTCTGCAATTTAATTTGTCTGCTATGATCTTTAACCTGGGTTGTAACAAGAAGATGAAAGATGCTTTTCCTGCCTGAAACAGTCCATGTTGCAGCTCTGTTATTAAAGCTCTTGTTTGTTCATCTAACCCTTTCTCTATCTTGTCTTTTCAGGGGCTATTGGACCTGAAAACTCGCTTCGACCGCTTCCTACAGGAATCCTTTAATAATGACCGGCTATTCAAGCAGACCATCGCTGGTGATTTTGAGTACTTCCTCAACCTTAACTCGCGTTCACCCGAGTACCTCTCCCTGTTCATTGACGACAAGCTGAAGAAAGGGGTAAAAGGGGTGAGCTCCCTTCCAGTCCGGTCTGCTTCATTTAGCCTGTAATTCACATGAGGGCACTTTGGCTGTTTCTCTTCTGCACCGCTTCTGTTAACCGCTTCTCCTGATCGCTGCAGCTGACGGAACAGGAAGTGGAATTCATCTTGGACAAGGCCATGGTGCTGTTCCGCTTTATGCAGGAAAAGGACGTCTTTGAACGGTATTACAAGCAACACCTGGCCAGAAGGCTCCTCACCAACAAGAGTGTATCTGATGACTCTGAGAAGAATATGATCTCTAAGCTAAAGGTAGGCGTGTTGATGGATGGATGGATGGATATTTTATGGATCCCAGGGGGAAATTTGTTTGCCTATGACAGTAGATGGGTGGAATTAATTCATGATCCAATTTTGCCATTATCCCCTTTTCTGCCTCCAGTGGGTATGGGGATGTATGCTGTGATGGATTATTGATGGAGAAGGTGGTGATGTGAAGAGCTCATGTGTGTAACTGTGTGCGGTGATTATCTTTTTAACAAGTGCCCCTGTGTTTGTCATCTGGGCAGACAGAGTGTGGCTGTCAGTTTACCTCCAAGTTGGAAGGAATGTTTAGAGATATGAGCATCTCAAACACCACCATGGATGAGTTCCGGCAGCACTTGCAGACAACAGGGGTAAGGGATACCTACTGCAGTCATATGCAGGCTTTAAGTGTAGAGTGTCCCCTACAGTGACGGATGGTTCACTGGATGGCAGATACAGTCAAGTATTCATTCATGGTAGCTGAATATGTGGTGTTGCCCATATGAACTAACGATTTTGCTGAAAGTGACTGAAATGTAATAGTCATTCCCATTGGCCTCCAGGTCTCTCTTGGTGGTGTTGACCTCACAGTAAGAGTGCTCACAACTGGTTACTGGCCCACCCAGTCAGCAACGCCCAAATGCAACATCCCCCCATCGCCCAGGCATGCTTTTGAGGTGTTCAGGAGGTAGGTCTGTCAGCTGCAGGAAGCCACAGGAGTTAAGTGCTCAGATGCCAGTCACTGGCTACCCTCTGCACCCGTAGTATGTATTATTTGATTGAGAAGTGAACCCAAAGGTGATCACATTCGTGCCATCCACAGGTTCTACCTAGCCAAGCACAGTGGCCGACAGCTTACACTCCAGCATCATATGGGCTCAGCAGACCTCAACGCAACATTTTATGGGCCAATCAAAAAGGTGGGAAACCCTCATTCTTAGGCAGTGCTGCATCTCAGTAGGTTCTACTGTTGTTGCTGTTGGTACCTGTTCCTATTCCTTGCCAGTAGTAATAATCTCTCTTTCCACAGGAGGATGGTTCAGAGGTGGGTGTGGGCGGTGCCCAGGTGACCGGCTCCAACACCAGAAAACACATTCTTCAGGTCTCCACCTTCCAGATGACAATACTCATGCTCTTCAATAATAGGGAAAAGTGCACATTTGAGGTATGACTATGGTACCTCACTCGAACACTATACTGGGTCCATGTTCCACTTACTGCATGGCTAACTTTTGTCACTGCTCCATGTCTCTTTACATCGGCACCCTTATAGGAGATCCAGCAAGAGACGGACATCCCCGAGCGGGAGCTGGTGCGGGCGTTACAGTCCCTGGCCTGCGGCAAGCCCACGCAGCGTGTCCTCACCAAGGAGCCTAAATCCAAGGAGATTGAAAACGGCCACGTGTTCACTGTCAATGACCAGTTCACCTCCAAACTGCACAGAGTAAAGATTCAAACAGGTGTGCCTTGTGGTTTTTGGGAAATTCCAGTATAAGATCAAGTAGGAGAAACATTAGGATTTAATTATTTTTCTCCTCTCAACCCCAGACCATCTAATGGTCATTTCCTAGTTTGGAAATCAACCATAGCATGACCTTCACATTAGCATTATGTATCAGGTCATATGTTGGTTTATACAGTTTGACTGTGCGAAAATTGTCACATCCTGTCAAAGAAAATTTTTAAATCTGTTTATCTGGATCAGAAGTGTATTATTTCTCAGGATTTAACATGAAAGTGAATTATTAGTAAGACGTGATATGCTACTGGTTGAGTTGTCAAATGCATGGGTATATTACTATGCTTGCGAGGCTACAAATACTGGGGTGGATAGGTGGTTTTGAAATGGCTAAGCAGACACACTTTAACAGACATACTTTTATACTGTGTAAAGATAATTTAGACAGTATTCTGTGACTCGGTCCTGCACATCACACCTCGAGCGTCAGTTGCCATGTTCTGACTCGCACCGTGTGCACAGTTGCTGCTAAACAAGGGGAGTCCGACCCAGAAAGGAAGGAGACACGGCAGAAGGTGGACGACGACAGGAAGCATGAAATCGAGGCCGCCATCGTACGCATAATGAAGTCCAGGAAGAAGATGCAGCACAATGTATTAGTAGCAGAGGTAAGCATAGAAGATTATAGGGGCAGTGAGGGGTTATGGGGGCAGTTATAGAGGGGCTGTGGGATCTGGAGCAAGATATAGGAGGGAGTGTGGAAGGTTGGAGGCTTTATAGATCTCAAAGGAAATATGTAGCAGGTGCAGCAGCAAATAGTGGACCATGATAGACAAAATACAGCCATGGAAAAAAAAATAAGACCACTAAATATTTTAAACAATTCTGCTTTGTTAAATCCTGGTTTAGTTGTGGTTCTGCTGGCAGAAGGCTATGCTGAGCAGCAGGTAGATTCCAGGTTCAAAATTTCTAAGACTATAGTACACAAGAATAAGGTGAAGCAGGAGACACTGGGACCAACCAGAAACCAGCCGGGTAGAGGGCAGAAGTGGCATTCTAATGCCAGAGATGACCGTTAACTTGCAGACAGTTTCTCATGAATCGTAGGATGACATCAAATGACCTTCAAATGGAATGGGAAATATTAAATGCAGGTGTGAAGTGCACTGGTAGGACAGTTCGTATCAGGCTCCTACAACCAGGACTGAAGTCCCATAAAGCAAGGAAGAAGCCCTTCGTCAATGAGAAACGGGGAGGAATCCGGTTTGCAAAAAAAATAATGTTATTTACAAACACACACCCATAAACTGAGAAATAAAACAAAAAATTGTGCTGTGGTCTCAATTTTTTTCCGTGGCTGAATAGATACAAATGACGAGAAAAGGCAAATGACAAAGAAATATAATGTGCTAAAGAAGGGTATGCACAGGTACAGTCATTTTTTTTTGGTGCGCTGTTAAGGTGGCCAGGAGGGTGGTGTGCGTACTCTTACTCTTGTCAGATGACCTGATCTGGCTGCCCTGTCTGTCGTGTGTCACAGGTGACCCAGCAGCTGCGCGCACGGTTCCTGCCCAGCCCCGTGGTAATTAAGAAGCGCATTGAAGGACTGATCGAGAGAGAGTACTTGGCACGGACACCGGAGGACCGCAAAGTGTACACTTACGTAGCATAATCACTTCAGTTGGTGCGGAAGAGCCTGCTCCGGAGAATTTCAGTGGACTGTTTCTTTGCATGGACAGAGAAAATCCTTTTAACTAAAGATACAAGGAAGCTGAATCCTTCTCCATTTAAAAAAGGTTAAATAAAAGTTAAATAAAATCCAGACATCTATTAAGTGTTCTATATAATTTAAATTGGGCTTCTGTTCCCTGTATTTCAACATGGGTGAACCCGGGTTCCGGCTTGTCACTGTTTTACCCTTGTACAACTTCAACAACAGCTCCTCGGGACAAATGTGAATGCAACTCCTTTTTTCAATATTGTATAAAAAAAGAGCAAATATGAATTGCTTTAAAGACTAATAAAATTGTTGAAATCTCTCTCCCGGGTTTTAATGTTCATGTACATGTATTTTTGTGCTCAATAGCACAATCTGCTGGTCGAATGGAAAATGGCCTTTAAATTCTGGCTTGTTGGATCCTAGTGAGTGTGTTTTAATTCTGGGATTGTGGAGGCAGAGGACACTTGCGTAGCATGCGATGGTTGAACGAATAGAATAATTTACACAACTTCTAAAATTATATATAATTTTATTTTTGTTTTGTTGTTGTTGGGGCATATTGTTAATTTTATTTCCCATTTTTTTCTCCTTTTGCTCCTGGTCTTCCAGATGCAGTTCAGTGGGCTTAGGTTTTCTCGGGTGTTTAAAAAAGGAACCTCAGATTAACAGTGTTTTAATGTGTATAAATGTAAAATATATTGTACTCACTACTTTAAATGGATTGTACAAGGCCTTGTCTTCATCATATTAAATGTAGAAAAATGAAGAATGATCTGCTGATCTTTTTTATTTTACGCTGCTTTTTTCACCTTTTGCAGAAAGAAACCGTTGGGAAACCACGTTAAATATTTAGCCATGATTGAAGCTGTGCTTGTTTTGGCTACTGGCAATGTGTGTGGCCGAAGGAGGGATGGTGAGTGTTTACTGTGTGAACTGTTCACCTTGCGCTGATGTTTGTTCACCCACTCATTCTGGAGCACTGTGCTGACAGATGGGTTTGCCTGAAAAGGCAGAGCTGTTTTGCTCTTAAATGTCAGTTCTTTAGCCTGTTTTTGTCCATTTCTTTGTATGCTTTTATTATTATGATGCAAGTCTGTCTTCCCTGGATTTTTGTGCATTTTTTGCACCGGAATGTTTCTCAGAAAGAAACTGAAGCATTTCACAAGCTGGCCAGTTAGTCTTTTTAACAAGTAGTTTTTAGTTGCTGTGTGTTACAATAGTTCAATGTTTAGCAATCAGTTTTATATAATATTTTATAATGTGCACACACCGATGAGCCAAAACATTACAACCACCTCCGCCCCATGAGCCTTGTCATTCTGGAGATGCTCTGATCCAGTTGTCTGTCCATAACGATTCAGCCCTTATCACAGTCACTCAGATCTGCATTCCTGTCCATTTGTTCTACATTCAACATGTCAACTATGAGTATGGAATGTTAGCTTAATGTCTCATATATCCCAGAACCCCAGACTAACAGTGTTTTTAATGTGCATTATTTGAACATGCACTGATTTTACTAGTCAGTCAACCTTTTTCACTTCATGTGTGGGTAGTTATAATGTTTTGGCTCATCAGTGTATGTATGTATGTATAGAAGTATGTATGTTTGTGTGTCTCTTGAAGTCAGCCAAAATGGAAACGGCTAAAACTAGAATACCAATTTTTGAGCATTTTAAGGGATTTGCAATAATGGTGATAGTCAGGCTTTTCTTTTTCTAGGTGTGGATTTGTGCTGAGACTAAACCTTCTCTGTGGGTGCTCTGTGTTGTCCGTCTTTTGTTCCATTGAGCTGTTAGTTGAGTAAATTAGGTCGAACAGATACATTTTAAATCATTTTTATTGTCGTTAACCATTTGTCAATTTCATATGTTTTCAGGGTAGCAAAATGGCAACATTTGTTTCCTTCATCAGCAACAGGCATGGCAGTGGTTCTGGTGTTTTTCTAGCAGGATGTCAAACATTGTAGCATTATTGGAGTTTCTGAGATCACCCGATTCCAACAGTGCAGGCTACGCGCCCCTAGAACTGAACTGTAACACTGGCACTGTTGGATGACGCCACAAAAATAGGCTGTCCCAGTGTATACAGCAGAGAGGCCCCCTCCACCTTTCCAATGAGGAACATTCAGCATACCGTTCATTTGCAGTCTTGAGGGCAAAGGCACGCAGAACAGAATGCTAGGTGAGTGAGACACTGTACTCCTTCCTCTCCCATATCATACCAACACCAGTCTGGGTTTGTTGCCTGTATTTTGGTCATGAGGAAGCAAAGGTCCTGCCAGTTGGGCTGAGTTAAGATGTTTCAGTCCAAAAGAGTGCTTTGGAAAAATCTATTTAGTGTTTAATATGGACATTATCACTAGTATCATAGACCATGTAAGCATAGGTTAATAATATCATTGGGGTGGTCAAACAGGAGAGACTACAGTTCTTTTCAAGTTAATACTGGGCTTTGGGCTCTTAATGAACTAGTCAAGTACACACAGAACTTGTTTGACAGGTCAGTCAGCGAGCCTGAATTGACTTTGATAACTCCTCAAGCCGGGACATGAATTTCTGCTCCTGTTCAGGAGATGTATGGGTCCAGGCAAAGGGGAGGTGGGTTGAAACTGGTCTCCGATCTACAAAATACAGGAGAATGCTTCATTTAAAATCCTCCTGTAAGCATGGATGTTCTCTTGGATTCAGGGTGTTTGAAGGAGTGAAGCTGATTACCTTGAAAGAAGCAGCCACTAGGCAAAGTGACAGCGGCTTGGGAGACGCTCAGCCACACTACCGTGTCGGCACCCTGCTCTGCACTGCGCAGCTTCTCTCGCATCGTACGGTGGAACTCCGGCATCGCCATGGCAATTGCTGGTAATGAACGCCAAGGAGAGGGTGCAAACAAGTGTACAAACACCAGTAATAACCATTTCTCCAGTCCACAGACCTGTTGGCAGCCACTAAGAGCCATTGGATATAGGGAATGGGATTCAGGAACTGGATGATGCTATACGTGTATTTATTTCATCTTTTTAAAACTGCCCTCTATACCTGGGGTATCAGCCCATCCGGGATGCATGGCGGAGAAGTGGATGTTGGCATGAGCCTTTGCCCATTGTTCGGTCATCGCCACCTGCTGCCTCTTGGTCTGCGCGTAGACCATAGTCCCATCAAAGTGGTCATTTTCTGACTGCAGATCATCGCTCTGGAGCTTCTGCACCAGCATTCCTCCAGAAGATACTGTGATCTAGGTTTTTCGGGGGGGGGGGTAGTACAGAATATCTGAAGTATTTGAAATGTATTTAAATGGAAGAACTGATTTAGAAAACTGCTGTGCATTTAACTATGTACATACCACTCTGGGATCACTGCTTTTCTCTAGTAAGGGAATCAAACTCTTGGTTAAAATGTAAACCCCTAAAGAATAAAGAGAGAGCTTATACTGAATACACAAAGAGCAGCTAAGAATAAAAGACTACATAATGAATGATCAGATTTATTTACAAGTATTAATTTGCCATCTGCTTTTGTACTAAGTGACATACCTGTTGGGTAAATTGTACTCCACTGCCACTACTGATAAGGCTCTTACCTAGAGTGTTTGTTGCAAAGTTCCTTTCCAAGCCCTCAGAGTTTACCTCTCTTTGTTTCAACATGCAACCTGCATTGTTGATCTGCAACAGATATTGTTTCTCCATTTATTATGGTCTTATGTTCTTATTTATTTTGCATTCTGCACACACACAATGCAGCCTATATCCTACATGAATTCTTAATCACAGATCAGTCAGCGGTATGTGAAGAGTAAGGATGTAACAAAATTAATGGATAGGGACAAGTTTTTTAGTTTTCTTAATGCTTGTTTGCATCATTAGTGCTGATGTCATCCTAATTTGATTTCTAAGCCAGCAAGCTGCTAGTGTGTGTGAGCAGTAGGATGTTGGACTAGAATTATAATTCAGTTATTTTGCAGACATTGTTTCTGCAAAACAACATACAATTGAGAAAGCAGAGTCAGAGTCCCTGGAGTTAAAGATCTTGTTCAAGCACCAGCTCTGGAATTTGAGCTGGTGACCTTCTGATCGCAGGCACTGCGTTGTAACCCCCTGAGCTGCATTACAATAATGTTTGCTTAGAGGTAGATCTGTGTCTGGGCCTACCAGTACATTCAGCTGCTTGTACTTTTTCTTGAAGCCCTCTGCAAATTCCAGAACTTTCTGCATTTCAGACATGTCCAAGAGATGTACATAAATTTCCTTAAACAGAAACATGAAATATTGTTTAAATCAGAAAACCATACTTATTTGAAGATCAAATATAAAACTCACTGATAGATGTCAAGTGGTTGTTTTCACGTGATGTTTGAAACGGCTCACATGACAATATTATATCTGGGTTCTCTATGAACTGGTGTTTACCTTGTTTCCTGTCTCTTTGACAATGTCGGCTTTGGCCTTCTCTGCTTTTTCCTTGTTCCTACACACCATATGAATCGTACCACCTGGAAAACAAAGGGGGAGCAGCCAATGAATTAGGAATGCTGCCCCTGATTAGAGTATAGGTTCATTACAAGAAGAGATTAAATTATGGTCTTTGTAACCTGAAAACTTCTTGTGCCACACACACCCCCCCAAACACCAAGGTTGTACACCTTTGACAGCAAACCTTTCTTGGCAATGGCAAGAGCCGTGGCCTTTCCAATCCCACTGCCAGCTCCTGTGATCATAAAGGTTCGTCCTGCTACTGCGACCTCCATGTCCTTATCCACAAAGTGCTTGGAAGCTGCTTCAAAGCCATTTCTGCAGCAAACAGTCAGGGACTCAGGTTCATAGACATTGCCAATCAAATTTCAGTAGTTCTGATAGGAAAAAAAAAAAAGAATCCCCCCCCCCCCCAAACTCCCACCCCTTTAATGTCCTCCATTTTAACTCATTTTCACTTGACATATAAAGTGTTGTTGGTTGATACATTTCACATGCTATCAGAAATTTGTTTTTTGAGGAACAAAAACACCCCCAATATATTTTCATTACCCCATGAAATATATAACATTAGAAATGATAGTTATGTCTTCCTAATGTGCCTCCACCTACAATATTTTAATGTACTTCCAAATTTAATATTTCGTAGTATACACCCAAACTGTGTATTAAAATTACTTTATCCCTGAAAAAATTTCGCATGTGAAACATTGCGGTACGCTCCTTAGGATCACATTTATGAATAACTGTATGCATGTGTGGTGATTATTAGATGAAAACACTACGTCAAAAATGAAACCTTGAGTTGAACTGATGAAACTTAGCTTCTTCAGTGGTCAAAAGGCAGAAAAGTTAATGATGAGAAATGTTCCGCCTTTAATATCCTAAACCTGCTGCAATTAAATATCAGATTTTAGTCGTGAGGCGGAACTAGGAGGATTTCACTGGGGGATGCTTATGGTCTCATCTAGTGCAGCATCACCAGTTACATGAGATCATAAGAGGGAACAAAAACAAAACACTTTAGTTTGTAGATAACAACGGATCAAGGCCGTGCGATTGGCGACAAGCGGCTCTCTCAATGCCGGTATTGTCTGTCGCTCCTTGTGACTGCTGCAGGGGCTGGATGAGCGCCTCGGATTATTCCCGGTAAATGAGCGCTCTGTTCCGGGCGTTGTTTTCGCCGCCCGATTTGAATCGATTAGGTAAAGAATACTTAAAGAAATGAATTTCATTGCATTTAAACTTATGTCTACATTCCAATACTAAAGGGGGTATAGAAAATGGAGGGATGGAGTGATCTGATGCAATATCAGAATGTTTAATGTTAAATCAACGCATACATCAATTAAACTCACTACAATAAAGCGAGACAATGTAAAAGCAATTTTAATATTTTAACCAACTTAGCAGCAGTACCAAAGATCCCTGGAACAGCATATATAATGCACTTGAAACAAAGTTCAGAATTATCAATTCCTTTTTCTACTCCATGACAATGTACTGAAGAATAAAACAAAACGTTTAACGCCTAACTGCAATAATAATCTTTCATAATCAAACGTGAAAACCAGCCAAAGTGACAAAATTGCCAAGATGCAAAACATATTCAAGTAAATTTCTTCCTACCTGGTATACTCATTAATTCCCTTTAAAAACCAGACGATATTCCGATACACAGACATTGTTAACCAGTCCTCCCTTTACTTACACACGCTCTAACTGTTATGAGCGAGTTCGCTTGTCACCCCTTGAGGTTTATTTTCATGCGTTACATGCTGCCATCTAGCGGTTTCTGTTATATGGAAAGCCGGGAAAGGGCAGAGAGGGTTAGCTCCTTACTCACGCTGTATTAGCCTACATTATTTGAAATAATAAAAAAACTGAAGAATCATGGATAATAATTAAATTACTTGAAAGTGAGTCTGTTTCCGCTCAACACTTTAAGAAATAAAACTGCTATCTCGCTTAATGCTTATTATTGTAAAACCCAGAGCATTTGAGAGTGTAATAAGATATTATTAATTATTATTATTACTATTGTTGCTGAGATTATTTAGCAGACATTGTTAGGCATACTAGTGTATCTATCCATCTCCCATAACTAAAACAGGGTAGCGTACAGGACAAGGCAGGAAATACACAAGCACAAACTACGGCTCTTTAGAAAGACTGCGCAGTCCAGATGCAAAGCCAAGTGTGGGATTTTTGCAACATAATATATATTAAGTTGGCATATTTTATAATATTTTGTTATGATTATGCTTGTATATCTTATATTGCACTTGCATTATCTTGCCCTGTATTGTACTGCTGTGTGTCTTGCTCCTCATGTCCCCGCCTTAGAACTAATCATCATCATGCCAGTATTAAATTGTTTTTGTGTTGGGCAAATATCTATTAACAACAAAGACCCTTAGTGTTTGACAACTAACACCCATCAGAAGAAAAGGTCGTAACCGGCAGAGTACACATGAGAGCGCTTCCCCAGGTAAGAGGCAAATGCGCCAATCCAACACGTCTGCTTTAGACACGCAAGCAGTGTTTTCCAGAGAGGGGCGGAGTTTTGGAACTTTCTGTTCGGAGAATTCTGGGAAAGGCAGATATGAACCCGTCTAAGAGAGTCAACCTATGCGAAATAACGCTCTGATTTTGGATAATATTTTAATATACTTTTATCAGTACGACAGAGGCATTATTTCAGAAAATGGTAAGTCAGTCGGGGCTTTTGTTCTAAAGAGGTATTACACCCTACTGCGCGTTTCAATTTTGCGTATTTAAATAGTCAACACCATATCTGCACCTGTTCCCAACAGGTGACAATTTTATTTTTCCTTCGGAAGTTTGATAGAGTTAGTTAGTTATTTTTTGTGCGCTGCCATGATTAAGTAGATAGTAAACGTAGATGTTGGCGATGAGAATGAAGATTATTATTTTCTGTTTGCATGTACTCATACCGGTCAAACAAAGTTCTCAGTCTGCCTGAACAGGTTTTCTCTACGTCGCCATTCAGCTTGTACTTATGTGACGGTTCCAATCTGGCTTGTACGTACTTTAAGATGCCTTTTATCAGTACATTTTATAATTACCAAATGTAAGTGCTTTTTAATTATCTCCTCGATTTACTGTTGGAGCCATTTAAGCGTTGTTAAAGACATGTATTTTGCAAAATTAAGTTATACGGGGGAATGGCCACTGCTGTTGTAGAGAAGTATAAATAGGCCTACATCGATTTCCTTGTTCGAATTTTGAGTTTTTAATACTTTTATATGGCATTACTTAACATGGAAAGAGACTTACCGTTTCAATGCCGACTGGTCATCTTGGCCTTTGAAACAATGCACAATAAGGCACATCCGAAATGGGAAGTATGCCCAGAAATGCCTGTTTTTTTGAACCACCAAATTCTGCAGGCAGCACAACAATTGGTGGAAGAAGTAGGGATCTTGGCTTACATCACTGACTTCTCATCGATTGCCTAGTTTAAACAAGAACTGGAAACTTAATCAATATTACTTCAGTTTTAGAATTGTTGGGCCTGTCAAACACTCTCCCCATGACAGTATCTGAGAGTCTTCAAACAGTCCTCACACCACATTATGGCTTTTAAAGATTTCCCTAAAGAATATGGAAGTAATCAAAAAGCAAGGCTTTGAAGCTTGGAATAATCACTAGAATGATGATCCTCAATTAAGTCTCATGCCTCTTAATGACCACAGTCTAGCCATTGGTAGCAAGTCATGGTTCAATGTCAGAGACTTGAAGGCTGCTATAGTTGCTCTCCCAGAAGCCTTATCTGTTTATGTATGTGCTTCCTGCCCCTCAGATGCGCTTCCTGTTGCTCTTCAGCCGGCAGGGAAAGCTGCGACTTCAGAAGTGGTTTACGCCGCTTGTGGAACGGGAGAGAAAAAAAGTGGTCCGTGACATGACCCTAATGGTGTTGGCCCGCCAACCTCGCTCCTGCAACTTCCTGCACTGGAAGGACCTGAAAATTGTCTACAAGAGGTGTCTAAACCTCTAAGTCTTTGCAATGACCAATGGTGCCCTTTTCTCTGCTAGAAAAAATCCACAGAGTGCCCTGTTCTAAAAGCATTCAGCAGTGCCCCCTGCTTATCTGTGCTTGGTATATTCCAAGACCTGTCGTGGATAGCAGAAACCACAGATAACAGCGACCTATCTGTGGACTCCATATGTAGCATGAATTTTGTGTACTTACAGATGGAAACTGTTAACTTGCACACAATAAGACGTTACCAAAATTACAGTAATAGAAGTACATTGTAGTAATACAGTACTGTACTTTTAATGTACTTTCTCAAATAAAAGGGATACTGATGGTTTTTGCTTAATTCTCAAGAGATGATATAGCAACGGAAAAATATGTGTCAAGGGGTGATGGAGCAATGAAAATCAAGTATTTTATACCCGTCAAGGACAAAAGAACAATGAAAAAAGTTACACATTTTACATTTTTTTTGGACTGCTATAAACCATGGATAGGCTTAGCTGAAGCTGAAGTTACTGAAACTATGGACATGGGGACTACTGTATATTTGATAACTGTGCAAGCCAGTCTAGGCAGCCAATTGAACTTATGATTGCTGTCCTCAGAGCGGATATACTGGCCTGGGTTAATGAGTACTTGTCCGTGGATTTACACCAGCTCTTTTAAGAAGAGGTGTTTGCTGCAGGAGTACTAGCACTACCGTGCAATAGTAGTTATGTTTGGTGGATTTAAGACGTGTGCACACTCCTAGTAAAATGCCAGGTTTTTGTCATGTAAAAAAAGGCATCAAGATAAATCAATTCTCAACCTTTCCCACCTTTAATGTGGCCTATAACCTGTACACTTCAATTGAAAAACAAGCAAATCTGTTAGGGGGGAAAAAATAAAAAACAGAAAATGTACAGTAAACTGGTTGCATAAGTGTGCACCCCCTTAAACTTGTTGAAGCACCGTTTGATTTAATTACAGCATTCAGTCTTTTTGGGTAGGAGTCTATCAGCACATCACATTTTGACTTGGCAATATTTGCCCACTCTTCCTTGCAAAATCGCACCAAATCTGTCAGATTGTGAGGGTGTCTCCTGTGCACAGCCCTCTTCAGGTCAGCCCGCAGTTCTGGGCTCTGGCTGGGACATTCCAGAACTTTAATTTGCTTTTGGTGAAGCCATTCTTTCGCTGATATGGATGTGTGCCTGGGGTCATTGTCATTCTGAAAGGCGAAATTTATCTTCAGATTTCTAGAAGACACCTAAAGGTTTTCGGCCAAAATTGACTGGTTGTAACTGTTCATAATTCCCTCCACCTTGACAAAAGCCTCAGTTTCAGCTGAAGAAAAACAACCCCATTGCATGATGCTGCCACGGCCATGTTTCACTGTGGGTATGGTGTTCTTTTGGTGATGCAGTGCTGTTTTTGCCACGAACATACCTTTTGTAATTGTGGCTAAAAGGTTCAGCCTTGATTTTATTAGACCAGAACACATTTTCCCAAATGATTTTGGAAGACAATGTATTTTTTTGCTTCCGTCTTACGTCTCTACCCCATAGTCCAGACTTATGGCGAATACGGGAAACAGTTGTCACATGTAGTACACAACCAGTACTTGCCAGGAATTCCTGTGGCTCCTTTAGTGTTGCCTTAGGCCTCTTGGAAGCTTCCCTGACCGGTTTTTTGTCTTGCCTGTTTATCAATTTCCGAGGGACGTCCAGTTCTCAGAAATGTCACCATTGTCCCATATTTTCTCCACTTCTTGATGGCTAGCTTTGATGATAGGAATGCCATAGAAATTTTTTTGTACTCTTTTCCTGATTAATAACTTTCAACAATGACATCCCTTTGATGTTTTGTAAGCTCTCTGCAAACCGTGGCTTTTGTTGTAGGATGCAACTGTCAGGAAAATCCTACTAGAACAGCTGAACTTTATTTAGAGTCACTTTAATTAATGGAGTGTACCCAAAAAGACTGAATGCTGTAATTAAATCAAATTGTGCTTCAACTAAATTGTACAGGTTATAGGTCACAGTAAAGATGGGGAAAAGTTTTGAAATGTTTTGTCATGGTCTCATTTTTTTGCATCACAAAACCTGGCATTTTACCGGGGGTGTGTACACTTAATTAGCACACCCTACAAGCAGTCAATAGGATGGGAAAAACTGACCAGTACTAACCAGTGCTCCTAAATGCAGGTATGCCAGTCTATATTTCTGCTGTGGCCTTGAGGACCAGGATAATGAGCTTTTGGCTCTAGAAATTCTGCACCGATATGTGGAGTTGCTGGACAAGTACTTTGGCAATGTAAGAGCTACGTATTTCACAATGCGTACATTTTATGCTGGCCTGTTTAGAAATCTTCTCATTTTCGTTTAGATTATTATTGATACATTGATTGATTGATACATTGATACATTTGCTTTGCAGGTCTGTGAGCTGGATATTATCTTCAACTTTGAGAAAGCGTATTTCATCCTGGATGAGTTCCTGATGGGTGGGGAGGTGCAGGAGACCTCTAAGGTGACTGTGGCTAAGTCCATTGAGGCATCAGACATGCTGCAGGAGGTGAGACCTTTACATCACCGTTTGAGCGGCTGATCGACATAGCAAGCACATTGCTCCATATCCACATTAATGCATCTCATCTCGTTTACTGTTATCATCTTGTCATATATTTTGTGAATTTATTGACAATATGCAGTTACATGTATTGCTTAGTTTTATAATATTTTAGGCTTATGGGTGTCAGTGTGGCTCAGTGAATAGCACTGTTCCCATCTCCATCTTCAGGGTTTGGGGCTTGATTTAGTGATTCCCATATGTAGGTGGGCTAAATGTTGTTTCTATATTTCCTGTCTGTATGTCTGTCTACTTTCTATGTATGTCTGTCTGTTTACTTTTTGTGTATCTGTCCACTTTCCATGTATCTGTCTGTCTACTTTCTATGTATGTCTGTCTGTTTACTTTTTGTGTATCTGTCCACTTTCCATGTATCTATCTGTCTACTTTCCATGTACCTGACTGTCCGCTTTGTCTGTCTGGCATTCTCTCTCTGCCTCTCTCTGCAATGGGCTGGTATGTCCAGAATGTACCCCTACATTACACTCCTGTCTTCCTGGGATAGGCTCCAGACCATCGCATAAAAACCGCCCAAGATGGGTGGATGTGTTTGGATTTTATAAATATACCTCATTGCCACCCTTTTCCATCATTTGATTATTGAAGCTGGTGACAGATAGCATGAGCTGACACTCTGGGTGGCTCTCTTCTTCTGCAGACTATGGAGGAGTACATGAGCAAGCCTGCATTCTGATGAATTGCCTGCAAGCAGCAAAATGAACTGGAGAATCATGCTGGTCAACCAGGCTGTCATATATTGTGTAATTTTTGTGCCATAGCGTCCGATGTGGAGAAACTTTGCTTAATTTGGACTGCAGATGCAAAGTGGAAGTTTGTGTGTCACTGTCAAGAACATTTTTATTCACCTCAGTTCAGCCCAATGTATGTGCTGAATTCTTCTTCCTGAATATGAGTGATGAACTATAGTATGAGGCCAAGTGCTGGTTCTCTGAAGCAGGATGGTAGTTTTAATGAAGTCTCTGTTTTATATATATGCATACGACGCTCTGGAAATAGTAGGAAATATGCAAATTATTTTAGGAACATCTGAAATCAGCATACAATTCTTTTCTGGAGTCCTTTTGAATGAAGTTGTTTTGCAGGTGTAAATGTAATTGCAATATGGTTTGGGGGTTTTTTAAGTAATTGTTTTTAATAATAAATAAGCTTAACATTAAGTGTGTCAGTGTTGGGTTTGACTTTAGGTATCACTATATATGAAGCTTTACATCCTGTTGAAATGTGATTAATAGTTTTGTTCCTTCAGACTGTAGGACATTTCAAAAAACATGTGGGGAAAAAAGTTCTCTGAAAAAATGTTGGTGTAAAACTATTTGTGGGGAGCTGTTGCAAATGATATGTTTTTTTCACTCATCAGTATTTCAGATCAAATCATCATCCTCAGTAAGAAGAAAATACCATTTAACATTTTATTAACCTTGAATAGTTTATACTTTATTGAACACACATGATATACAGTTGTAAGAAAAATAAAGCTGGACAGATTATATCCAACACTTTTGCATCTTTTCACACCCTCTGAATCAGGAATCATTGGCTTGTAACTATCAGAAATACACTTCACAATGTCAGACATCACAAGGAGTAAAATCTGTCCTTGATACACAAAATTTGAATATCTTTAATGTACAAATTATGGAACAAGGTAAATTAATTTTGATAATTCCTTTTTTTCCCCTCAGTATTTTTTTCATTAAACATCATGACATGCGTTTCTGCTACATCCCCCTGACTGTTTTATCATAAAGATTCTTCAGTTGTTTCTCTGACTTTGGGATTAGATAGGTCATCTCTAGTAACCTATCGTCATCAAGGCCTTGTGCCTTTGGTGCCTGGACAGTGTATTTTGTGGGTTTTCGTGTTTTCAACAATAAGCTTTTTTCATTTTCTGGTTGGTCAAAGTAATCCTTTAAGGCTGACTCATACGCCCCGTAGTTAAGATGCTCTTGTGGTTTTGGGGTGTGTTGGTCAGTCTTTTGCGCAGTCTGTTTGGAGTTCTGCAGCATTTTGGCAGCAAGAAAATTTACCAGATCTTCATCTACATTAGCATCATAATTATCTTTTCCCTTGTAGGGCTTGGATGGAATGTAGAGTGGTCTACCACCAGGGGGAGTATATCTTGCAGGGAAATTCCTAAACTGACCTTGCTCTTCAAAATGCTCTGCATTCTGCCGTTCTGGGCTCTCCAGTCCTAGGATGCCAAGAATGTCTTCCACATTTGAGTTATCTGGAGTTTTTGCTTGCTTTTTTGGAAACCCTGTTTGAAATATTTTGGTTTCTGGCCTTTTTTCTCCATTGTAGGATACAATTCTGCCTAATTTTTCTTCATCTGTAAGCAGTGGTTCGGGTTCTAACTCAGATTTTGGCATTTTGTCATCTTTGGTCACCTTCCCATCCATCACCATCTCTATTAGGTCCTCAGGACGGATTTGTAGTTTTTGTGAGATTTCCATCAGTTTGTAAATTACTATGGGGTCCAATTTCTGTAGTAGTTGAGCTATTCTCCTTTTGCTGTTCTGTTCCTCATCCCTCTTCTCCTCAGTCTGTGGTGTTTCATGTAAGATTTTCAGCAGGTATTCATCCAGAAGTTTGCTGAGATCATCTTGGTCTTCTTGGTTTCCATATGTAGGCTGCATTGATTGCTTAGAGTTACCACCATTGCTATGGTTGTCTTCCAAGCTTCTGTCAAACTCCTCTCGGCTGTCATTGACCACCTCTTCCATCTCCATCCTCTCCTCCATAGGAATCCACTGCTCAACCCCAATTCCATCTTTATAAGACACATCCCTTATGCTGACAGATTTTCCCTGGTTGCTCCAGTCAAGTGTCTGGTCTTGTCCAAGGTTCTGGTGTTTTATCTTCTCCAGCTCCTCAAACACAGATTGTAGGTTGGCCAGACTTTGTGGGGTGTACTGTAGTTCCGCGGCTTCATTTGCACGCTTGGAGGCACTTCCCTGTGGTTCTTCATCCTCAAACATGAGCCCGTATTTCTCTGGAGGCTTAGGGTAATCCGCATAATCTTCTAAGTCACCCAGCATTGATTGTTCGCCATCTCCCATGTTCTCTCTGTTCTTGGGGGTGTAATGGAGTTTGGGCAACGTCGCCTTGGGCTCTACCCTGGTCTGTGGCAGCGTTCTCAGCAATGCGTTCAGCCACTGCTGGTCCTTGCTGTCCTGACCTTCACCACCATCCAGGAGTTCTCTTGCGTCATCTTCTGTAATCGGCTCCTCTCCAGCCTGCTGTCGGAGGTTCTGGATGTATTGTAATGCTTTGAGCATGTTGGAGCTGGGGGTAAAGTAGGGGTTGAAGTGTCTAGACTCCGCTATCCCGCCATGCATGGAGGCACCCTGGACCCAGGGCTGCAGAAAGACAGAGAGCAGGACAGCTATTCCTGCCATTGAAAGCTTGGGAATGGACATCTTAATGTCACCTGGAAATTACAAGGAAAATAATTAGAATTCTCAATTATCAACTGCTTTCTCCCAGAATGGAATGGAATGGAATAATTATATTTTACTCATTCCCATGGGGTTTTTGCAAACCGCATCTTGCTCTCAATGATACACAACTGACAATCTGTCACTACTACATTTTTTTTTAAACAAAAAAGAATACAGCATAGTCAGTAATACATATTTATATGCATTTACCCCTTGTTTCTTTGAAATTGTATGTACATAAGACTATCTAGTTATAAAGGCATTGCCAATGGATCAAGCCTTTTTCATACCCAGTTTATCCCAGAATGTGTTCTGCGCTAGCTGTTTAAAATATATATTTAAATATACGAAACAAACAGCATTTGTAAATTAGGATCTGAATTAGAAAGAAAAGAAACTAGAAGCAGTACAGGCGATTTTAAAGATACCTACAAAGGATACCTTAGTCACCTTTCATTCGAGTTTAATTAATCATTGTCGCTTAAAACTCGATACCAATAATTACACATGAATTACAACCTGATGAATCAATAAGGCGTATAAGTAGTCTAATTACAGTTCAACGACTGTCAGCATCTTTTAAAAATCGTCTTATTTCGTTTTATATTTTGGAAGCCTTGGCTGTATTTACACAAAACAGAGCAAATGGCGAAATGTTTACTTTGAGGGGAGGAAACGATGCACAGACCCGATGTTAAGTATTTGGTTCACTCCATCTAATATTTGAAAACCACTATTCATTGAAATTAAAATAAATAGGAATATCTTTTATATAATTTATTATTTACTTTGTATTTATAGCTACCAACTTTCCGGTGGTAATCTGAACGAGAAAACAAAGCGCCGCATCATCATTCTGCGAAACTGTACATCTGATCTCTTTTAATTTCAGCAACAAACAAACAAACAAACAAAAAACAAATACGACCAAGAAACCGTAAATAATTCCCTTCAAATAATAACAGACATAAAAGCAAGAATGCTCTTGATTGAGATCACACACAATGATTTGTAATTTATTCATCGAATTATTTCTGTCGAAGCGTGTGACTAACATTGCTCAATATTTTGCCGTATTGTAAAAAAGTGACAATTTTTACACGTTAAATATTTCTTTTCTGTTCAGTTATTTCCATCTACAGTTGAATGACTCATTGGTTGTCAAGGAAACGATGCGGCTAGTTGTAATTTACTAGGTTATTCGCCGAGATTTAAGAACATTTTTAACATTGTGATAAAGTATACATCGTTTAATGCATTGTGTCAGTGGGTAGAATCTCTCTCGCATTTCCCATTCTCTTGACAATCCAAGTTATAATAAGTCATGCATCTATTCTAGTGAGAAAAACGCGAACTGAACAAGCATCAGGTTGTGGATTTGCGGTCAATACATTAGAGTCTCTTAGACCTATCCTGATCCTGTCACTCCTTTAAAAATTAAGCATCGCAAGGAAAACGCGTCCTTACCTTCGGAAGTGGCTCTGGCGACAGTAGCCGTACCCTTCTGATTTTGGGTCGTGATCGGTGTTTTTTGCTGCCTTCAGGACCCGGACAGCTCCCAGTCACTTGAAGCGCCGCCTCGATCGTGCGTCACTGGGACACACGCAGTGCAGAGTCCGCACGTCCAGCCTGTCTTGTCGTGATACTGGACGGGCAAGCAGCAAATAATCGTGCAGTCGTGGTCAGACCAAATATTCCTACACTTTAGGAATCACGGTTGCTTTGATAACAAATGATGATGTTGACAATAGACGTATTATCATAATGTCATCATTATTAAATTATTATTTGATATTCAGACCCGCTCAATTTTTTCACGTCCCATTTACTGTAAAGCATCTAATCGCATGGTGTACCATGCAACGCATTTTAGGTTTCATAGGGAATGGTCTGTTCAGCGATCAGTTCAACCAACAAAACTTCATACTATGATTAATTTGCAAAAAGGATTAATTTCTATTTGTTGTACCCATGACTAATATTAAATGTGCTGTTTATCTTCTAAAAAGCTTAGTCGATAGGGAATAGTACTATGAATAATTTACTGTAGTAATTTGCTTTGTGTGCATGGCTGCGCATCTTATCCATAAACCCAAAAACTGATTACAATTGATTTGTACATAATTGCACGTTATTCGTCAGATTTAAAAATTTCCCAATATCTAGCATATACGTTTAAGTATTTTACCTCATTTAGTTTTGTATGGCTATTTTCACTGGATATTCAACAGTATGAGCGTAAAGAGGACGCAAAAATTATTATAAATCTAATATATTACTACTACTATCGATTTACTGTGCATGCAGTTAACATACCTACCAACGCGCAGGCGAGAGATGGTTAATACTGTCGACAGTGACTCAGATGCTATATCTGAAGCACCGGCAGACATACTCGATGCACGATGCATAACTAATCACAGATTGCTGTCATAGACATTGTAGTGAGTCTTACCATGAAAATACCACTTTTTCATACATATTTTTGACAGAATGCATCGAGCACACAGTAAAGCAGGGAACAGTGTGCAAGCATTGTGTCATATAAGCATATTAATACTGATATCGTCTAATAAATATACCACTCCCCATTTATCATAAATCCATATCCCTATTATATTGTTATGAAATTCATTTAATAATTTATGCTATTTTGGTAGCAGATCTATACTACCATCTGGGGGATGCATATAAATGACATTAACTAAAGTTTAAATGTAAAATGTATTCGTCCTTATACTATAAGATGAAAAGATATTTACACACACACGAGTATTACATGCATATCACCAAGCACCTGTTTCTGTCTTCAGACCTTGTCTGTTTATATTTAGCCGTTTACGAGCTCCACACGTTCAACCACCATTACCTGAAAAGGTGCCCCAGAACACTTGCAGTTCTAGTGTCTCGGGATTTCTGTTTCAGTCAGAGTTTGTTATTACTAAGTGTGTTGGAAAGAGCTCAAAGGATCAGCGAACACGCCTTCTGGGGGGAGACGTGAAAGCCAGAGGTAAGTGCCGCGCCAGTGGTGCTGACGTCAACACACCCCGGGATTTGGCCACGTACATTTTAAGGGAGGGGTGCAGCAGGAACCAAGCGATATGAAGTATTAAATGACTGCCACTTTCGCTGCTGTCGTGTTACATGTACAGTCTCCTTCTCTCAATATAGGACCTGCAAATCACACTCCCAAGACGCTGGCACCTATGCGGGTCACTCCAAAGGCCGAGAAAAAAATAGGATGCAGGGTCTTACCCCTCCCTCATGTACTGGACCCAAATAAATGTCCACAATAACCTTACGTTAACACTTCAGTCTGTGGAGGTCTTGCAATACCTTTTTGTTACTAATATAGGTAAAATAATTTTGACTCTTTCCATGATACACATATCTTGTTGCATTTCATATATTCATTTATTTAAACCTCTTTTAGCTCTAAATATTAGAAGTGTGGGTATCAAACCACCTTTTCATTGTCTAACTGTATGCTTTTTAGAATGATCATAGACCCAAATAGTTGCATCTATTTTTGTTTAGCATGGCAGAGCACTGACATGCTGGAGCAACCAAAAGAATGTGTACAGAATCTGTTGTATTTCTGAGTCAGAGTTGGAAAATGTCGGACTCATATTGTGCTATTTATTAATGATATAGAGTTGTATAATGACATAGAGTTGTAATAATATAATGTTGGCCCACCCTTTGCAGCCTTCACAGCTTCAACTCTTCCGGGAAGGCTGTTCACAAGGTTTAGGAGTGTGTCTATGGGAATTTTTGATCATTCTTCCAGGAGAGCATTTTTGAGGTCAGGAACTGATGTTGGACAAGATGGCCTGGCAGTCTCTGTTCTAATTTATTCCAAAGGTGTTCTGTCGGGTTGAGGTCAGAGCTCTGTGCAGGCCAGTCAACTTCCTCCACACCAGACTTGCTCATCCATGTCCTTATGGACCTTGCGTTGTGCACTGGTGTGCAGTTATGTTGGAACAGGAAGGGGCCATCCCCAAATGCTGCAGCATTAAGAGTTCCTTTCACTGGAACTAAGTTGCCAAGCTCAACCTCTGAAAAACAACCCCACCCCATAATCCCCCCTCCACCAAACTTTACACTTGGCACAATGCAGTCAGGCAAGTACCGTTTTACTGGCAACTGCCAAATCCAGACTCGTCGATTGAATTGCCAGACAGCGAAGTGTGATATCATGTCACTCTAGAGCAGGGCTATTCAACTCACGGTCCTCGAGGTCCGAGCACTGCTGGTTTTCCAGCCTTCCTTTACCTGTGAACCAGGTGTGAAGCCTCTGACCAATCAGAATCAGTAATTATTAAACTAACTACCTGGGAGAACTGAAAACAAGGCCTGGATTTGGAATCGAGGTCCAGAGTTGAAGAGCCCTGCTCTAGAGAGTCTCCACTGCTCTAGAGTTCAGTGGCAGTGTGCTTTACACCACTGCATCCGATGCTTTGCATTGCACTTGGTGATGTAAGGCTTGAATGCAGCTGCTCGGCCATGGAAACCGACTCCATGAAGTTCTCCAATGTTCATCGGCTAATCTGAAAGCCACACAAAGTTTGGAGGTCTGTAGCTATTGACTCTGCAGACACTGGCCCAAAGAATATTATTGCATGTGTGAGTATGTGTCCTCTGTGATTGACTGGCATCCAGTCCATGGAGGGATATTAATACTGTCTGATTAAATGGCTACTCCTGCACACTGTGTACCTCAGCGTGCATTATTAGTCTGGGAGCACCTTGGTATCTCACAGGAGGAGCTAAAGGAGGTAGCTGGTGAGAGAGGTCTGGGCAGCCCTGTTCAGACTGCTGCCCCATGACCTGGCTCTGGATAAGCAGCAGAAAATAGATGGATGGATGGACTTATTTGTTATAAGTACTTATTCTTATATTGGACTGTCTTGTCCTATATCTCCATACTCTTTGTTTTATTCTCCCATGCCCAGCCTCAACTGTGGCACAAAAATTCCACTTTATTACCTGAATAACCATAACAGTAAAACTTCTGACAGACTCTGTAGTAACAGAGATGTTGTTTTCCCTGCTTTCTTTCTGTCCATTAGCGGATCCTTCTCTTTAGCTTGGTCTGACTCAGGACCGCCCTTCCCCCCTTTCCCCAGAGTCACCGAAGACGTGGAATGACGCATCCTCTGACGCTGAAGTGGGGGTGGAGAAGCTTGCCGTTTGTTGTGTGTCTTTTTAAGTAAGTTTTCCCCAGTGTGTTTCGTCACTTAGTTTTCATTTAGTGGCTGCTGTTTCCTGACCTTGGGCTTCCGTCAATCCGACAATTGCAAGCCTGCATTTAAAACAAGGCGCTCAATACTAAAACGAGAGGTAGACTGCTAAATGCTAACGTTAAAATATTTAATTCTGCAGGTTTTGTATTGAATTAAAAATGTCGACATCCAAATTTCATCCTGTTAATAATAAGGAAATAACGCCCTTACAACTCTAAGCGCACAGAAAATGAAGAACAAACAAAAATGTTCGTTCTGCATAAATCAATGCAATTATTCTTCTCAGTATGTTGTGGCTTTTTCACTTTGTCGCTTTTTTCCGGACAAACGGCAGGAGGTCTCTTTGATTCCCTCTCTCTGCCACAGAGTCATTTATTAATGTTCTCCACCTACCTACCTGCTATAAATACCCTCAGCCAGTGAGTCATCAGCCCTGTTACCAGCCCTACATCTCTCCCATCATGCCTCGGAGTGGCTAGGTGCAATGTGGGTGGCCCAGGGATCCGGGAATCTTACGTGGAAGCGCGGAACTCCCAGTCGGCTTGACCGGAATAAGAATACGGAGTGGGCTTTCGCACCTTGGATACGTACTGTCTCACTTTCAACCCATCGGCACGACGTTTTTCTCGAAAACGAATACAAATAAAATCTGTCTTCCGGAAGGGGCGGGGGGAGTTGTTTGTATTGGGGAAGATAACTTGACTCATTCTACTCTGAGTCAATGTAGCTCATTTTGAAACCTTTCATTCTCTTATTCCTACATCGCTTTAAATATTTTAATTTGAAATTAATCAGCGGGGTTCTTGATCTCAGTAGGTTAGGACTCTGCTCGTGATCAGAAGGTCGCTGTTGCATTATCTGTATTTGTATTATTCTGCTATGCCTTTACCCATATCACATATGCAATACGTGAAATGCACAAATTTTTCGCAATTTTCTTTTTTATTTCTGTGTTGTTATAGTATGTTAGTGTCGTTAGAATCGTCTTTTTCTTTTGCTATTCTATTTTAGGCTGCTGTAACAAGTAAATTTCCCCTGTATATCTTATCAAATCCTGAGGCTGTAGAAAGATACTGTTGTTGGGCCTTTGAGCAAGACCAATATCCTGTGTTCGATTATTGACACACACGGTGCCGGGATGTGTGTCACTTCCGGATGTAAGCCGCGGAATCTCAGTGGATTAATAATGCAGTCTGCTCATATTCAGTGACTCAGTGCGAAACGTGTTATTTTGCTGCTTTGTCAGATAAGGATGCTTATTTACTTTTTGTGAACTGTGTTGTATGATTGTTAAAACAGATTTTACTAGCAAATTGAAACAAGTTGAGAAGTCAGTGCATTGTATGGCTCATATTATCTCTATAGGAAACAAGATCTTTAGATTTACATTGAAGGTAGCATTGAAATGGAGTTTACAATCATTCACTTTGATAGTGGTTTATAACTATGTGCAGTTATCAATATGAATATAATTAGTGATATCAATAATTTAGCAGGATGTTACGTCAGTACCTATAACCAGATGCTCTAAATATAGAGTAGTTGCTATAGAAATTGCAGCTTCATTGACTCTGTAAGGAAAATACATTTAATACCTTCTGCACATCCAATAGCCTATATAACATTCTACAACAGCTTAACCAACACAGTTAATTATATGAATGTTTTGTTTGTGGGGTGTAAACTTTTTTAAAAGTAGGGTTTTCAATAAGAAAATATATGCACAATATTTATTTTTGTTCCATTTAATTAGATTTTTGCTATTTCTGAGGTCGGTCGACACCCTCACCCTATTCCTAGGGTCTTTAACATTCAGTAATCATCCATGCTAAGTTCCAGACATGACGACTCTGCACCCGAAGAGGCTTCTTCCCCCATTCCACTGTACTCCTAAATAAGGTCCCATGAGAAGCTCACTAGCCCCTGGGGCTCCTTCCCACACATACTCACCCACTATACTTCACACTTCCTTTGACTCCAAGCTTATTTGCACATCTCTCAAACTGCTCTTACGCCACATCTTGCCATATAGCCCTTATTTATAGGCCTGCATGTTTGTTTGTTTCTTAATTAACTGCATATCTTCATATGCTCTCTCATCTTTATTCAGTATATTATTTTGTGTATTGCACAATTACATACTTCTGCCACCACCAAAACAAATTCATTGTACATTTTGTACAAAGTGAATAAAAAGATCTTGATTGTTTACAGTTTTACACTTTGTGCAAGCAGAACAGTCTCCCTTTGCTGGCACAGTAAGGAAGAGGGAGCGACAGGGTTTGTTCATAACATAGATATTTAATAAAACAGTAATTCCTTTTATATTTAAATGTGATTAAAAGTATACAATCCAATAATTAAACATGTTAACATGGGCCGTTGGTAGCGATTGATTGCCTGAAAAACATTTCATGGACTAAGACTTCACGGAGGCGAATATTATGGAACTCTTTTTTTAATAACATGACGCGTAAATCCGAATTAGATACAACATGACCAACATTCTAAATATTACCCTTCAGATTTCTTATTATGAGGTAAACACCGCTAGAAGCTGTAATATCTGTAACGATCCTCATTTGAGACTAGCACACATTTCATAGCATGTACTGATAGTTATTTACTATTTACTAACTAGCATATAGTCACTAATCCCCCCAAGCACTGTTTGCTGATGAAAGCTCATTACAATGATAAACTGAAGTATAATGGACAAAATAGAATACATACTATCACACCACAAATAATTAAAATGAATGCATTTGGGGCTTATTAATAATTAATCTTTTTTTTTTTTTTTTTAATAAACTTGACACCTGTTGTAAACAGATTTTTTAAAAAAAGGTTGGGGGCAGCTTTCATTGAGGTTAAGCACATTGGAAATGTATCCAGTCATCAACAAAGAAGTACATTCCGTTCATGTCAGGCTGCTGCTGGATCCAACCCCTATTCATATTTTTTTCTGCTGAACAATTGTGCCCTCTACTGGCAAATGTCTGAATAAAAGAAAAAAATCCTTCCATCCATCTTCCATTCATCTAGAACAGGGTCATGGTGAGCCTGGAGCCTATCCCACCAAACATAAGACACAAGGCAGGGGATGATCTGGACAGGATGCCAGTCTATGCAAAAAGCACCAACTCAATGGCTGTGGGCAATTTAGAGATACCAGTTCACCTAACTGCATGTTACTGGCCAGCAGGAAAAACCACACAGCACAGGGCACACAGCAGACGGACAGTAGCCCATTACAGGGCACACAGACATATGCAGATACTCACAGACTACAGGCAGTTGAGAGACACCACTTCCCTTAACTTCATGCCTTTGGACTGTGGGAAGGAACCTGCACAACATGGGGAGGGCATGCAAACTTGACACACGCCAAGATGAGATTCAAACCCACAACCCTGAAAGTATGAGGCAACAGTGCATATGCTCTGACTGTGCTGTCTTCAGGTACTCCAGTTTCCCTATGGAGTCCAAAGACACTCAAAATAGGTGTCTCTCAATTGCCCAAGGCAGTATTTCTCAGGGAGGGAGCAAAAACGTGCAGGTCCTCGAGGACTGCGTTGAGAAACACTGGCCCAAAGAATATTATTGCATGTGTGAGTATGTGTCCATTGTGATTGACTGGCATCCAGTCCATGGAGGGATATTAACACTGTCTGATTAAATGGAGTTATCGCTACCATATTATTCAGGAATATATTTTAAAGAGATTTTGTATGAAAGCAAAAAAGTGCACCTTACTGCAGACACCCTCAAATCATTGCTGAAAGGGCAGGAATTCATTAAAACACAACTGATGAACACATTTAGATGAAGCACAAAATTTGTTTTATTACATAATTTAAGGCCAAATTACAAATAAATAAAATAGGACACACTACCAAATATTGTTACAAGGCAGTTTTCAGGCAAATGTGGAAAGAAGACCCCAAAACTGGTCATTATAACAAATATAAGATATTTAAAATGTATATTACAGCTGTACATCTGGGACGTCTAACAAGCATTGATCAAAAGTATATACAATACAAGAGTAACATGGTGCACCCCCCACAAACATCTCCCCTTCAGCATGTACAACATATAAAACACAATGCTTTTTTCCACCATCATGCTCTCTCAATACATCAACAAAGCAAACAGGACTTTCTGTGCATGTGTGCACTATTTCATTTTCCTATTTCTATGTAAACTCTGTATTAATAGAACACAGGCAATCTTCTCCTGAGGTACAAATACTGTACTTCTCACAGTACTGCACTGGTGCTATGTCTGCTGGCAAATCTGCGGCAGCCACTGTTCTCTGTCGCCTTGTTCTTCAGAAGACCATCGCACTAAAAAAATACATTAAGATTTCCACCTTTTAAAATACCCTTTAAGACTATTATAGTATGTGGGGAAATGCAGTCCATCGGTTTTGTCCTGGAGTAACAAACTGGCTCAATAAATTTACAAAATGTAAACCATGCAAAACCAGGCTGAGTGCAGATATTTCAATTACCGTTTCACTGCTAAATACAGGTTGATTCCACCATGAGCTTGTGTAGCTTCCTGGTCCTGTGAGAGTTGAGGCAGAGAAACATGCATCACGGAGGAGGGGAGAACGTACATGTGAGAGGATCCCTAAGAGGATATAATCCTAATCATGTTTGCGTCAGGATGGCAAATCGCTTCAGCTGATTAAGACAGTCAATGCCAGTGCCCTTTGTTGGATACAGGCTGATCTTTTTTGTCCAGAAAGCAGCAGTCATAAAGCCTCCCCAACCTGGCACATCCAGGGCTCAAATGGAAAGCCTTATGGTCCTCCATCGAATCTCTAATCACCTAGGCAGGGCTTAGAAAAATAAATAATGGCTGCAACAAAAAGGATAAATATATGGGTGTAATTCTTTCTTCACGTCAACCTTAAGCAGCAGGCAGTGCCAGGTTCAGTCTCTTAAAGCTCCAAAATGGACATCAACCCCCCGACACTGAACCTAACCCTCTTTTAATCATGCAGTTTGTCCACCAATGACATAAAACTTTATCCATTAATCATCTCCTGCGATCGACCTGGAAACGCAGTGAGATCCACCCAAGGGTCATGCACTTCTGGTATATAGGCAATGTAATGCAGCGGTGGGGGAGAGAGACCGCCCTCACAAGACTGGCTAACTGGAAAAATTCCCGAACTTCCCGATGGCCAGTATGTGCCTGCAAAGAGGTCTCCAGAAAGGACGCATGCTCTACTTTGAGGTAAGCAAGGTTGAGAAGATGGTCGTTTGTCAGAGCCGTGGGCAGAAAACTGGGCTCCTTCACTGTCCTGCGGCCTGTCCTGGTGGGCAGAGTGGCACATGGCCTCTTCTCATTGCCGGCGAGTGTCACTGCTAACGTACACACACAGTATGCAAAGACAATACTAACACAACAGTATTGCACAGAACTTCTCATGGCTTCAACTGTGAATCCTTTCATGGACTATACACAGGGGAAAAAAAAAAAAAAAAAACTACCAGCACTCCACACACATTTACAAAATATTCCTTGAAAAACTCAAACCCTGATGTAAAAAAAGAGGTCACTCATTCAGTAAGAAACAGACTAACGTAACGCAGATTGGTTGAGCGACAGTCATTGTCCATTCGATTTCAGCGGGACCAATCAGACGGGATCTTTCTGTTTGCTGAATCCAATATTCATTTTCTTTTTCCTTTTGGTCTTACTTCAAGTATTTTTTCCCCTGTTCACTGATAGGGCACTGTAGCAGGGCAGGACAGTGTGGGGTGTGTGTGGGGAGGGAAGGGGGAAGGGCGGCTCAGACACCAGCTTCCTCCCAGGCCTGCCTACTTTCCTCCGTACATCCTTTCAATGTCATCCTGGTAGTGAGTCTTCAGCTCCTTCCTCTTCAGCTTGAAGGCATCAGTCACCAGGCCAGTCTCTGGTGTCCACGGCTCTGAGCTCAGCCGAATCTTCTTGGGGATCTCGAAGCGCTCAAGCTGAGCTAAAGAGGAC
The DNA here is from genome assembly GCA_026779585.1 of Mormyrus proboscirostris. Classification (NCBI taxonomy): domain Eukaryota; kingdom Metazoa; phylum Chordata; class Actinopteri; order Osteoglossiformes; family Mormyridae; genus Mormyrus; species Mormyrus proboscirostris. Next base: position 17,943,211 of record JAODKF010000049.1, on the reverse strand, counting down.
AGACGTGTGTCACGGCCGGAAACGCACCACAGAGCCTGGTTAACATTAACATGATGTCCCATTGGTGTCTGGAGGGAGCCGGGCAGCCCAGGGAAGCTGAGCATTTAAAGCACACAGCTTTCCATGCCAGAGGAAAAGCAAAATTATTATTGGCCCACATCGATTGTAGTACAGTTTTTGGATACAAGTCAATTAGTAAGCATTTTAAAGTCAAGTAAAAAACATGTGATAAGACGTCCATATTTATGGTATTTAACTTATATTACTTCCATATAGTACTCTTGTATTGAAGTCCAGTTACTTTGTGAGTTAGCAGTATACTAATTCTGAGGACGACATTCTCTCCTTTTCTTGACTTAACAGTGTTTAGATTTTCTTTCACACCTTAGAATTTCTTTAGCTGGATATTAAAATTAAATGTTTCATCTAAACATTGTGCCATGTAGAATTGAACATAGGCAACATTGCAGAAACAGAAACCCTTAAAGTTGCTAACTGGCATCGTTAAGTGTAGGCCTGCCGACGAGCCTCCCAGCCGGCCTGCCTGCTTGCTGATGAGCCTCCCGGTGCTCCAGATCCCCTACCTGCAACAGCTGCCTCCGTTATTATTGCCAGCACTTCCTGCTCCATCACAGGATTGTTACAGATGTCTTCCCAGGAGCCCCTGATACCCTTCTGCTCTGCTAGAGCTGTCAGCTGCTTCTGATTGGGCACCACAAAACCAATCACGTATGACTCGTCACTGCATGGGGGGGCAACACAGACAAACATCCTGTGAGACCAAGGCAGATATTGAACATCACATACATTTATTCACTTGGCAGATGATTCTGGCATAAAGCAGGGTCAGCGAATCCCTGGAACAATTGGGGTTAATGGTATCGCTCAACGGCCCACTGGCAATCTGATTTAACCAGCCATGGGACTTGAACTCACAACCTTCCAAATGTGGAAACAGGTCCCTATCCTGCTGAGCTAGACACCGTCCCATCAAATACTGGGGATGAGTGCCTTAGATCAAAAGAGAGTGCAATACACAACTTGACTAAAACCAACTATATGAACAGAGCACTTCAAATCTATGTGGTGGCTGGTTTTACTATGCATGGACTAGAGGGCTTGGACATGACTGGCATGCAGATGGTATCTGAAGGATAAGAACATAAGAACTACACAAACGAGAGGAGGCCATTCGGCCCATCAAGCTCGCTTGGGGAGAACTTAACTAATA
>JAODKF010000049.1:17921141-17936752 GCA_026779585.1 Mormyrus proboscirostris | reverse complement strand
CCCCCCCAGAGGTGTACCAATGTACCACCATTGCTGTACAAGTGATTTATTTTTTTATTAACGCTTAGTGATGCCATGTTTCCTCTCCATGTCTATGGAGGTAAACAAACAATTATACGAATTAATTTGGGCTGGTTATTTTTCAGTTATGCATTTATAACTGTTTTTTTTAGTGGTTGCTAAATTAAAACCTCAACAGTTTCTGGGTCAGTTAAAAGTAAAGTAAGAACAGCCTAACTACACCTCGCACAGCCTGTCTATGACTCAGGCCAATTTAGCGGATTTGCTGTGGGAAGTGAGAGTTTCCTGGTGTGTGACTCCCAGCCACACATGAAAAAACAACTTGGGATAGATACATTTTCATTTCCACTTCCATAACGGTAAAGTAATGGGTTTCGTGTACACCCAACTGATATCAATGTAGTCAATAAAAGGCAAGAAGCCCCCCCCCCCCCACCATTCTCGAACATGGTAATCTGTTATGGTTCGGCATTCACACTGGAGCCATGTCAGAAAGTAACCACTAGTTATTGGGACAGCTGCTAATGATGCTACGATGCTTTGGTCCCATTCCTCCATGACACCATAACTGTAAAATGGCTAAGAATAAATGGGTTTCAGTGTGTGTGAATTGCATATAAGACAGCGAAAGGAGAGATGCTAAGTTAGCTCATTTTATTAGACTTTATAAGAGTGTCTGCTAAATGACAATATAATATGACCTGTTAGTGCTGTTAACCAGCTGACTGATTTGCTGGATAGATAGTAAGACAGTTTTTGCCATAGCGGACCACTACAGACAAATGTAATCAGTGGAAACAGTCTTACTGAGGACAGACACATACATAGATACATAAATACATACATATGTACACTATATGGACAAAAGTACTTTAATTATTGAATTCAGATGTTTCATTCAGACCCATTGCCACATATGTATAAAATTAAACACTATACAGTCAGGTTTACAAACATTTGTGAAAGAGTGGGTCACTTTGAACTGCTCAGTGAATTCAAGCATGTGGCAGACCATGTAAAGTAACAGAGCGGGTCACCGAGTGCTGAGGTGCATAGTGTGTAAAAGTCGCCAACGCTCTGTTGACTCAATAACTGCAGAGTTCCAAACTTCCTCTGGCGTTAACCCCAGCGCAACTGTGCACTGGGAGCTTCATGGAATGGGCTCCCATGGCTGATTAGCAGCATGCAAGCCTCACATCACTAAGTGAAATGAGAAACGTCAGATGGAGTGGTGTACAGCACGCTGCCACTGGACTCTGCAGTGGAAACGTGTTCTGGGAGTGACGAATCACACTTCTCTGTCTGGCAGTCTGATGGATGAGCCAGGGTTGTTGGATGCCAGGAGAACGTCACATGCGTGATTGCATTGTACCAAATGTAAGGGTTGGTGGAGGAGGGACAATGGTATGTGGTTGTCTTCAGATGTTGGGCTTGGCCCCTTAGTTCCACTGAAGGGAACTCTTAATGCTTCAGCATAGCAAGACATTTTGGACAATTCAATACTTTGTAGGAACAGTATCTGGCATGCTGACATTTCTCATAGACACACTACAAAATCCTATGGAAAGCCTTCCCAGAAGACTGGCAGCTATTACAGCTGCAAAGGGGGAACCAACTCCATGTTGAGGTCTATGGATTTAGAATGAGATGTCATAATATAATGGCCAGGTCTCCAATACTTTTGTCCATATAGTGTACATATGATCTCTCCATGACAGCGCTGTGGTGATTTAAGGACCAAGGCCCAATACCACCTGCAGTTCAGACTAATCTGTCTGAAACTAAGCATGTCTAGGCCTGAGCAGTACTTGGATGGGAGACCAAGTAAGAAAGCTGGGTTGCTGCTGGAAGAGGTGCTGGTGTGACTAATGGGGGAGCCCATTTTGTGGTCTGTGTGGATCCCGATACAAAGCAAACATGTTTTAGTGAAACTTAAAGTCCTTACACTATAATGTCCATATACATAAATTAAAGTAAGAAAAAGCCTGACCTTAAGCTGACTGGTGAAGTAAGAATTGCATGTTAGTATTGATATTGAATCTTGTCCAGCCATATAATATTTAGTCATTTTTTGAATTCAGTACAAAATACCACACCACAGCACACAGTGCGCAACAACGAAATGTGTCCTCTGCATTTAACCCAAATGTGACTTTCGTGACATAGCAGGGGGCAGCTAATTCAGCGCCCGGGGAGCAGTGCGTGGGGACGGTACCTTACTCAGGGTACCTCAGTGGTGACTGGCTGGTGGAGGATTCGATCATGCAATCATGCAATAACCATCAAGCCACCACTGCCCAATTATAATCTTGGGATTTTGCATGGGATAGGCATATTTTTTCCAGAATCTACTGTTCCGGGTCACTGTTGTGTAAACCAGACTAGAATGAGAAAAACCTCTGAATAAAAGGCTAATAAGTAACTAAATCACAGGCTGGTTGATTTGGCTGATACAAAAATCTCACTTGCCAGCACACATTACAAACGAGATCATATGATTAGTCTGAGGAGTAAATAAGTTTACGAGGTAGAATGTTTTAGCTCTCGTTTTGGAAAAGGTTGTAAATAAAACTAAGAATATCTTCTAAACACTTACCCTGCTCAGGGTAACATGGAGGCAAGCAAGAACACTCCACACACAGAGTGGAGGTGAGATTCGAACCCCCGACCCAGAAGGCCTTCGGCGTTAGTGCCAGGGACTGAGCTAACATGTCGTTCTATTAGCATTTTTAAAATTCATTTATCTGATCTTATATCTAAAGCAACTTACAGTAGAGGGAAGGGTAACAATTTGTGTGCGTTCCGTGGAATAATCCACCGGAGAAATTTGAAATGGCATGAAGTAAGAGGAGAGTAATGTCATCATAATGAGGGAACATGGACCAGCCACTATTTGCCCTGTAAGAAGGATGGCATCGCTTTTGATGAGTTCAAAGTCACAAATCGATGTGACCACCATGTGTCACAATCACAGGATTTAGACCTGCTGAAACTGACAGTAAAAACCACTAAGGCCAACCTAAGAATCTTACCCCATTAAACAACCGATTAATCTCCTCGTACCTCTACTCAAATGGCAGTTCCCACAACGCACCAGGAAAGCCATGTCACATATCCCCCCCCCCCGAGCTAGTGCCCACGTTTGCCCTGACCTTCTTGAAGACTTTCCCATTGGGTTGCAGCTCATCCTCTTCGCTGAGGAGCACCCGAGTCCCCAGGCAATCCCGGCGGGGGAACAGCTTGGCCGAGGTCGCGAACACCTTGTCCAGCGTATCACAGCCGGGCCGTAGCGAGCTGGCCAGGCACCGTGTGCTGTTCACGGCCCTGTAGGGGCCCGCGGGGCCCCTCATTGGTACCGCCTTGCCTCGGCGGGCACGCTTCTGCCTGACCGAAGCACCAGAAAACAGGAACCAGGGCAGGAAGATGATGCTGGAGTAGATCCAGACGACACAGTGGAAGAGCAGTGACAGCAGGGGGTGCACGTCCGACTTCAGCTTCATGGTGAGTGGGGGGGGGCAAGGATGAGCAGCGAGTCTCAGGCCTGTGATGATGTCACTGCTGGATGAGCCCTCTGCACCAAAGTAAAAGATGAGAGACGGCAAAGAGCCTCTGAACCTTCCAGCCAGGCATTTCCTTAATGTACATTTTACAAGATCTTTAGCATACATTGATGAAAGGGGGAAAAAAAATTATAAAAAGAAATAATCTTTTGTCCAGTAAGTGACCTACAGTCTATGCCGAAATGTTTGGGCTTGGGATACACCCTGAACTAACATGGAAAAAAATGGAAAGATACTAAAATCAGATAAGGCTGAGTCACTGAACAGTTACTTCTTTTTAATGATTTAATAAAAAAAAAAGGCATAAGTAAACCAAAACCAAGCAAATGTCACTAACCTTCCTGCAAGAATCAAAAACTAAGCCCTTAAATGCCAACCAAAACAAGTTGAAAGAAACCCCTGTCACCCGAACTAAAAAAGGGACGTGTGAGATTATGGCCTTAACCCTAACCCAAAGCCGGGACCAAACACCAATGAGCTGCAGTAAGAGCCACTGGGCTCTCCCTCCCCAGCTAGAGAAGTAGAGAGTTATACCACAATGTTCATAGGAAACAAACTGGGAGCATTCATGTGGATTATTTCACAAAGTCCAAAGTAGGTGAAAGGTATCCCCAGTGGCATAACAACCCACCTTAAGGTCCTGTGGGTGGAGGGGGGCCATAAATCTCAGCCAAAAATTGCACAAGAGTCCTCAGATTAACACAGAAATATGTACACCCTGTCAACATGACTGGACAGTTTCAGGTTTAGCTACACAGAAATGTAAAACTACCCTAAACATGACCACGGGAGTTCTACACTCGGGTGAGTGGCCAATTTTATCAGTGCAGTCAGAGATGTCACGGTTGCAAAAGCACACACCAGCAGGCCCCTCATTAATGATGAGGGCGATGCAGACTGCGGTCACACACACACACACCCCTCCCTGGCGTTACTTAAAGAAGCCAGCAGCTCAGTGTGGAGATGCCGTCAAGCATTCACGTGTCACCCAGGATCAAGCAGGAAAGATCTATTAGCCTTGGACTGCAGGCATGACGATGTGTCACCGAGAGATGGCAGATAGCCATAGTAAGAAACGGCTATGCAAACCAGAGAACCTTTATTATTAAAACGAAAAAATGCGAAAGGTCACTCTAAATGACTTTCGAATTACGGCAAGGTGTCGAGTTTAGGCAATGACTCAGTCTGTCCTTAATTTCTCCACCCACTGCAGAATTAAAATAATTGTCCCAAACAGGAATGTCTTTCGATTATATAGGTGAGGCTATGTTTAACGGCCGAGTAGGAAGCAAAGTAAACTTTCCACATCGAGTTCATAAATGTGGCTGGCAAGGTTGAGCTACGGAAATGAAACGGGGTCTGTGGCTCTCGCCAGCCATCGGGGGCCGTAAAAACCGGGGATTGACGGGAATGGAACACCGTGGCCTCAACAAGCATGCAGACAGGTTGGGCAACAAATCTAATGTTGTGCAACAAATTTCCCATCATAGATATTTTGCTTGCATTTTTAAGGAAAAGAAGGAAGCATGACTGCTTCATTTCAGCTTCGTCTTTAATCGAAATCGGCATGATCTTTGTGGTATAGCAGGGTCATCAGACTCGCTGTCACCCCAATTGCAAGGCACTCCTCCACAATGACATAGCATCGTTTACTGAAGCGGATCCTGACATGCCCTGATAGTGGGTCCAACATAGTTGGCATTTGTCATACTGGCAAATTTAAAGTGCTAAAATGGCTGATTACATACCTGCCTGTGTGAAGCTGATTGCACACTTGAAAAATAAATCAACTAAATGTAAAACTCGACAAATATCTCGGACATACCAGTTGTATAATGTCGGATCAAAAAAAACAAGCACCCTACAGTTAAAAGGTATTATTCCGATGGCGCGATGAGGTGCACGTTACGATGCTTTAAAGCACGCAGATATCCACTAGCCTGCCTCCTCCCTGTCTTCCCATAGGCCAGTTTTATTAAACGTTATCATATCTCATTTGCAACGTTGTACAACAAATGAGGATATAACAGCAAACCCCCGCTGGATTCTCAAGATCAGACAGCGACATTCAATTTGAAGATGAGATAAGTACGCTGGTTAAACGGGCTGAGTACCGGCCATATCTGCAAATCCTATCCGCTGGATTTAAGGTTGTTAAAGCGATAGCAAATACCAAGACAATACACTCACCTTATTCTAGCTATGAGTATCCTCACAACAGCGGACGCTTTTGTCTGGAAAAGTAAGCAATCACAAATATATAACAATCTGTAGAGAAAATAAGAAATACGGTAATGCACGACGCTAACAGAAAAACCGAAGCAAATTATTTCTTCCGATACCGGTCCTCGGAATTCTACGGGGTAATAGTAGGAAACGTCGTCAAGGCATTGGCTGATCCTAGCCCCTGATTGGATAATTCGGGGTGGCGCGTGCTGGAGTAACGTCTATGACGTCGCAAATGGGCCCGCGAGGCTACTCGCGGTCAGTGAGCGAGCCCCACTTCTGCAGTCAAATTTATATCATCCATGTGGTATTTTCATTTTCTTGTCATCATCAGATGACTCTGGGACGCATTTTATTCTCACTGGAAGGAAGAATCAAATGCGTCTATAAGCACTCGGTGAATTTTGGTGAATTTGCACACAGAAATCTTTAAATTTTGGCACAGATTCCGCATTACTTCCCCATTCTTTGTTTCTGTCCAAAACGGCGTGCCTCGTGGCTATCAAGTGTAGTCGTTTTCAGTTTAAGCATTCATCTCTCATTCCTTCATGCTTATTTTGACAACATTTATTGCTACTGATTAACCATTTTAAGACTAAAGAGACATGGTGGGGAGGAAAAGAAAGAAAAAAAAGTTTCGAGGATGTGAGAGAAAGGGTGTAAGGAAGGAGAGGACTCAAGATGGAAGGGGAAGTGGCGCATGGAAACCAAATAAACGAGAATGGACGTTCAGCTCATGGAGAAAGTCGCGATGAATAGATTGTTTGAAAGTTTATGCATAGATTTATGTATCTAATCGTATATCATAGACGACGGGCATTTAATCTAATATAGGTCCCACTTAATCTAAAAGCATATCTTTAGACTTTTAGAGGAAACAAGAGAACCCTTGACACACCATCTAAAAATGTGAGACAAAACGAACCCTAAACTGAAAAAATAATGAGGAACTTCTGCAGAATAATTATCCTTATGGTGAGGCTACGCACACTGACAGTCTGGTGCATCAAACGCCAAATGCCATATGATGCTGAGGTAGGTTATAAGGAGAGGTGAAGGTTATAGGTAACATAATACAGGCTATTTTAATTACGTTTCTCGGTAAATCTGTGACAACAAATACCGCGGCTTTGACTTGACACATTATTTTATTACTTTCGGTAGCTATGTAAGAGATTATGGACGCTGCCTATATTAATGCTGTTCCTTGCACAACAAGAATGGATTGGAGTGGGACCTGCAGTTTATTAGGAATACACTATTTTAAGGCCACCATATTGTGAAATGTATATTTGTAGCCATATTGTGCAGTCTATGTTCCCAAAAAAACGAATAAATTTGAATATTCTTAAACTACGCTGGTATTTTTCACGTCTGCGCCGCTGGTGTAGTGGTATCATGCAAGATTCCCATTCTTGCGACCCGGGTTCGATTCCCGGGCGGCGCACTATCTTTTGCGTATATATATTGCGTTATATTATATTATATTATTTCGGGTTTTCGCTATAACTACCTAATTAGATCACTAATTAAAGGACTGAATGGTTGAAGACTCCTTACGCCTGGGTTTGAACAGCTGACGTGAAAGTTATTCCAAAAACCTGAATACACACCGGCCCTTTCTGGACAGGATTGCCAACCCCTGTACAAAATCGTACAAGATGAATACGGCGACATCTAGTGAGTGGAAAGTGTAAACATATTAGCAGCCATTTTATTATTAGGTGTCTTACACTGTGCCTACATTAAACAGTACCATTGTCGATTAACAGAAGTAGTTTATCGTATTTTTTTTTTTTTACTAATTGTGAGAATCTTATTTAAAATATTAAAAATATATATAATTTATAGTATTGATTTTATACAGGCCCTATAGCAGTCTACTCCGACTGCATTTGGGTCCTTCATAACAAGAACACTGTCAGGTAGTGAACATGCCGACTGTAAGCGTTAAAAGGGATCTTCTTTTTCGAGCCCTGGACAAGGAATACAGTAAGATTGTTTTGTTTTCGAAAGATAATTCAGTGGTGTTCATATTTATTTGACATGGAATTGTGATCCAGATAAGCGACAGATATTGTCTTATGAATGTAAGCGGCTGGTAGGTTGGGTAGATCGCTCAAATGATCGCGGTCAGTTTTCTTAGAGTAACATCAACAGGTGGTTTTTCAGATGACAGGTCGTAGACAAGGTAGCAATTAAATTTACACTGAAACGGGGAGTATCTGTTTCGAATAGCCCATGATGTTAGTATTTTTCAAGGAAGATCTGTAAAAATCATGACCACTAGGTGGAGTAACGATGCGGTCTTTGCAACACGATTGCATCATTTCATCATTTAAATGTGGTACTATCCAAGATTCCTCATTGTTGCTTTACCTGTTATGTACTGGGGGAAGTGTTACCTTATTTAGAAGTGTTAAGTTGACGCGTTTTATTTATCTACATCTGTCTGTAGACTTACTTGATGCCAGGCATACCGATCTGCATTGTGCTTTTGTCAAGTTTTCTTCTGATGTTTGACATGTTCCTTAGGCTTATTATTTACTTGCCATTTTTATTAATCCCCCTACAGCTGATGAGGAGTTTGATGAGCTCTGCTTTGAGTTTGGCTTGGAGCTTGATGAAATTGTGAGTCATACATTCTGAGTCTGTCTCTGAATTATTGTACCTGAAAATAACATATAACATATGAAGTAACCTAATAGATTTGAATGAGCAGAAATAGCATTGTTGTTGATGCAGAAAATGAGGTGTGTGTGGCTTATGTGCCTAGACGTCAGAGAAGGACATCATACTTCGAGAGCAGGGGGACGTGAAGGCAGAGGGGGCTTCCGATGTTATCCTGTACAAGATCGACGTACCGGCCAACCGCTACGACTTGCTGTGCCTGGAGGGCCTGGTCAGGGGGCTGCAGGTCTTCAAGGAGAAGTAATGACCCCTCCTCATGCCCTCTCCCACCTCCCTCTAAACCATCTGAAGTCACTCTGCTGACCACAGGATTCAAACCAGCGACATTGCGATGAAAGACAGGGAATTGTAACATGCAGAGCTACACACTGGTCCATTACGCATTTTGTGTCCATGTGTGTTCGTGTGTGGCTTTTCACATATGCTTCTGCTTGTCTGCTTTGACGTGTGCAGGATAGATGCCCCCCGTTACAAGCGAGTGCCTGCATCCAGCGGGGAGCCACAGAGGCTGATCATCACTGAAGAGGTAGGTGACCTCCTGGCACGCCTGACTCCATCTTAAGGGGCGTGGCGTCTGCCTGGGGCATGTGGATTCACGCCCTGGTCCTCCCCCCCCACAGACGGCGGCTGTGCGCCCCCATGCAGTTGCTGCCGTACTTCGCAACATCACCTTCACCCCAGAACGCTATGAAAGCTTCATTGAGCTGCAGGAGAAACTGCACCAGAACGTATGCAGGTCAGTGTCATACACTTTCAAGGCCAGATGTGTTTACTCCCCACACAATAATACACTTTTACATTTCATTTACTTGGCATATCCAAAGCAACATATCAGTAATGATCCGAGTCAGCCAGTATCTGTGAACCTGTGACCTGATCACAGGCATAGAGCCACACGCCACCTGACATGATATAATAGCTGTCCCCTCGTGGTGTCACTTGGTAGACCCCGCTAGGATGGGTTCTCTGGGTGAACCATCGTAGCCCTGGGCTGTCTCTACAGGAAAAGGACTCTTGTGGCAATTGGGACGCATGACTTGGACACCCTGGTGGGGCCCTTCACTTACACAGCCAAACCCCCAGGGGACATCCTGTTCAGGCCCCTAAACCAGAGCAGGGAGTTCACTGCCACTGAGCTCATGAGCCTCTATAAGGTAAGGCCCTCTGTGTAATCTGAACCACTATACCTCCTCCACACCTCTGTAGATCTCTTCTAGATGGGTGTATGGAAAGGAAGGAAGGAATGAAAGAAGCTTTTTGTCCTGAAGGGAATTACAGCTGTGAATAAACACTACTAGACCATAAAACTCAATTTACAATATACAGCACAATTTAACCAAAAAATGTAATGTGCAAAAACAGTATGTGCAGAATTGTACAGTAACAGACAGATTGTGTTCTGGTAAATTAGGTCAGGAGAGCCACTAACTGCAGAGTCTGATAGCCGCTAGAAAGGTCTCTGCGGTGCTATAAAATCCAGATGAACAATGATGCGTTTAGGGAGAATACAGCTGCATGGGAGGGGTTTTATTCTGAGAATAAGATCAGACCTTCTGTCATTTGTGATTTGTTATGTAAATGACCAGTGAAAGCTTCTAATGGGAAAGAGGTGCTGGGCGGGATCACATGATGTGAAGGTTTGCGTATTTTCCTAATGTTTCAGACGGACAGCCATCTGCGGCACTACCTGCACATCATTGAGGACGAGCCGGTGTTCCCCGTCATCTATGACAGCAACGGTGTCGTCCTCTCCATGCCTCCTATCATCAATGGTGCGCCATGGGCATTTTATCCCTTCGTCATCGCAGTTGGATTTATTTGCGGCGTGGTATCATTTTGCAGGGCAGGATTTATGTGTGTGCTTCTGTGCTGATGATGATCTGTTGATGTTCTGCTCTCGTAGGAGACCACTCAAAGATCTCCCTGAACACAAAGAATGTGTTCATTGAGTGCACAGCAACTGACCTCACTAAGGTAAACGCGTTATAACAGTCACACAATATGTGTTGTTGTCTATATGCAGTACTGTCCAAAAGTTTTGAGCAAAGAAAATATTTAAAGCTGTTTATCTGTGTATTAAGTGTATTTGAATAAAATAACATTAGAATATATGCAAATTAGCAGTAAAAACTAGAGCTGTAACAACTATGCAATTAAGTCAATAATAATCAGTAATTAAAATAGTTATCAGTGAATTTTATTTCCATTTTTGTGACTTGCTGCATAAATTGCATCTAATGACATCATCACTCAGCAATGTTAATCTTTCACATGCTTATAATGATGCAGAACCCTTGTTCAATCTAGGTCACGTCACAACCCAAGAGAACAAGCAATATATGGTGGAGATATATTTAAATAGAAATTCTCTACATTGTGTAAAATTTTACAACTATACCTTAAAAGTACTTCTTGATTTAATTATTTTGTTTTTTTATACATAAAGCATTTGCACTCTTATTTAAACTCTGTGTTTTGGCCCAGCTAATTGATTAGTTGATTTTTGCAGCCCTATTAAAAACTAACAAGTATTTCTTCTATTCTAAAAGTTACCAGTCCGCTTCAGTTCCCTAATCTCTCCTCAGGGGTATTTGTTGCATTTCACCCCCAGCTCAATTAATTCATTTTAGTTGTTAGATAATTGAATTGCGGTATTGATTAGCCAAACATGGTAGGATGGTGGTTGAGTGAAATATATATATAGGTGTATTAGATGGTTGCTGCAAATACTGGGGTGACTTTAGGAGTGATTTGGAAATGTTATGGTCCCACACTTTCACAGACATCATATCATAGTTTTACACCAACATCATTGTACCTGTATAGTGCAAGATTCAGGTCTTTCATATCTACGGTTATTTATTTGCAGATGCACTGCATTTGAATTTGAGTTTAATTTTATTCCCTCAATAGGGAATACATATAATTTTCAGGACTAGTCTGTTGCCATTGCTGCAAAACAGGGGCATACTTAGAAATTCTGGACCCTCCCTCCTCATGTTTACATAGAATTTTACAGATTCAGGGGGCCCTGTCAAAGTGGTGGGTCCCCTGAATCTGCTTCAGTATCCATGCCCCTCTAATACCAATGCTGCGGACATATTATTGTTAGTGCGATAACTCAAATAGTATTCGACAGATGTTTTTTCAAACTTTGCAGATACATTGTCTGTGTGATGAACTGAAACAGATTAAATTTTGAGACAGATTTGGAAGTTTGTACCTGCGTTCATAGTGGGGTATAGCATGGTTCAATTTTAGGGCCGCCATTGTTCCTAATTTACATTAATGATATTGACACCAATTCATACAGTAAACTGGTTAAATTTGCAGATGACACTGGTGGATGGTGCAGCAGATACTGAACTAGCAGCACAGAGGCTGCAATGGGATCTTGATTTAATTAGTGACTGGGCTGATACCTGGCAGATGAAATTTAACATAGATAAATGCAAGGTAATTCATGCAGGGAGGAGAAATATAAAGTACAGATATTTTATGGGTTCCACTGAAATAAAGGAAGCTGATTATGAGCATGTTGATGCTTCCCTGTCCCGCTCTTGGCAGTGTGGGGAAGCAATAATAAAAGCCAATAAGATGTTGGATTATACCTCTAGGTGTGTGGAGTTTCAGTCAAGGGAGGTGATGCTACGATTATACAATTCCTTGGTAAGACCCCACCTAGAATACTGTATGCAGGTTTGGTCACCATACCTTAAAAAGGACATTGCTGCCTTGGAAAAGGTGCAACATAGGGCTATAAGAATGATTCCTGGTCTTGGAGGAATGTCTTATGAGGAGAGGTTAGCTGAGCTGAATCTCGTTAAGCTCAAGCAAAGGAGGTTAAGGGGGGACACGATCCCGGTCTATAAGATTCTATCAGGTCTGGATGCTGCTTAGCTAAATGGCTACTTCAATATTAGATTAAATACTAGAACTCATGGCCATAAGTGGAAATTAGTGGGAGAACATTTTAAAATTAATTTGAGAAAGCACTTCTTCACACAGCGTGTAGTGAATAGTCTTCCTGTTAGTGTACCACAAGCTAAAACCCTGCAGTCCTTTAAATCAGAGCTAGATAAGATTTGTACAACTCTGAAATATTACTTAAGTACTCCACAAACAAGCTTGATGGGTCGAATGGCCTCCTTTCATTTGTAAATTTCTTATATTCTTATGTCTGTTGTGGATTCTAGCCAGTAAAGCGGAAACATTATATATAGTTTTGTTTTATTTGCTCTTAAAACTGCTATGGAAGTGCCTATTTGGGGAAGATGGTCAAGGGATCATTAAATCAGAGCTAAATAGAAATTACATAATTTTAGCAGAGTCATGTGTAACTTAATGGCAGGGATACGGTATGAGAATGCCCAGAAATCATGCAGTGTACTTACACAAACCAATATGGTATAGCCTGCTACACTAAACTTTTTTTTTATAGGTAGAAAGTAAACACATAAACCATACCAATAAGGTATTTATCAACTATTATGTACTGTACATAACTGTATGTGGTAATCTTGCACGACTGGCTGTGCAGCAGGTTTGTTTACACGTCATTGTTTGGCGCACTACTGTATACCTAATAAGGTCAATTGTTCTGCACAAAATCCAAACACTATTTCACTGTAACATTTTGATTTTGCTGACGGATTCAAATATCTGTGAGAATGACCAAATATAAGCATTGTAAGCTACAGCCATGCTTTCATTCGTGCAGTAAAACATTTTTTTGTGGATTTCATGCCTGGGGAAACACAATACCGTCATTCTGGCAGCCTCCCTCTGTTAGCTAATTTGTTAGTTTTAGACTTGTTCTTGCATATTGCCTTCTATTAATTGATGTGCTGGAAGTAATAATGATCCCCAGTGCCCTGACCAGTGTAACTGGTTAGAAGATGGATGGATGGATGGATGGATAAATCGGGCTCAGAATCGGGCTTAGTCTTTAACAGGCTAATAGTGAACATGGCAGGTTGAAAGCAGTGTGGATTGGAATGAAAACATTCTGGCTGGGGGTTCGTTCAGGAATAGGGTTGAGAACCACAACCGTACACTACCTGGGATGTGCCCCAGGCCCCCACCCAGCTGAAAGATGGAAGGATTGAACAGTCCTCCTCTGTTTTGAGAATCTGTATTCATGTTGCAAGTTCTTGTGATGTTGACCGTAATCTAGAGTTTTCTGTTCTGCTTGCTTACTTAGGCAAAAATAGTTCTGGACATGGTGGTGACGATGTTCAGTGAGTACTGCGAAGAACCGTTCACGTAAGTCCAGACTCGACACGTTGGAAATGCATAACATGACATAGCATTTATTTAGCAGGTGCTTTGTCCAAAGTGATGTGCAAGTGAGGATCAGAAAGGTGCAGCTGAGCTTCATTAAGGGTGCAATAAAATTTGAAACCACACCCTTCCAGATGCACGTGCAGGTCCTTATCTCACTTAGCATACATTAGGTATGTATGCGTATACACAGAAGGTCATTGGTTTGAATCCTGTGTTGGAAAAGTAATTGTTGTGCCCTTGAGGGTGACCTTTAACCAATTGCTCCTGACATGCTGGATGCAATCTGACCTCATGCTCTGGTTTTGCTTACTTTGGGTGACACTTATGACCAAAGTATCCAATAAATCAATGAAGGTACAGGCATGCTTTAGCTATGTCTAAAACCCTTCTGCTTTCCTCTCACAGCGTGGAGGAGACCGAGGTGGTGTATCCAGACGGAAGGACAGTCCTCTACCCGGTATGTCCTCTGCCCTTCACCCTACCGTGACTCTGCTTCGCCAGTGTACATTTACCTCCATGTTCATTATTACATCCTTAGGAGCTGGAGTACAGGATGGAAATCCTGTCCGGAGATCTCATCAACTCGCGGGTAGGCATTAGGTGAGTGCGGCTTGGCGCGGCAGCAACGGGGAACCAAACATGCTGAGCTCAGCGTGCCGGACCCGGCTTTTTACCGGGGACAGGCTCGCGTTGCAGCCGCCATGTCCTCCTGGTCTTCAGTATACATTTCCAATGCTCGTCTTCCGTTGCGTATCGAGTAACGTCACTGTTGCTTGGTTACGCATGGGCTGTCAGGGGTTGCATTCAGTCTGTGTGGGTGTGTGTGTGAAAAGAGAGCTGCGTATATGAATCGTGTTTACGCTGCATGTGCTGTGAATGAGGTATCATCAAAAATTCTTAATAAGCATTCTGTATACAAGGGGTGGTTTCTGGTTGTGAGATCAATCTGTGCCTGTTAGTGGAATGCTTTGGGTTCACATCTCACCGCTAGAAGGAAATAACATCACTATTTGGCCCTTCAGCTGTAGACCCTCAAAAACTATTCTAGGGAGGCCAGATAAATGGCTGACCTTGTGCTCTGACCCCAGACTTTTTTCTCACTTGTATATCGTGCTGTGAGAACGTATTCGCCTCTATTTTTTCTTAATCATAACGTAGTTATTTCCGATCATAATATAAAGGACAAGCTGAGTACACACACTCACTTTTTAAGTGACCCTTTGATTTATTGAATAAAAAATTCGCCAGCACCCATATCACCCATGTGGCATAGTTAATGCCTGATTAGTCACTCAATGAACCAATGAATTAAATCTAAGTTGTGGCGTATTAAATTAGGCACACCCAAGCTTGATTGCTGCCAGCCCCGTTGAATCTACGCATCACTTAAATAGAATCATTCCAGCAATGTGGGGTCAGATACCCTGTCTCAATCAGGAGAACTTCCTGAAGACCTGAGAAAGTTAGCTATTAAAATATATCAGTTCGGAAAAGGTTACAAAGCACTCTCTAAAAGCCTTGGATTCCCGCGAACCACTCTAAAAGCCATCATCTCCAAATGGACAAGATTTAGAACAGAGGCAGATCTGGCCAGTAGCGGCCGGCCTAGCAGAATTAGTCCAAGAAGGCATGGAAAACTCATCAGGAATGTCACAGAAGACCCCAGACTATCATCTAGGGAAGCGCAGGCCTTTCACAGGACAGTTAATGTCTGCATTCATGGCTCCACCATTAGCGGACAGCTTGCTGTACAAAAAAAAAAAAAAAAAAAAAAAGAGCAGGGTGAGGGCGGTGTAAAAATAATTTCCCCATGGGGAGCAATAAAGT
>JAODKF010000049.1:17895849-17907052 GCA_026779585.1 Mormyrus proboscirostris | reverse complement strand
AATAAGAACTGGTAAGTTACTAGTGTCCTCAACAGTGAATACCCGTGCAAAACTATCATTGAACTCATTTACTATATTTATGTCGTTTTCAATTATAACACCCTTACTATCCTGCAGATTAGTAATTTCAGCCTTTGAAGCTCTTTTACAGTTAAAATACTGGAAGAAACTTTTAACGTCATCCTTAGCCTCCAAAGCAATCTTCCTTTCGACATTCTGATGTTTTGGGCCCCCCTGTTGGTCACAAACAGTCACTACACTTAAATATTTTTTTCTCAAGCATCATGTTCTGTAACGATCTTCTGACCCCGCTTGCTAACGATTTATTTCGTTGTTGCAACATTTCTAACCGGACACCAGAAATAACAAAAACTCCTGGTCAGCCTCAATCGCTCGGACTGTCCTCCTCCAATGTCCATTGAAGAGTTTAGATATATCAATGGTGACACCAAGAGTAATTGTAAAAAAACCTACAGATTTTAAAGAAAAAATATTAATTTAAAATGATCAAAGCCATGACAGACATTGCTGTTCATGCGCCTCTAGAAGGACCAAAGGGTAAAAACTAGGGGTGTAACGATATACGCCCAGGACACGAGACGAGACATATTGGTTTGACGAGAACATGACGATATATTTTAATAATATTTTAAGGAACACTTCAAAGAGTAAATATATTGCTGGAAAGCAGCATTTTATTTGATTAATTTGAAAGACAAAAAACGCCAAACAATGCAGATGTATGTCAAAATGCGTTAAATAATCACCATCATCATATGCAGTAAAGAACAGAACAAATATCTAGCACCATAAAATATGCCACCAGAAACTCAAATGACAGGCTTCTCTCCTATTTGACTTCTCAAATGAACAATAAATATAAACAAAACAATATAATTAACAAACATAAAACTTTCAAAAAATATTTTCTTCACCGGTGCAGTGAATTTAAGTAAAGAGCTGTGATGGTGCTAGAAATGGCTTTGCATAGTAGTAGCGTTAGTCGCTGTGTACGGTATTATTTGTCTACAATATGCTTACAGATGGTTCGTGTTTTGTCTGTCACCCTTTCTCTGTTTATATTTTCCGCCGGGTACCCAAAATGCTGCCACACAATACATTTACTATAGCAATTTCGTAAAGCATCGACAGGCTTGCAGTAACTGATTTGCAGCGCCTTCGTGAAACTGCTTTTCACTGTCGCTACCCGATCTGCCGTGCCTACCCGATTTGCGCGCGCACGCGCACCAAGACAACCCGAGACGCGTGCACATGCGCAGAACTTTACTATTACGACCCTGCTCGATCTGCGTTTTTCTGCTTCGCAACACGAGTCCCCATCCGATTTGTATCGCGCACGCTTAATTAAAATTATAATGCATTTCAGTAATAGTCTGTAGGATTTCCAAACTACCCCAACACTTGTGATACAGCTAATTTTAGGTTTATAATGCAGTAATATAAATTTGCCGTAAGATGTCCTGCGCGAGCGTGATAATCTGAAAGTGTGAGTGTCACGCCAGATGCGTGAGAGTTGGCCACCCTAGTTTACACTTTTATTGTATTGTTATATATCTGAAATATTTCACATTGGAATTTAAATGCAACATGAGGTTGACACGAGTAATTTCGTTTACTCAATGACTGTAAAGTACTTGAATACATTTTACATATATGTATTACATTGAATACATATTTTTAAAACCGTCATTTATTTTTTATATGTAGACTATGATAACAAATGCAGTGGTTGAATAATTCTTTGTACAATGGGAACTGAAAAAAATGCTACGATTTCAATCCGCCTGCGCGTGCAAATCGGGTAGGCACGCAGATTCGGTAATGACACACTACGACGAGAAATTTCATGTTGTAACATCGCGAGATGTCATCACTCGTTACACCCCTATTAAAAGCAGATGTTCACATGCTAGGATCAGTAGTTCATTCATTTTATTTTGAGATTCTAGATAGGCCACATTGAAGTAGTGTAAAATTTACATTTTGAAGGAAGATACAATATATTTCCTTAGACTATTTTTTTTAGAATTGTTGTGCTGGTAACAATTCGCAGTGGCGTCCTGCAATAGCAAAATATTTGCTGCCAAGGAAAAAAAACATCTAATCCAACACCTTGGTCACTCGGCCGGAAAGCCGTTATCCACCCCATTCCTGTGCATGCATTACAGAATTCAGCACTAATAGGTTGCATTACATTTTCATTAAGCAGATGCTCTTATAACACTAATACAATTAGCTATCTTGGCAATGAGGTGGGTAAACAAAGCAGGTGTTTAATTAGGGGGTAGCGAAGACACATCTCTTTCCTCGGGTTGGTCTGTCATTGAGCAAACACACAGGCTTCTACTGTGGGAGAGAAGTCATGCATCATGGACATGCGCATGCAAACTGCACACACACAAAATCCAAACCTGGAGCAGTGAGGTCACAGAGCCACCTGACAGAACATATTACATGGCCCATACATTCATCTTTATTAACCCATTGTAAATAACCATACATTTTGGGAGTTCTGAAAAGTAGTGGAAAGTTTAAGTCGTCTTATGCAAAAAGGCATGCATACTTTCTCAACACATAACTCACCAGAAAAGCTAGATGACTTTTCTGCATCCTGGTTCTGTAATTCTTTATGTGTGAAGGTATGCATGTCAGCCTTTACTTATAACCGCTCTTCCTTTGAGCTAATGTAGTTTGGAAATATAAGCAATTTAAAACCAGCAAACTCCTGTGTAGATCCACAATCAGATTTCCCTGCCCAAATCTTAGAATTAACCTATACAAACTGGTCTTGGATCTACAACTTAGCACAAAACTAGTAAACATTCAACCATTCCAAGAAGCCAAACCACAGATGTTTAATTAAAAATTCATTGGCACATCTAATCAGATTTGTGTTATAGACATTGATTGGTGTAAACTGCAGAGTACACCATGTGCTTGATCATAGTGTTAATTTACTTGATATAGGGTCATGACTGAGCTAGCATGATAAAAAATTGGGTTGCTTTACAGTACAAAAAGGTTGAGAACCACTGGTCTACGCAGACCATATTTTTTGAAACCATATTATTAATGTTACACAATACAGCACCATACCTAAGAAGCTATGAAAAACACAAGACTTGAAACAAGTCTCTGTTCTGACAGACCCTAACCTAAACCTTTAACTAGGATGACCAGATAATCCATGTCAAGGAGGACCTTTTGAGCTACATAGGTCAGGATTTGTAAACTACCATTTCAATTAAAAGGACCTGGACCTCACTTAAGCACTGAGTTCTTGCTGTGTGCTGATTGGTCAGTCTCACGTAACCATGCATGTGCCACTAATGTTAATATGAAACAGCTGGATGAGTCTTTCAGTCAAGGAAACAAACCAATCAAAGCACAAGAAGAACTGAACTATAGCCAAGCACATGAGCGTTTCAGTTTTAAAGTAGTTTGTAAAATTTGAAGAAGCTCTACAGTAAGTGTCCTCCCTGACATGGATCATGTGGTCACCCTACCTAAACTAACCTTACAATTACATTTGGATTAAATGAAGTTTTGTGGTATAATACCATTATATTTACCATCCATCCATCCATCTTCCAACCCGCTTAATCCTATAGGGTCGTAGGGGGTCCGGAAACTATCCTGGATATAGGCTCTGGACCTACAAGGAGCGGTACAGAAGAGAAAAACTAAACCCGACGCGCCACTGCACGTAACACATGTTGAATTGCACTACATCACAATAAGGCTGAACCAATGCACAAGCATACTGTAAATGCTTGCAGCAGCATAGGCCACTTGCGTAGGTTACGGCATAAGTTCTGTGTAGGTGCAACACAGAAGTACAAATCAGTGTCAGCAGCAGTAAGCATATTTTTATCAGTTTACTGAGTCTATAAGTTTGCAGTAAATAAACGATACAGTATATTGAATGTTGACTGTGATGTTTAATTTAATTTCTTCATTTTATTATTTCATTGTTTGTGTAAACTTTGATCATTGTTTGATCTTTGCATGCTATACATTTGGAAAGCTCCATGTCTAAGCTACAACACATGAACAGTTCAGCTCTCTAGGTATGTTTTTTTTCAGAGCCAAAAATCAAGTTGAAGCTAGTTTCATATAATAAAAGTTGACTATCATTAGGTTGCGCCAAACTTTTTAGTGGTTTACCAGTGTTATCAAATTAAATTTTGGAGTTAAGGAATTAGCGGTTATGGAAGCTAACTTATAAGTTAGCTGTGCCTGCCACTGCTAATACCCTGAGACAAGTTGTTCTGCGTCAGACTGATGCTGAGGTCTCTCGAGCTCTGAATGCTGTATTCTGCATCTTCAGCAGCAGACAGATGTCTCCAGGCAGCCAGGGTTTCCTCTATATGCTTGTGGTTATATACGTTGACAGCCTCTGTATGCTCTTGCACGTCTGTGATGTTGTCACATTTGCTGCTTCTTTGAAAATGCCCCACTGTGTGTTTCTAAAGCTGTCTCACTACACTGGAGTAGCCTCCCGTGGCCTAAGGACTGGCTATTCTTGTTTCACCTGCGGCCTGTATGCAGGTGTCCATATAACAGGTGGTCAGAGTTGCTGATCTGGGGGAGGGAAGCTGCTTTGTTTGTGTAGGCTCAGTTAATGTGTTATTGTTCCTCGTTGCAAAATTCACATTCTGATAGAACTTCGGTATTACAGACTTAGGACAAGCTTAATTGAAATCTCCTGCACCAATACAGAACAATCAGGGTGTACAGTTTGGTGCTTGCTTATGCCTCCTTCACATTAACACCCAGAGGTACTTAGACTACCCAATAACAATTATCATCACGTCCCTCGAGAAATAGAAGGGTCTGCTTTTCATAGTATTGAACTCTACACATGGTGAACAGTTTCAAAACCACCTCAGGATCTTGGTGCCTTGGGATATATCAACGAAAACCGCCAGTCTGCCTACCCAGAACTACTCTGTGGAGTGTCAACTCATTCAGCTGAGCGGTGCTATCCGCTGACTTGCAAAACAGTTGGAATTGCTGGTTTGGTGGGATTAGTTGGGATTAGTGGTTAGCCTAGCTTGCAGTCCTCTGCTTTTGTCCCGCTTCTGTGACCTATAATGTCACTTCTTCATCAGTGCAGCTTTCATTGAGACCATAGTCTCCTTTGAGTGTAGCAGCTCGCTAAGTTGGCTTAGCTCCCACAGCCAGTGATTCTCATAAGGATGAACCTTTGACTCAGGGAATGACTTTCTGGCCTCATGGAGCTTTGAAAACTCACATCAAAGAGCTGAAAGTCAGATGTCTTTCATAGCTGGCAGGCTCTAATTTTCACTCAGCCTAATATGACTCATCTTTCTGGCTGCCTTTGTAATTGTCATTTTGTTACTTCAAGGTGCTTTTCATGTCGCATTTCCATTATTTGCTACAACCCCACATGCATGTGTGCGAGGAAATAGGATATTTTATCAGTCTATGTGTTTGCCTGAGATAGGACAGAGAGCATTTTTTTCCAGCCATGCAGACACGTTTCACAAGCATTTAACCTTAACTGTACGTCCTGTCACACTTTGGCCTGGGGAGCCTCTCTCCAAGCTTGACAGGGTTCATGACCCTTGCAAGAGCACTTTTGGCAAGTTGACCCCTGTACCTTGTGCTTTTTAAAGAATTTGTCCTACTCAGCTGCACCTAAGAATGTGTAGCTCAGTGACACAAACCCAAATTTGGTGCCAGTTTAGTGACAATGACAATTCATCTACAGCACTGTCCATGTCCTTAGCTAGTCTCCATACTGCATTGTGGGAAAGTTGTCATGGGTAAAAGGTCACTGTGACACACTGTCTGGCTGGCTGCAAATTGCTTATTTTCTGTTTATGATCTTTGTGTGTTTCTCTGTCGAAAGAAGGAGTTAGACTACTAATGTTTGGAATTTAATTTAGGAGACGTTGGGTGCGGCTGCACAGAAATGAATAAATAAAAAATCAATAGCATTAAAAAAAAAGTAAACAATGCAGACGCTCCTCTACTTACGAATGAGTTGCATTCGGAATGGCTGTTTGTAACTTGAAATGTTTGTAAGTTGTTATTCAACATCATTTTAATAGTATACGCAGGTGCAAAGAACTATGATGATGGGAGCATTTACGCTATGCTGCTGTGCGACAGTAGTAATGGGCAGAAATCGTAGTAGAAAACAAAAAAATTGATGTTGTGGACTGGAAACGGGAGCCCAAGGAACACATTTTGGACTTGTAGTCCTCTTCGTATGTCTGAAAGTTCGTAAGTTGAAATTTCGTAAGTAGAGGAGCGTCTGTACAGTAAAACCTTGGGTTGCAAGTAACTTTGGTCTGCGAGTGTTTCTCGTAAAAAAAATGGTAAAATGACTGGTAGCAGCGGCTGGCAAACAAAAACTGTAAAATTACAGTAAAATGTTTAATTTTAAATGCAGTGCAAAAACGCTAAATTTTTTTAAAAAAATGTCCTTTATTGTTTTGCATAAAAACAGTTATTTTACAGTTTTTCTTAATAATATTATGATCAAATACCTTAATTAAAAGGGCAATTCCAAAGGTTCAACAAATAAATACTGTTATTTTACAGCTTTTCTTAATATTATTATGGTCAAATACCTTAATTCAAAGGGCAATTCCAAAAATATCATAATTCAAATTAAATGAAAAAAAAACTTAAATTAAGTGACGTGTCAAAGGAGAATGCCACGTTTTAAATTTTTTTTTTAGCCAATTTGCAGTCAACCTCAGAGTTAGATAAGAGAGTACATTCCCTTCTCTTTTCTGTGTTTGCAATGCCCAGTCTGACATTGGTAATCTAGTTTAGTTTAACGTAATTCACTGGGAGTAGATGTCTAGCTATAGCCTACAGCTCCTAAAAGGGATGGCATCCATTTCTAGTGAATTATGCTAGGCAAATGGTGTCAGACTGGGCATTGCAAAAAGAGAGAAGAGAAGCATATGCACCCTTTATGTAACTCTGGGGTTCACTGCAAATGAGCAAATCAAAAAGCTGGTGTTTTCCTTAAACATAAGCTTAAGACTAACACTTATTTTAGAAGACAAAACTGATAAAACCATAAAGAATTATAACAAAGTGCGATACAAGTATGCCTATGGCACTAAATACAATGCAAAGATTCAATTTTGTAGAATTAGGCCTACAGTACAATAGTAAACTGAAAAACTACATTTAGTATCGTATAGACCTATACATTTTAAACTAGTGATCAAGTGTGGGAGAGGTTGTGAGGGTTCCACTGCAAATGCCTCCCGCAACATTATTCAAAGTTTAAAAGTTTAAAGTTTGCTTCTTACCTCCCTGTCAGTTGGACCACCAAAGTGCAATACAAATCCGGACAATGTTGCAGAGGTGTAGCTTAAACAATTTTTTTTTTTTTTAATGTTGTGAGCCCTCCTGACCAAACATACAGTGAAATCGTGAAAGGTGACAGTGCATTGTACCCCATAAAGAGTTATACTCTTCTAAACTGACAGTAGTCCACTGGATCCTTGGAACATTAAAATGGAACATTAAAATTTAACATTCAAAAGAAAAGGTTAACTAGGATTCAAAGTTTTTTTGTTTAAAAAACAACAACAGTAGAAAGTGTTTCTATTTTGAGGTGAAGAGATGGGTCTCACCCAGAGGTTGAGTACTCTGTGACTGAGACTTTTTATACTCAGCTGGGTGGTTGAAATCTTGGTCTGGATTTGTACTCCCTGGACCTGAAATCTCCATCATTAGGTCTTACCTAATACATATCAGGACATGATAAAAATAATCTGGTGCTTACCAGGTTCTAAAATATATCTAACCACAAGTGCACAAAAATGTAGATTCCACCATTCATCATTTATAAAAAATAAAAAAAAAACACACACAAAGCCAAAATGGATAAGACATGTGAAGAAACACCACCTTTGCTGCTTCCATAGGATTTAAATGGTCGAGCAACCGGACAGGGCTCTGGAGTGTGACTATACAGTATGCACATTGATGAAGCCAGAATCATTTTTAAAAAGTATCCCCCCCCCACCAAAGCTGTAAACAGTGTAGTTAAATGTAGTATGGATTACACTTAATTACATAGGTCAGCCATTGATATACTTCCTATTTTTCTGCCAAATGCTGTGCCGGCCAGATGCATAATGTTTACTACAATGGTACAGTGTAGCTCCTTGCCTCTCAAAGTGTGAGGCGCGCACCACTAGTGGGGAAGAGATCAGACAGGTGGGGCACAACAAACATGAAGAAAGTTGGCTTTTTATGCCAATATTATGTAATACCTTTCTTTAGTGCCTATAAAGAATAGCAACCTATACATTTTACATAGACACGCCCACAATATGCAAAAGATATGAAAAGAGAAAAAAGTGATGATGTGGTCTCATTTTTTTGAGATTGTTTGGGGGGGGGGTGCACTAACACGTGCATGGATGCTGAGTATCAGTCCTCTATATTTCCTAATTCATGCTTTTGGAAGACATGGAGCTGATAGTCTACATAAAAGTGAGGGGCTGCTGCCTCACCTGTGAAATTTCATTCTGGATAATCTTTAAAAGTACTTAAAAAAAAAACATTGGACTTAGAAGTTAAATGTCAAAGTAATGTCAAACTAATAAGATTTACCTCAAAATTACAAAGAAAAATGCAAAATTTTTAGTATGGTCATAAATCATCAAATTATGAATTACTTTTTAAATTACAGTCAAATGTGATTTTACATAAATGTGTATATAATTTGAGAAATTTAGTAGAAAAGTACCACCCGAATAAGGCCATAGCAGTGCATGCGATGAATCTATTTAACGGCAATGCCATGTCACGTTTCCACAAAAGCAGCTGACATTGGATAGGTTCTTCGTCAAAGTCATACAAAAAGGAAAAGATTCCAGTGAGCCAACAGATAGCAGTGATTCTGTTATAGTGAAAATCACCCTCCTCCTCTCCTCTCTCTCATCTCCCTCACACCATCCACGATTCTTTTCAAAGGTAAAGTGCAGGTTAATTTGTTTTATGTATTTTTACTTTATATTTTGTATTAATCATTTTTGGGTGGTAGAACAAATCTTCTGAGTTTCCATTATTTCTTATGGGAAAATTCGCTTTGATTGAGTGCTTTGGATTACAAGCATGTTTCCGGAATGAATTATGCTTGCAAACTAAGGTAACACTGTAGCTAAAAATAATAGCTCTGTAGGTTATTCTTCTCCATGCACACAGGTCATTCATTTTATTAACAAATTAAGAAAACATGCTATTGGAACGACATGTATTCCCCAATCAGCTCCATTACCCCTCCCTCCATCTAATTTCTGCTTCTCTCACATCCCCTAACCTCTACGATTTCTAGAATTTCTGGATGGAGCAACTGGAAATGTGAAAGTCAAAAAAATGTGTGTTTACCCGAATGTTGAGAGTCCTAGTCGTGACACATCACTCTGAAATGACATCTATTCACTTATATTCCAATTTGCACAATCTTTCCCCAAAGATTAGGTGGTTAATTATATTTTATTGCGCACATGTAACTACACTATGCAAACTTAGCATTGTTCTGCATGCTGAAAATAGATTTTTTGTTTTAGCTGATAAAGTAAAGGACACCACTCAGTTCATACGGGGTGAGTAACGACGGTGAAAGCTGCACTTCCTTAAAGTGACAGTACAGGCAAGTCAAACATTTCAAATTCCCCAGTGTGAAAGGACACATTTTTAACTTAAACGAATCGTTCCTCTGCTCGAGGATTTTGTGCAGTTAAAAATAATCATAAATCAGCCTGGTTACATTGTGATAGCGGCCTATGTAATTTGCATAGAGCAAGTTGCACCCCTGTCCTGTGAAAGTGAGCATGTTAGTTCCAGGAATTTAATCTTAACTATGCACCCCCCACCCCCCTATCAAGGCACTGGACAGTCACAGCAGGGTATTTGGCGACTCTCCTGTTGCTTCCTCACTCCACTACCATGAATCACACGCTGCTCCTCACCCTCATCGCTGAGTGTAAGAAGGTCCTTCAAGAGGAGATGAGATCCCATGTCACCGAGGCTCCTGGCAACGTCACCTCTGTCCCTGAGGCTAAGGCCAGCTCCAAGCCTTATGACAATGCCTACTTCTACATCCTCTTTGTCATGTTGTTCTACTCCTTTCTGGCTCTCACCCTCTTCCGGAGTTTTGCGGGTCACGACAAGGGCAAAAAGGATCCGTACGAGGAGTTTGGTGATGCCAACGCGTCGGCTGGGAAATACAACCAGAACTCCTTGGTGGAGAAGCTTGACTTTGAAGACGAGAGCACACCCTAAACACTTATTATTCAGACATTAGTCAAATCTGAAAACTGTCGAGATCAAAGGACCTTTTGGAAATTTCCTCAGATTTTTTTCCACGTGTGTATAACATGTTATATTGCGGAACTCAGAAACAGGAAAAAAAGCATTCAGTGAAACCCAGATGATTAAGGTGGTAATTTGCTAATTGACAGAAATCTTTCCAGGAAGTACTTGTGAAGGCCTAAAGAGTAGATTTGAAACTTCTGTGCTATTATTGCATTATTATCATTCAAAATTATTGGTGTGAATATATTATATAACAGTAAATAATGTCTTTTCTCTAGACTTGGCAAGCAGTCATGTTTGGATTTTATGTGTTTTAAATTCTGTCTCTTTGACCTAGGGCTGGGTGATATAATATCGATATGATATTGCCCAGCCCTACTTTCACCTTCAAAAATTCTATAGATGCAAGTTATAGGAAGAAAAATGCATTACATATTTTTTATAACTTAGACTTGTATTTATACACTCATCTTTCAGCTTGTTTTAAAATATAATTTTATAGCACACGTGTTTGTTTTTGCGGCACATTACATTTTACATAAAAATTGAAGCAGTGATACTCATATATGAATATTTTTCTCATTTTAAAATCCTTGGCAGATGTTGTATTTTGGTTCATAAATTTCTTTTCCAAATGAAACAGTATTACGGTATGTGTGCCTGAGTATGTAAATAAGAACATAAGAACTACCGTAATTTCCGGACTATAAGGCGCACCTGAATATAAGCAGCACCAGCTAAATTTGGGGAAAAATACAGATTGTTCCATATATACTCTGCACCCGACTATAAGCCGCAGGTGTTTTAATGTTTAATTACCGTATATAAGGGTTCCTGCTACCATGGAGATTGTCGG
>JAODKF010000049.1:17880091-17895187 GCA_026779585.1 Mormyrus proboscirostris | reverse complement strand
CTATGAACGCAGGCCCACTGTGACATTGTGCCTCTTACTGTATAACTACTCGCTGCTTCCTATCTGTTAACCAGTTATCAATCCAGGTCGCTACAGTTCCTAAAATCTGTGAAAGTTATTTACAGATGCCGGCTCCAGACCTGCCAGCACCGCCAGCTGCTGCACCCCCGGCTGGCCACGTGCTGGTGGTGCCCTCCGAGGCACCCCCTGTCGGCCGCACGCCCGAGATGCCTGCCAGAGCGCTCCCTGATGGCCACATGCCGGTGGCGCCCGCTGAGGTGCCCCCTGCTGGCCACACGCCCACGGACGACGTCGCCACCACACCCGAGGTGCCTGCCACAGCGCCCCCTGCTGGCAGCACGCCCGTGGCTGCCGCGCCCACTGAGGTGCCCCCTGCTGGCCACGTGCCGGTGGCGCACGTTGAGGCGCCCCCTGCTGGCCACATGTCAGCGGTGCCCGCCAAGGCGCCCCCTGCTGGCCGCAGACCCCAGGTGCCCGCAGAAGCGCCCCCTGCTGGTTGCACGCCCGTGGTGCCCCCTGTTGGCTGCACGCCTGAGCCTGGCTCTTCCGTCCTGCCCTGCTCGTCGGCCCAGCCCGTCCTGCCCTGCTCGTCGGCCCAGCCCGTCCTTCCCTGCTCGCCAGTCGAGCCTGCGACTGCCCTGCCTGCGGACCACACACCCAAGGAACCCCGTGGGGTGCGTCCAAATCAAAGCTGATACTGTATGCTAATAGATAAAGCAGTCATTATAACATATTACATGCTTTGAATTCCTTATATATAGCTATGCAGTGTTGGATGGGTCACTGTACGTGATGCAACACTTATTATAACCAGAGACTTAATATAATAAAGAGACTTAAGACTTGACTTGGACCTAGCTCAGACAGAGACTTGAGACTTGACTTGGACTCCAGCTCAGAGACTTGAGACTTGACTTGGACTCTAGCTCAGAGACTTGTGAGCATCTCTGATGAATTGTGACACATCATTTATCCCAAGCAGTTACTATATTTCTTACTATACTGTAAAAAAATACTGTAATTCTGTAAATTTAACTAATAAGGAACTATTCAAGGAACAATTAATGAGTAACAAGTGAAATACTGATGTCATGTTTGTTCATCATTAATTAATTGTGAAACATTCGTCATCTTAAGTAGCGACTGTATTTGTTTATGATTTATTCATGATTTGTACTTCACTAGTAACTGAATTACTACTAAGCGTTTTTGTCCCCAAAAGTAAAGTGTTACCATTAATCGCTGAAATATCAATCGCGCTTATATGTCAAAAATGTAGCCACTTAGTAAAATTAAAAAAAATTAGCTTGCTACTGATCAGACCCTATGCCTGATACAAAAATTTGCTGCCCTACCCCCTCCGTCAGAGAAATCAAGAAATCAAGCCTAACAAGGTGAAAAAAATAACAAGCAACACATTTTCAAGTTCAATTTTCAAGATTTTGTGATCATTGCGATCCTACGGTGTTTCCCTGCTTTAAATGAAAAATAAGGATAGTGTTCAATAAGGATCAATGTGAATATGTCTAACGTATTGTGAACAATGGACGAAGATGAAAAAATAACGAGTTGCTAATTGAAAAGTACAAAGGAACAATTACTATTGCACATCGTGACACTTAAATGCTATAGGCCTATCTGTTGCTTTTGTGACACTCGCGTCTGTGGCTGTTTTTCGATCGTTACTTCTATATACCCTTTTCTCCCAGAAGATGGCAGTAGCTACCTACCTATCTACCTATTTCATCTAACCCAAAATCATAATAATGGAATTAGTATTTTTATGTAGCCCAACCTTCTGTCTGGGTTTCATTCAAATGTATATTGTTTATCAGCTATAGGCGTAAGCTTGATGTAACGCTTTTAAAAAGAAAAAGAAAAATGACAGGAGACAGCCATTCATGGCGCGAATTTCCTTGATTTTGAGGAGAGTATAAATGGTACCGTGAAGAAGTCGTGAATCGTGAGTTTTATGCAGGAATCAAATCACCATTCAGTTCTTTTGGAATGCATGTCATATTTTCCTATGGATATGTAATCATTGTGCATGTTTAAAATATAGAAATGATCCATTATAATATTTTAGAATGTTGTGTACAAAATTGCATCTTGTACAGTATCTCTTGACATGTTGTACACTATTTAGTGGAGATTTGTTGGTGAAATTTGGCATCTTGTAAAAAATAACTTGACAGTCATTCTGGTGTGGCACATGATGCAAAATTGATCCCTGGGTAGATCAGACATGCTTAAACAGGGGTGTAGCAAGTAATTTTGGGATCACTGATGAAATAACATCTTGAGCCCCCATCGGAGTCAGGGTGGCTCCCCCGTAGTTTTGTCAAGTGGGGCATTCTCCGTTCAACGGCCCAGGAAAACATACCTGTATCTCTGCCCCCCCTCTCCCCCAACAAAGGCCCTGAAGAGTGTGCTTATATTGAACAACCAATATTGAATCATTTTTAATAAACATGATTACTTCTTCAGTACTACTTCACACAGGTAAAGAATCTAAAATCAGTTCTAAAATCAGAAGGTGCAGCAGAAGTATATAAGTATATAACTGTAGCAATTTTAGTAATTTGTCAAAAAAAGAAAAACTGTATTGTTGATATGATCTAACAGATATTGGGAAATGGTTAGATTGAATTGCCAAGGTTCATTGTAACTGGTTTCTATGACTAAACTACTAAACTATGTGTGTGTGTGTGTGTGTGTGTGTGTAGTTTATCTGTCCTGGCAATTATTGTGAAGTAGAAAAACTGTAAGAAAGTATAGATGAAAACATAAAATTGTATCATTATTTTAAGAGGCAATGCACAGAGAAAATATTTTAGTTACAATGGTACCTTTTCAATTTTCAACTTTTACAAGTGTGACCCAAAATAATTCTGCGGGCAGAAACAATTTGAATATAGCTAAATGGCGATTTAATAAACATTCATTTGGTAATCAAGACTGTAGCATAGGTGAGAGTCCTGTGTCAGTCATCTGTTTGATAGGCTTCAGCGTGGCACGGCTGGAGCGCAGACAGCGACCAGGGTTGCGAACAGCCGGTACTGCGCCTCCTGTGATGAAAGCACCAACATCCCAGCTGTGTTTGCCAAAGTGGCTTGGAAAAGCATGTGTCCTGATTATCTCCTCCAAATGCTGTATCTGGAGCTGAAAAAGGGGTCGGGGGAGATTTTCAGAAATATCGAGCCGTCGCCAGCTTTACTCCGTCCCTGTGGGGCTGACCCCTGATACACCGGAGCTGCTGTGCATCTGGGGAAATACTCTGGAATAGATTGCATAGCGCTGTCAGTGAGCTGCCTCACTGTCGCTTTCCCCAACAGTAATGACGGCTATAAAACTTCAGAACAGATATATGTCAGGTTAATGATTAAAACTCTTTGATCAAAATGAAAAAAGATTTTAACTTTGGATAAACACAGTTAAATGTAATAAAAATCAATATGCTTCCAGTCCATACACTAAACAAACAAAGTAACAGAACACTGAACGAACCATTTGCAAACCAGTTATGTATTATGTTGAGTACGAGTTCTGCTAGTGTGTTAAACATTTGTCCAGTGTTGTTATCTGTACAGGTAGCTTTTCAATGATTATCATCAAATCAGCTGCTTGTTTACAGACCACCTAAAATGTATAACCTATATAAACCAAACTATTAGCATAAAGGACTTTATGATAAGTTGTTCTTAGTTTCGGTACTTATAAAGTTTGTAAAAAAAATTACCAAAACATAAAGTATAGTAACATGAATTAAACATAACCATAGAAATAAAGCTTGATTTAATAAATTCCATACATTAAAAAAATCAAAAAGTATTAAATAAATACCAGTGTTATACTAACTCTTAAGCAGATGATGAATGGATAAAAATGATTTGAATAATAATTTGGTAATGCTTTACAATAATTGCACTACATAATGCCTTTACAATGCATGTATAGAACATTCATAAGCAACATGCACAGTAAGTATTCCTTAGCATCTGAACATACCTTAACAGCTTAAATGTGCATTAATAACTAATATGATGTAATAAACATTGTAATTGTATAATCATATAATGTTTGTTATTAATGTATATTAAACCTGTCAAGGTATGTTAGGATGCCAAGGTATATTTATATGCTGCTTATGAATGTTCTATGAATGTGTAATGCATTAATGCATTATGAAGGTGCAGTTAATGTAAAGTGTTACCAGCTATTTCCAAGTGAAATATTTGGGTTCGACTCATAAAACTGCAACCTAAGCTATGGCTTTTAAGATCTCCAGGTTAACATTAATCCACAGGTCTGCCCCTTCCTGCAAACCTAGTGGGTAGTATGTTGTACCTCCATCTGTTTGGCACCATCCTTGCAGTCACCCTCCAACTGTCCCCAAACTCTGTGACATTTGTGGCCTGGTTGCCGTCTGGCTTTATCAGGTCATTATTCTTCTTGCCATCAAAATTACCACAGAGACCCAGTACTGTGCTCCCATAAGTGTATGGGAGGACTATCTCTGCAAAGTTGCAAAAGCAGAATGAAGTTTATTTCTGTAGTGTCGCTTGTAATTTTGTATTTAATTTTCTGTCTCTTATTTATCCATAAATAAAAGTTAAACATTGAAAATACATTCCTTTTTCCAACCCTTTAATGCTAAAAACTGTAACATCCTGGGATAATACAGACACTCCTCACTTAACAACCTGCCTGTTTAACGACTGCTCAGAGTTATGACCAGCTGAACAGTCGGTAATGTGCGCTGTACGAGAAGTTTGGCCATGAAAACAGCAGCGCAGCGTCTCAGTGTCAAACTTCAGTCTCGATCTATTCCTGCAATTCCAACAATTTTTTGTTGGCACAACATTTTTGTTCTTTTTGCTGATTGTATTTTTATGTTCTGTAATATGTAAGAGTTATGCAAAGTGATCAAGTTGGAGTTTTCTTTACACCTTTACACCTCACTTATCGACCAATTTATTTAATGACCTAGTCATAGGAATGGAACTCGTCGTTAAGTAAGGAGTGTCCGTAATGTCCAAGTAGCCTATAGCATAGACATTATGTTTGAAGACTTCCTCGAAACTTCTTCTATTACCTGCTTTTCCAGCACCATCATACTCCACCGACAAGCCAAAATCAGTCCTCAGGAAAGTCCGAGATGACCGCTTGCGAATCTCCAGCCCTTCCCCAGTGGAAACAGGCAGGTGTACCTTAATTCCATCAAGCTGTAAACCAGGTGGATGGACAGTAAGTGGCAAGGCAGGCATCAAAGTGGTGGACATTCCAATATTTGTAATAAACAAAAGGATCGAAGTCGCAAATGCTTTTGATAACGTTCCTGTTATCTCACTTTTCTGCCAGATCTGCTAGCCGCTCAGGTATTGATTATCTGCTCGTTTAGGTGTAGCTTCCTGTGTTTGTTTTTGCTGTATTCGATTTTACCGAAGCAACAGCAATCAAGAGATTTATAGCAAACACCAGAAGTGTTCTGAAGCTCCTGTGCTTTTTTCAGGAGGATTCCAATGCTTGATTTGTGTGACTATCATTTATTTCAAGATGTCTTTGCTTAGAAGCTCAGTTGTCTTCCACTTACATGCTGCAAATCATTTCCTTATCACTCCTCGTATTGTATTTTATGGTGTAATTCGGTGTTTCCCAATCCCATCCTCAGGGACCCACAGTGGATCCATGTTTTTCTCACTCCAGGCTCCCTGCCAGACAGTCTACATTCTTGCTCCCTCCCAACTCCTGAGGAAAAACGTGGACTGTCTCTGCATCCCCAAGGACCGGATTGGGAAACATTGGTTTAATTAATCACATTGCTCTCTTTAGGACAGATAAAGCTGACAAGCAGATAGTTAAATAAAAGTCTTATAAGTCAAAACAGCATATTAACCTTGGGTTTTCCCTTGGACATAAACTCTATGGTGTGCTGGTACACCCTAATCTTGAGCCCTCTCAACCCATTATGGTCATCTTCTTCACTGTTGTTATCTCCCTCATGGCTGCTGTCTTCCTCGCTACTGTCACTGTTTTTGCTGTTGCCACCGTGGTCATTGTCATCTGTCACAAGCTCATAGTTGCCTTCAATGTAGACTGGTGGCAACGTCCCTGTGTTGTTCATGGTCTGGACCAGGATATATGAGTACTTGCTCTCAAACCCATGCTTCAGGTCGTCAAAGGTCTTGGTTGCTTTGGAAATGGAGCACTTGCTGAATCCTAAAGGCAGAAACAAAAGAGTGGATGACAAATAGCTATAATGCTTTCATCTAAGCAAGCACTAAGAAACATAAGAACATGAAAAATTTATAAACAAGAGGAGGCCATTCGGCCCATCAAGCTCGTTTGGGGAGAACACGAGTATGACATACGTGTTGACTTGCACTCGAAGTTCCTTTCGTCATTGAGGTAGCACACCGAATTACTGTCACATTCATGGTCTTTACAAATCATGTTCCCTTTCCCATTCTTTCTCTCACACCTACATTTCTGGATGCAGTGATTGGTGAGCCAGGACTCGCCAAACTAAAGAAGCCAAAAGACAAGTTTATCAATACCATCCCAACTCCTTTTACATTTGGGCTCTTTCGCTTTAGAATATTTTTTAAGTTAAGTACTTACATGGTGACTGTTACCCTTCTCATCGAGACACCCGCAGGCTGTGATAGGCACACATTGACCTTGCTTGAGCACATAGCCATGGTCACATACACAGCCTTGCCTACAGGGAAAGCTGCTGGGACAAATAGTCGGGCCATGAAGATCTTCACATGTGGGCTGGCAGACGGGTACACAACTGGAGGGATGGCTATTCATAGGGCATGTGGGTCCTGAGAGAGAACAGTGTAGAAATGGTGACTTTCTTTAAACTACAAATTACCAAGAGCTAAGATGTGAACTTTCAGGTCAAAGTAAAAATGTGTCATTTGTGTGTGTCACCTGTCAGTTTAGGTGTTACTGTGGTCCCTGTCACCGCTGTTGTATCCCTTATAGGTGATTCTGGTAGCTGCATCGCTGTTGTAGTCTTAGCCATTGGCTTTGTTGACATTGTGGTCTCTGATGGTCCTTTTGTGAACTCTGTGGTTTCTGGCACCAATTGACTTGACTTTGTGGTTGTTGGTGTTGGTTGTGCTAGCTGGGTAGTATTTGCTAGCCATTGTGGGTCAGTAGTGTATACTGGTGGATGTGTTGGCTTAGCTGTTGAGGTCACAGGTCCTGTAGTGGTACTAGGAACTATTGGGAATTGAGAAGGTGGCTCTGTAGATGATATAGCAGTCAAATTAGACAACCATTTGTAACACAGACCACTACTGACATTGCTTATTTCAGTTTAATACAAGAGACAGAGGCTTGCACTAGCGCACGAAAAAAATTGCTTGTCATTTCTAGAAATCTCACTGTCTTGTAAGGATACAGTTATCATGGTTTAAACATTCTTCCTGTTAAGCTAATTTGTGTTTTCAATGTCATCTTTTGCTGCCTGGAGTCCAAAGAATATTAGTAATACCTGAACAGCTTCCAGAAGAAAGCGACACATCATCCAGTGCAACATCTGACCGTTCATCTGTCCCTCTGCGACCCTCAATAATGATCTAGAAAAATAAAAACAACTCATTACTTGTGATTTTCATAAAGAGATTTAATTAAAAACACTATGCAGCACATCTTGTTCTACTGGCTGTGGTGGAAGCAGTTCTGCTGACAGACATACCTGGAACATTCCGGAAGTTCTTACTTCCACCTGCGCACCATGCCAGGTGTCGCCCTGGTTGTTTCGCAGAGACCACACCCTCACTGCCGTTTGGTTCTCCAGAAGATAGATGGTCAGGCCCATGGTGTCAGCTGTACCATACATGTGGTACCAGAACCTCAAGCAGTGCGGGCCTGCTTTTGGGCACTCTGCACTAAGCAAACGTGCTGTGTCCCCATTATAGGGGCCGTTGGCTTCAAGGTAAATGTAGTATCCGTCTGCACATATGGGGGCATCACATAGGCCAGTTAAGATTGTGCTTTTATTTATTCTGTATTCTCATTTCAGTACTTAAGTCAAAAAGTTAATAACCTGACTCTGATTGCAGAATAACAATGGCCACAGCAATGCAAATTGGAAATATTTTGTGTTCCTGGTAAATATCCCGATGTTTTGCATTTAGTATAGCACATCTGATTTGATTCAATGAAACTGGTTTAACTGCCCACCTCCAGTAGTGTGGTCAGATGATGGGCCTGTCTTGGAAGTGGGTGTGGATCCTCTCAGCCTTGTCCAATCAAAACTGTCTGTCAACGGCTGATTCCATTTACAGAGGTTATCTTCAAAGCTACAGTCAAGCTTACAGTCTAAAATGGCGAAATTACTGAGTTAGTGCAAGACACTCAAAAAACAGGATTAAGAAAAGCAATGTATCATCATGGATTATTGACAGATATTGCCAAAAATGTTGATTCTAAAACTGTAGATGCTGTGATACCACCAATAACAATCAATCAGTAAGTAAAAGTTTATTTACAAAGCGCTTTTCTCAGAAAACAGTCACAGCGCTATACAAGCCAAAAACAATAAAAACTCACAATACATGTGCAATAAAATACGTAATATGAAACTAAAAATCTAACATAAAAGGTTTAAATAACATTTTAAGACTGTTTAAAAGAATCACTACTTCTAATAAAATGCAATTATAACTTACAATATAGCTAACCTGAGCCAATGGATTATTAAATAAAATGTGAAACCCAAATATTATTTTGGTGACACACCTGACTCTTTGAGGGCAATGTCAGCTGTAGAGTCCAGTCCAGTGTCGGAAGACCCTGACAAAGTGACAAAGTAGGAGCAATAAGCCTGGTGTGACACTGAGTTTCTTGGCAGACCATTTCTTTGAGTACAGCACGAATATCCCCAGGCTGCGACACCCCACAGAGTGCTTGTGTTAGAGTGTATCAAAGCCCCACCTGAGCAGGGTCCCGGATGCACGGATATGTCATCCAGGGCCACGTCAGATTCATAGTTCGAGCCTCTGATCCCCTCAAATATAACCTGAAACAGAAAATATGTCAGGAAGGGTGGTGGATCTCATCAGTTTTTGTATTGTATTAAGTGTCCGGGGAATGCCTACCTGGAACTCATGCAAAACGTCCAATTCTACCTCAGCATAATTCCACTGGTCTCCCTGGTTGTTAATCTTTGACCAGATTTTGACCGCTGAGGCTCCCTTCAAATGGTACAGGTTGAGGGCCATAGCTTTAGCAGAGCCATACATGTGGTACCAGAACTGCAGGCAGACGGGGCCTGTGGCTTGGCAGTGCGGGCTGAGCATCCGAGCGGAGTCTCCATAGTGAGCTGCATTGCCGTCCGTGTACATGTAATACCCTCCTGTGAAACACCAGCACACACACACACAGACAAACACACGCACACACATGTCGGGTAAACTCTATGGGGACCGCTCATTCACTTCTATGGAAAAAATGCTAACGCTAACTATGACAACCTTAAGCCCTATCCAGCCCTAACCATAATCATAAGTTAAAACACAACAAAACATGAGTTTTTGTATTTTCAGTTTTTCATTGCAGTCACAGATTTTTATTAAACTGAGTTTTCAATGGTCCCCATAAGGGACTATTTTCCTGGTCCCCATAAGGGAAAAAAACAGGTATGCATCACGTTGTGGGGACATTGTGTCCCCATAAGGTAAGGTATACCCACACACAGACACACACACACACACACACGCACACACACACACACAGACGCATGCACATGCACCGACATCTTAGGACCTTAGTTGCAGAATCCTAGTGAGGGCCAACACACACCTTTTCAAATATTGAACCTCAGCAATATTATTTGTATCCACCATAGATTTACATCCCTTATCATAAATTATAAAATCAGATGAAAGACTAAATACATTTAAATACAAAAAAAACTGTTAATGTAGTACAGTGTAGCTAGCTATTCTACGCAGGTTCTAAGCATAGTAGTAATACAGCAGACTGTGTTACAGAAATATTCACAGAGACACCCAGTGGGTCTGCCTATGGCAGGCATGACAGGTGCTGTCTTGGCATCTGCCAAAGGCTCTGTACTTGTTTGTTGTGTCAAATTGTTGAACAACCAAAGACAAGACACCAACTAATTTAGGAACATTGACTGAAGGTGTGAGAGTACGTGTGAGTCATGTGACCTCCACACAGCAAGCTTTTTTTCTTGGGGCCATATGAACCGATCATGAATGCAGGCACAATCACAAAAGAAGTAGCAAATTGACACAGCATCCATCAGATCTATAAACCATTATCCACCATAAATATAAACTTGCTTACTCCCAGTAGATAAAACAGCCTGTACTGAATGGTAGTGTTTACATTGTGAATGGTAAAGTGGATACAGATTGTATTTACATGGGTGAGGCATCGGGAAGTCAAACAAGTTACAGAGTGACTGCCACCACTGTGCTAAACTGCCCTGAACCACCCCAGTGTAGATACTGCAGGTTTTTTCACCAGGCCAATGTGTTGATTGCACTTTCTCTGGGCTGAATGGTCAATTGGGTGTTAGAGGCAGCGGGGGCTGCAGAGTCAGTGGAAAGTGGTGCCTAAAGGGGTGATGGTGACCTGGGACACAATGTGCTGCTATAGAGGTAGGGATGCTGAGAGAGTGGAAGCCCTGAAGTACAGCAGCGGAGAGGCAGGCCTGACCCCGTTTCTCAAGCATGCCTTGCTTTGGATGAGGCCATTTGATAAATAAGTAAATGTAAACGTATTGAGGGAATAAAGAGCATCATGGAGCACATGGGGGCCTAGAGTGCAGGACATATTAAGGTGTCCACCAAGGTGCTTGTTAGTTGCTGAAGTAGACAGAGACAAGAAGATGACACAAAAGGATGTTTGGAGAATGAACTAAAAGTTCTACATCTATGTTTCATATCTCAGTCGGCCTTCATAGCTGGACGTGACGAGTCTGTGTGTTGGTACTGGGTTAGCTCACACAGTAATTAAGTAACAATTTCATGTAATCTACGGTTGAGAGAGATGCTGTATTGGGGGGCAGCATGTGGCTCAGTGGGCTAAGCCTGTGTACCATAATCTGAAGGTCGCAGGTTCAAACCCAGCCTCAGCATGTCTGCGGGTCCTTGAGCAAGACCCTTAACCCCCAGCTCCCTGGGCGCCCCAATGGGTGGCAGCCCTTCGCGGACAGCTTGCTCTACAATGAGCAAGTTGAGGGAGGCGTGAGAAAGAATTTCCCCAATAAAGGAATTTCCCCACGGGGATCAATAAAAAAAAAGTTGTGATTATTGTGATTATTATTATATGGGTTTTAAATGCACAAAAAATGAGGCCACAGGCCCTCAGTTTTAAGATAAAATGTCCTGGGAAAATTGTGTAGCACAAAATGTATTTCAGAGGCTTTCCTCTGCCAAGCCTCATCCGATAAGGGTCTCTACCCTTCCAGGCAAGACCACATCTATCAGTCAAAGACACCAGCTTCAAAGAAAGAAAGGTCAGAATTATTTCAATAGATGAAAGTGTTAATATAAGTGTTAATAGAATATTCAGACATCAAAGTATTTAATTAATAACCCAAAAATATAACGAGCAAAATAATTATATTATTCCATGGCCATGTTAATCAGTCTTACTAGTAATTTTATTTTTTTCGTAATTTTTCAATTTATATTAAGAATGTTATTGTATCATAATTTATCTCCTTATTGCCATGATAGAGTCTACAGTCAGACTCTAAGGAAATTAGAGGAGGGACATTATTTTGATGATGAACAGTGTTGGGTTTTAGGAGTTATGGACATGGATTGATGTGCTCATGCAGTAGAATAGTGGGCTGTTTACACATTTACTCCTCCATAGTACTACTTACAATAAACTTAATGGTCAGCCTGGGGTCGAATGCACTGTTCGGGATTGTGCTACATACGAGCACATCCTGCCTCCTCATTACTCATTGTCCAGGGCGCCACTCCAGCCTGTAGAATCGTGTCACCTCTTATACATCTACCATTTTAGTATAGTTTTTTATTTAACAACAACAATCTTGTCCTTGTCTTGTGCTCAACCCACCACGACACTAATGCTCTGAAACACATAATGTGTCCAAAGCTACCCGAAAGTTTACCTACCCACAAGTAAGTGATCTGTCTCTAGGATGTCTCCAAGAGTATCATATAAGTAAACATCTAAATCATTCCTGTGGTACGGTCCTCTGTGTCTAACTGCAGGTAATCTTATCAGACTTCAGAGTCAGCTGATCACTGACTGTGATTAAATCACTATCCATTTCTTTATCTCGGTTTACCATGTCTATTTTTTTTCCATTTCTTTCATTCAACTACATTTATTTTTATTTACCTATGCCCTTTTGGTTTCTGCAAATTAAAAAAAAAAAATAATCCACTTGTCCATTTTCTGTACCCACTTGTCCTGTCAGGGTTGCAGGGAGCCTATCCCAAGACGCTACGGGTGCAAGGCAGGGAACAACCCAGCATGAGGTGCCAACCCGTCGCTCAAAACATTTATGTTTCATGGGTGACCAAAAAAAAGAGTTTCACAGCTCTAATCTGCTTCTCAATAATTCACCTTTGCAAAGTAAAACGTATCTCCAGCACTAGGTGATGAAAATCCTTAGCTAGTGCCCCCTCCACCCACTCTGCAGCATGGCTACTGAGAGCAGGAGAGACGCTACATTTTCCTGCCCATATTACACAATGCTGCTAAAACAAAAAGCAAAGGCCCAGAACCCACAGGGCATGCTGTAGGCTAGCCACATTTCTGCCACTGGGCCAGCAGACTTGGAACATCCAGGCCAGCTGTGGGATGGGGGGGGGGGGCAGAAGCTGCCGGGCCCTGTAGATCAGGTAAGACAGAAGCTGGGCAGGAGCCAGCAAGCCGCACTCCATGGTGCTTTTGTAAGATTATTGCCTGTATCAGTTGTGCAATGCATTTAGTTGTGTAATACACTAATATGAGTGAGGACTCTGTACCTAAAATGTTGCATTGTATAATGCATGTGTTATTCTAGTACTGAAAATAGCTTTGACATTTTCATTATTTCTTTGTTTCAATAGAATAATACTTTATTGATCACTGTGGGGAAATTGTCTGTTTGCCTACATTATCCTGCTCTCCATGAGAGATTCATAGATGAGGGCTAGTTTGAGGGTCACAGTGAAAGTCAGCCATCTTTGGTGCCTTTATAGCTGGGGCTTTTGAACTCACACTAGTGCCAATCTGATCACAGTCACAGAGGCTAAGATCACTGAGTCACATAAATGTAAATGTATTGAGGGAATAAAGACCATCATGGAGCACATGGGGAGCTAAAGTGCAGGACATATTAAGGTGTCCATCAAGTTGCCTGTTAGTTGCTGAAGTAGACAGAGACAAGAAGATGACATGAAAGAATGTTGAGGGTCAAGCCACATACCCCCTCCAGCACTATTTTTGATAAAATGAATGCAAGTGTTATAGTCCATAGGAAGGCCTAGACTTTGTTTTTAGACTGTTCAGTAACTTTGCATTATGGGTATTTCAAAATTAAAGCATATTGAGTCAAAGAAAAGTGAACATTACAAGTGAATATTATTATGTTGTCTGTATTGGCCTACTGCAGTGTAATTAGTGTAATTATTATTTACCAAATTCAGGCATTCACAAAAAAACTCAAAAGCCACTCTCACTGTTTTTGTTGTCAATAAATTTGCTTGTGATGTAAATTCTATAGTTATGGGCTATGATGTCACCACATTGGTGATCTGTTTACTCACCCCCTGTGGTGTGGTCATGGGATGGCCCAGTGTGGTTGGAATCGGTCGATCCCTTCCATATTGACCAATTAAAGCTGTCAGTTATAAGCTGTTTCCACCCACAGATACCCTCTTCAAAGTCACAGTTCAGGGCGCAATCTTAAAGAGAGAGACAATTTTTAAGGTAGTTGAACTTAAGGTGTCATCGATGAGTTGAAAAAGTAGATAATGTACCACTGGGGAGCCTACCTAACTGGAAAGGTGTTGTTTTGGCTGCATCGGTAGGTCTTTGTGTGAAATTAGCTGTAAGGGTTACAGAAAGAATGTGATGTAATAACGCAATAAATGTGATGTTACTTACAAAAAAACTACTATAAAAAAAAAAACAAAAAGGACACTACAAAGGTTCCGTAAAACTAAGAGTACTTAAGAATGAGTAAAATATCCCAAATTTTGGATTAGAACACAAGGAATGCTGAAGAATTTCATTGCTAATGATTAAGGATGGGGATTGACCTTTGACCCCCCCATGGCTCAGTTACCCACCACAGATGGTGGCCTCCTTCCAATCCCCCAGCTCCACCTGCACCATGTGGCAGGCTGCTGCATAGGACTCCAGGGAGATGCAGAGCTGAGGGCCATCGCCAAGTGTGGCGCAATAATCGAGGACGCAGCTGGTCACGTATAGCTTGGGGTTGACGAACCAGTGGCAGGCCTTAAAGGGTTCCTCAAAGAGGATGCTGCACTGCTGGTGGCCAGTGATCTCCAGCTGAGTGTCACACTTTGGCAATGGAGGGGGATTGGCCAGACACCTGCAGGGAGAGTAATAGGGCAACAGAACACAATACAATGAGGTTCAGTTATCCTTTATGGAATTTAATCAGTCTAAACCCTTGTGTACAATTATGGAGACAGTTTCTTAAACTGCAAGCTGAATAAGCTCCTTCTTCTGTATCACCCAAAATCACACCCGGATACATACTCCCAGTTGGCGTCTTCTGTCCTCCAGCTGTTCGCAAATTCATCCGGTTTGCTCACGAGCTCGCCGTCCGGCTTTACAAAGTCATCAAACTGGTTCTCTGAGTATGTGCCGCACAGTCCACACACCTCGCCCCTGTAGCGTTCGTCCACTTGCAGGAACAGAAGGTGTTCACCATCGAACAAGAGCCTCACACCGAAGGTGCTGTCTATTTGAACATATGGCCCATTTAGGAACACTTTGATCTCACTGCTTGGTTCCACTGGTAGGTTGGCAAAATTGCCATTTACCTGTAAGTAATAATGTAAAAAAAAAAAAAAAAAAAAAAAAAAA
>JAODKF010000049.1:17868639-17879991 GCA_026779585.1 Mormyrus proboscirostris | reverse complement strand
ATATATAATAACATATATATATATATATATATATATATATATATATATATATATATTGGGAGCCCAGTTCTTCACATAGCCTGTCCCAAGAAAGGATAGTGAAAACAAGGCAATGACACTTACGTAAACCTTGCGATGTTTCCTCAAGGCTATGTGGAGGCCGTGTATGGACAGGGCCACAGAGTTTATGGCGGACCAGGCTGGGTTCCCGCGGTTCTCATTCCTCACAGTCAGGTTGAACTGTACTGTGCTATGGCCGCATGTGGTTGCAAGGGTATAGTTACAGGCACCCTGGAAGTCGTACAGCTTGCCGTCAAAGGTGATGTAGTGGGGGTCCCCAAACGCCTGGCAGGTGACGGTGGACGAGGGGAAGCAGCCAAGCACGCCGTCCCT
The DNA here is from genome assembly GCA_026779585.1 of Mormyrus proboscirostris. Taxonomy (NCBI): domain Eukaryota; kingdom Metazoa; phylum Chordata; class Actinopteri; order Osteoglossiformes; family Mormyridae; genus Mormyrus; species Mormyrus proboscirostris. Next base: position 17,879,598 of record JAODKF010000049.1, on the reverse strand, counting down.
GCTCTTGCAAACCTTGTCCTTTGAGCAAGATGTTGGGACACAGCGGATCTCACTTCCTCCTATACACTGGCATTGGACTTCACAGTCACCTTCCATGAACATCTCTCCTTTCTGTTGAAACGGCAAGAAACGCTTCCATTAGGGATCCCTGCGGTTGTCCCAAACAACTGAACTACCCAACGTAGTGCTGTGTGTAACCGAAAAGGCAAGATACAGAATGAAGCCGGGGGGTCATCACGGTACCTCAAAGTGCTGCCCGTTCCTCCAGCAACCGCAGTCACTGGGAGCCACGCACCTCCCCCCGCTGAGCAGGAACCCCGGGAGGCACTCACAGTACTCTTCACAGGTCCATGGGCATGTCAAGGGGGTGTCCATGGGCGAGCAGGCCACGGGACAACCACTGGCACACGGGGTGTAGTGGCTGTTATTGGAGCACGTCATAGCTAAGGAAAGCAAACCACCCAGGAAGAGTATCAATCAGAAGAGCTAGCTGTGAGTGTAGACATCACTACAGAAAATGATAAACGAAGAGGCTAAGCTAACTAATTCACACTGCCATTGTGAGCGTAAGTCTGTTTATCATTCCCGCTTTGTAGCATTGGACTTGTTTATGTGGTTTATAAAACTCAATGGCCACAGGTTGGGAAAATCCAGGAAATGACTTACGACAGATGGAGGAGTTTCTCCAGGCCTGAAGTTCAATTCCAGCCATACGGCAGGCCGAGGCATAGGTCTGCAGGGCACTGCACAGGGTTTGGGGGTCTCCATGCGTGGAGCACATGTCCAGCACGCACATCCTGAAGTGGTGCTCGGCGCTGAAAGCGGAGGAGCACGCTGCAAAGGGGCTGTGTTGGGACATCATGATTCCGCAGCTGGACTCGCTCTCGTACTCAGCCTCCTCCTGCTGGAGGCACAGCTGAGGAAGGAAGGACGTCTCGCAGGTGGCATACTCCCTTTGCCAGCCCCAGCCAGCATCCAGGGCCCGGGGGTCACTTGCTCTCAGATGGTTGAAATTCCCACAGAGGCCACAGACCATGGGGTCATAGATGGTGGGTAGTTTCACTCTCACTGCACTGTCACTGCTGAATGAGACCATCAGCTGGAAGTTGGTTGTTAAGGTAATGGCATGTTCACTTGGCTGGATTTTCACCAGGTCTTCTTCCACACTGAATGGGAGTATCCTCCAAATCCCGTTGACCTTGAACATGGAAGTAAAGGGCATCAAGCATTCACCAGTAATAACTGCTGTGAAGTGTACTTCAAAACCACCCATCCTCCAACATCTTTATCGGGTACAGGGTCATGGGTAGAGGGTTTATCACAGGAAACAAAGAATACACCCTCAGTAGGATGTTAGTTCATTGCTGGGCACACACAACAGATCTTTTTTGAGATGCTCATTAGCCTAACTGCAGGTCTTTTGACTGTGGGAGGTAAATATTAATCACATGTAAAGAACATACAAACCCCCCAACTCCAGGAGGCAATGGTACGACCCACAATGGCACCTTAAACTGATGAATAAGAAATTAAAATTCTTGGAGGGTGTGACATTACTGTATCATAGATTCAATAGAATAATCCATCTAAATAATGGCAAGAATTAATCAACTTCACATTAAGGGAAAAAGGCATAACTCACTATGACTCTGCGCTTCTCGGCACGCAGCATGGAAATCCTCAGGCCATAGAGCTCGATGTTGACCTGCTGGATGGACGAGGCTGACCTGTTGGACTCCTGCTTGTTCTGCACCTCCACGCTGAAGTAGGGCAGGTTTGCAGAATCTGTGCACAGCTTTGTCAGGATGTAGCTGCAGGGGCCCTCGAGGCGGAACCCGGCCCCATCCACACTCTTTTGCTGGGGGTCTGTGTGCACGCTGCAGGTGCTGTAGGTGGGGGAGCAGCCCCACTCGCCACTGCTAACCTCGCAGGTGTGCTCCACGGGGCATGCGGCCGGGAAACACGCCAGCCCACGGCCGGAGCAGCGGCAGCGGGTGCTACAGGCGGCATCCGCCCAGAACTCGAGGCCTTGGCTGCACTGTTCTCCTGCTCAGATGCCCAGAAAACAGTCAGTTCACTTAGCATTTATGAATAACACTCTGTGCCCAGACAGATAGTGGCACACGATGGCATGCATCCAGTTTAACACAAGTTTGTCTCAAATTTAAATTGTAAACGATTCATTCAACCATCAGTTCAGTCAAGACTATTTAATGGACCTGGAAGGACATGGGAAGAGCTCTTTTAGTTCTAGGTTTCAAGCAATGGCAGTACAACCTGACACCTACCGCAAGGGCCACGTCGGATTCCTACGTTGTCGATTGCTGCAGAGTTGTCATTAGACGTATCCTCAGTAGCTGCAAAAATCACCTGACCAGAAGCACATTAGACACATGACATAATACTGTCAACAGTCTGTCAAAAGCGGAATGTTTGAACTTTCATTAGCAATGAATATAAAGTAGAATTTAAGGGCTGTAATTTTAAGGGCTGTTTGCACTTTCAGGTGCACAAACTAAGATAAATGACTAGTTTTAGAAAACTAGTTATTTGTATAATAATTTGAGGGAGTTTACCTGAAAGGCAGTTTTCTCATCATAGTACAGTGGGATAAACACTTGTTTCCAGGCGGAATCCATACTACCCTGTGATCTCCAGAGCTCTCGCTCCCCCGAATCATCCCGTATTAGCATTTTTAGGTCTGTGTTGTTCTCTCCAGGCTTTTGAAACCAGAACTCCACGCACACGTCACCTGACACGTTGAGGACGGCGCTAGTGAGGCGTGTGTCCCCAGACAGGGACAGCAGACCATTCTCTATGGGAAGACAGGGGGGCCGTGTGTTTATGTCACCACCTCACTGAAGCAGAAGCATGAGCAGGCTGCTGCTGGCCATGCATTCATCATTCTCTGGTGATAGATCGCTTGCTGAGTGAGGCATGCTAATGGTCATTTACCTGGATTTCTCCATCCGTGATTCCCTACTTCCTGATCGACAGTGTTTGAGAATAACGGGTTGTAAAACAGGATCAAACAGAGTTGAAAGTACAGTTTTGTTGGCAAAATGCTCTGTGAATCAAACGTAAGGTACTTCATATTCTTGGAAGCTATTATAGACAAAAAAGGCCCAGAAAATGACAGTTTGATGGCCAAATTCATAAATGTTGTTCTGCTCTGTATTTCTTGCTAAATGTTTTGTGATGATATTTTTGGCGTGTGGTGTTATGCTGTAGGAGCAATTGCTGCTCGGAAAGAGGGGTCAGTACCTTGTGGGGACGGAGCGCTAGCTTGCCCTTCACGCATCCAGCCGCATAGCAGAACCTCACTGTCATCAAAGGAGCATCTCATTAAATAATCTTAAGAAATTGGGAAAGAAAGAAGGCCATATGGGAATCAGTTAATAAACAGCAGTCACCTGGAACTGGTCTGTCGGGGGTCCTTTCTGTTCTGAGCTACCGTAGCGAGAAATTGGGGATATAGAACTCTGCAGGTTAACTAGTGTCAAAAAACAGACAAAGACCTTGTTGTAAATCAAAGTCAATTTCAGGGATCCAAATGAAAACAAAGTGTACTGTATAACCATGAAAAAGCAAGACTCAAACTAGTGCAATCAACAACCAGAAATATATATAGCTATAGCTGACTGTCATTATTTTTCATTTTGTTGAACTTATTCTGTACACAAAAAAGCACAAAATAGCACATTTTCTATTATAATTTTCTATAAGATGCTACCACTGACCTGTATTTTCTTTCCAGCCTGGAAGGGTGACAGCAGAATTGGTGACATTGGTCCTGTGAGTGAAATTATCACAAAAAAGTATATGTCAAAATATAAATAGTCTACACTACTCAGGGCTGAAGGAGATACAGAGCCTAGCGAAGAAATTAACGTGAAAAATGTGTTTTCCATTTGCCACAGATAGTGTCTCTTGGCATATCCAACGTAAGAGAACATAAAATGGAGCGGGAATTACCTGTCACTGAATTAATCAGCCGTGGCAGGACACTGTAATGTCACAATGAGCCTTTACAGGGTTTCTGAGTCTGGATCGGAGGAGGGGGTCAGAGACTCACCTCACGCTGGCGGCCGTCCCGCAAAGGCAGGCGCTGGCGCTGAGGAGCCAGAGTGCAAGGGGTGCCTCCATGCGCTCAGCTGATTGGCGGCGTGTGCCGGGTCCCGCAAGGCGCAGCGTGTGAAGAGAGCGAAGCAGGCGTCTGAATTTCAACACCCCATAAAACCGGTCCCAGGTACAGGGGTGGGGATATCCGCTGCTGATATGGCCAGTCTGCCAGGTGACAGCACTGCAGTACTGAAGCTGTTCTGTTTTTTTTTTTCTTCTTGGAAATTTTCCTGGCAAACTATGAAAAAGGCATACTGCGTGGGAGAATGGAGGAGAATCTCTGGCACAGAGTGTGGCTTTTCACAATAAGCACAAACACTCAAAATTGATCATTAGTGGAACCAGATGTATAGATAACAAGTAAGAGATTTGATCTCCTGTTTTAGCAATTTTTATTCTGTGCCAGCCTAAGGTGTAGCATTGTTTAATTATTTAAAAAATTCATTCTATCTTTGACATATTTGACAACCTTTTCATGACATTGTGGGTACTTCAGCCAGTAAGGAATCTGTTCCCGAATCAAGAAGGTTGTAGGTTTTAATCCCGTAGTCAACAGAATTATTATTTCGCCATCAAGGAAAGCTGCAGGTGTGAAAACTTCCTAATATCTCCAAGGAGGTCAGCAAAGTACTGCCATTCCATCTAAAATTATATATTTTTAAAATGGTACTACAGACGATGCCAAATGAATCAGCGACGTATAACGAAAAATCGTTCCCACAATGGCAGAGAGACCATTAGGAAGTTAAGACTTCCCTTTTAGGTTAATGCTTAAGAGTTTGCCCCCTGTTGTCAGGGATCTGCACATAATATTTACTGCCATACAGAACCATATTTCTTACACATGTAATACATTGATCCCTCGGTGACAGTTAAGTCGTTCAACGGATGATTTATGAATCTGCAAACTAGAAATCCTAGCCCTGGGATATCTAATTCTGAGACTGTTAATCTGGCAGTAAAGCACTATATCTCTTTCTACTGCATATCTTGCACCTCAGTAACTAGATATTTATGTGTTGCTAAGGGAGCATTTCCTTAGCATTTCATTGGATAGTACTTTTAGAAGACGGCTGGCCTACCATTGTAAAGGCACAGCGATAGGAGGTCCTGAGTCCCAAGGTTCTGACACTTTAAAGTTCATCAGAAGAACCTGAATGTATCTACACACATCTTTTACAGGGCCTCTGTGCTGATTCTCGGTAATAAAAAAAACTTGATATAAACAGATGGGTGTGTGTGTGTGTGTGGGAGGGGAGGGGAGAGAATAATGTTTTTAGGTATTATTGTCAAGGAACAGCACTGACATGAGGGGCCTATGTAAAATTATTGGGCTCGGGTCCATTGCAAACACTGGGATTGCCCAGTCCCAGTGGTTATCAGGCCGTAGATTGATCCTGCTTGCATTAAGATAAAATGACCTTCAGGAACCGATCATTGAGCTCATTTGGGGATATTCTGTGCGTCCTGTCATTATGAATGCGGAGCCATGTGACCTGTACATTCTAGATGAGATTTAACGGGAAATTGCAGCAGGACGAATTCAGAAGTGCCAGCAATGGACTCTTTGTTATGCAAAATTCCTTTTTGTATTCATCAGGAGACAATTCTCAATTAATCATTCGTATTTTTATTATAAAAATATTTGCAGCTATTGTTTCTGCTTTGCACACTTGTATACCGTGTGCATTTAAAGTTCACTAGTGCCTTGGAGGATGCCTTAATGAAGCATCTCAGTTAATGATGCTTGACTGATTATTGGAATAAAGAAGATGTTGCATCTACTGATAGATAAAGGATGCAATTTGGCTTAATTATTAAACAATCAGGCCTAATCATGGACACTTTCTTCATTATAGATGTCAGCACACAAGTCACAGAGGCAAAGCATGGAAAGAACTTCCTGAAGTTTGAAAAATGAGGACATTTGGGACAGAAGCAAACCTTCAATTTCACTGCCTGTTCACTCAAAGTCATGTAAAGATAAAGGCTGGAAAATGATCCAGGATCTTGCAAAAAAGCACCCATACAGTGTCCCTCTATGGCCATCTGTGTGACCTTCTCAAACATCAGTGTACATGGTCTCACCATCCTTAAGGACACCAGGCATAAGTTGGATGAATAGCCGGAATAAAGTTCTACTGTCTTAAAAGGACATTAATACTTGTGTCAAATATGCTCTAGAATTATCTTGAGGGAACCGTGTCCTATAGACTTTTCGGTCAGTAAGTTTTATGCGGTGAAAGTCAAGAGCTCCATTATTCAGCATGAACCTCCTACCAGCAGTCAGGCAGGTGTTGGCAGTGTCTTGGGTGTCAGAAGCCGCCGCTGCGTTGAGATTTGTATGGCTAGATGCATAATTTCTGCTCTAGCCCAGAAAATGTCTCAGGAATTTGTCAGGACTTCGTCAGTCATGCCTGTAGAAAATCACTCTGGGTTCATGTTACTTCACAGGAATCTTCCTTTTAGAACAAGTGGTAGTCTTGGATGTGCAAGGATCCATAAGGTTTGAATAGGACAGAAACTATATTCACTCAGCTCAAATTTCCATTTCTTTATTTCACTAACTTTTTTTTTGCAGGTAAGTCTACGTGGAATTTATGTAGCTTGGTGGGTCAGTGATCTGTACCCACAGGTTGTGCGTTCAAATCCTGTTGCTGGCAGAGTTAAGATATCCCTGTTGGGTACTAGAGGTACCGGGAGGTGTTGGGTACTGGCTGAACCTGCTCTCTAGTCCTCATTTGTATGTTGCCTTGTGCAAAAGTGAATAATTAAATGGACTAATCACACTATCATAATAGTGAAGCTTTAGATGAGTTTAATATTTAATTTGGGTCAGAGCTGATTGACTGGACATGCACCTGGACCTCACAGTCTATTAAAGTATTCTCCAACATAATTTGGTTTTGTGATTTATGTTGCATACGCTGTTCTAGCCCAGTTGCACTCCAAAAAGTGCCTCAGAAAGTAGGCCGGGGCTTCGGACGGCCCGGTGATCGATGGCCATCTCCTTACTTCTCTGTGCACTTTGACCCGGCTTGTTTCCGGGGACAGGGACATGTGACTCGATAAGACATCACTGCACGTACACTGCAACATTCTCTCCTGCACTGGCTTCGAGATCACCCTTTATTGCGGTCCAAAGTTCATTTATAGTAATATTAATGACCAGGCAATACAGAAATAAAATTAAGTGAAAGCCCGTGGAGGTGACTGACCGAAACCTTTAACGATTGCTCATCAGGTGGCTCAATCTTCAGCCATGGCATTTTCATCCCAGGTCACAGGGACATCTGTCCTCTATCCTGGCATTCTGGGAAGATGTAATGTAACAGAATCCGAAGCTAAGCCATCTGAAAGCGAATTAACAGAAAGCAAGCGGTACTTCTGCGGGGCTGTGCGATATGCATGCTAGTGGCGTTTGTCACTAATCTTAAGCATATTATGAATGTATAAAATTACTCACTGTAGACTTTGCAATGGACTATTGTAAGCAAGGATCGATAGCCTGCATGTCCTTGACAACACCCATATCTATGTCTGCGGATAAAACTTTGCAAGGTACATTTTTAAATACTTTATTTATGGTAAAAAACTTTTTGTTCATAATGTACAGCAGAATTAACCATGATATTAATATTTTGTGGAAGAAAGAATCTGGAGTCAGATTTACATGTCTGGCAAAGAATTCCTCTTTATTTTTTTAACCAAGGAAAAGACTAACAGCAATATGTAAGCAATTCCAGGTACATACAGCAGGGGACAGCATGCCACAATGTACATGTACCGTTCCACAGACTGATGAAATCAAATCTCTTTGGCTATAAGGGTCTGGTAATTTTGAACACTTTTGAATTTATATACTATAATATATCCACTTTAGGAAATATTGAGGCTTCAGCATTTTTATCGAATATTCATTTATTGCAATTTTAGATTTTAACAAATGTCCATCGTCTGCTTCAATATCCAGTCCTTCTCTATACATTTTCTTGAGAATTTGCGTAAACGTGATCTGCAAGGCTGAGCTGATATTTTGTTCTACCTGACTCTCTCTTGGATTTGTTTTTTTACCATCTGTGAGACCCACTTAAACTAGTTTGAAAAATTGCATAAAAAAATTTAAGAGAAGTGAACTTACTGAATGCATACCATTGGACAGTTTACTCAATTTACTCCTGAATGGTGTTGTACTGTGATAAATTGTTGAAGTGATGGGCAATAGTCAGGCAACACAGACATACTCAAAGGAATTCGTGCCTCTGGTCTCCTATATTACAAAATCATGACACCACCTGTTTTCATATTGCATTCAATAAGAAATGGAATGGTGATCTCCCACAATATTACCAGGAATGGAATATGGTGATCAGTCTTCTAATTTTGATTTGGCTACCAAAATTTAGATAACACCTAGACAAAATATTTTGCAGTTTAAAAGATTTGGGCATTCTTAAACACTTCTGCATGATTAAAAGAGCTTATCAAGTGCTCTATGTATATACACTATAAGGATAAAAGTATTGTGACACACCTTTTAATAATTAAATTCAGGCGTTTCATTCAGACCCAGTGCCACAGCTGTATAAAATGAAGTACCTAGCCAAGCAGTCAGGTTGACAAACATTTGTGAAAGAATTCAAGTGTGGAACTGTCAGGACGCAATAAGTCATTTCGTGAAATTTCTTTCCTGCTAGATATCCCACGGTCAACTGTAAATGGTATTATTTGCAAAGTGGAAGTGTTTAAGGATAACAGAAACTATGTGGCAGACCATGTAAAGTAACAGAGCGGGTCGCCGAGTGCTGAGGTGCATAGTGTGTAAAAGTCGCCAACGCTCTGTTGACTCAATAACTGCAGAGTTCCAAACTTCCTCTGGCATTAACCCCAGTGCAAAAACAGCACTGGGTGCTTCATGGAATGGACTTGCATGACCAAGCAGCTGCATGCAAGTCTTATCTCACTAAGCGCAATGCCAAATGTCAGAAGGAGTGGTGTAAAGCACACCACCACTGGACTCTGGAACAGTGGAAATGTGTTTCAAGGAGTGACAAATCACGCTTCTCTGTCTGGCAGTCTGATGGATGAGTCTGGGTTTGGCAGATGCCAGAAGATCATTACCTACCTGACTGCATTTTGCCCACTGTAAAGTTTTTCAGGAGCTGGGCTAAACCTCTTAGTTCCAGTTAGGGAAACTCTTCAATGTACTAAGACTTTTTGGACAATTCTCTGCTTCCAACTTTGTGGGAACAGTTTGGGGAAGGCCTTTTTCTGTTCCAGCATGACATGTGCCCCAGTGCACAAAGCAAGGTCTATAAAGACATGGTTGGGTGAGTATGGGTTGAAAGAACTTGACTTGCCCGCATGGACCCCTGACCTGAACCTATCAAATACCTTGGGATGAAGTAGAATATTTAACGTCCAACATCAGTGCCTGACCTCACAAAATAGGCAAGAATTCCCACAGACACACCTCAAAATCTTACGGAAAGTCTTCCCATAAGAGTTGCAGCTGTTATACCTGCAAAGGGGGGGATGAACTCCATATTGATGCTTATGGATTTAGAATGGGATGTCAAAGAAGTTCATGTGGGTGTAATGGCCAGCTGTCACAATATTTTTGTCCATATAGTCTATGTATATCTAAAGGAAGTGCACCAAGAATCTTATCTGTTATTTGTAAACGAACCTGATGTTCATACGCGCAACACTTTCACTAGACATTAGCAGGTATCCATCCACGCTGGCTAATCTCACATCTCAAATCAACAGTAGAACAATAAAAAAAAGAAAAAAGGCCATACCTCAGCACTGGTTGCCCGGAGCCTTCCGGAAGAAAGTAACGGGAGGTAATAATAACTAGACAGTGTGATCAGAGCAGGACTTTTGCCGGAGAGAAAGATCAAAATTTGCATTCCTCAAGATGAGCTTCATCAGGCTGAAGTTCCTCCACTTTTAAAGTTTCCTCAGGCTACTGGTACTTTAGGACACACCAGCCAAAACTCTAGTAAGTAATTATATAAGTCTGCATGTACCGCATCGTACAAAACACACGTACATATATATTACGCAAACCACTCTTTTGCCGACCTTTAAAAAATATATGTAGTAGCATAATTATGCACAAGGTCCTGACGTACTTGGGTCCATTATGAACAACCATGAAGGTCACCACAGGCTGGCATTGAAAGAAAAAGCCCCCCCTATGCGTTTTGGACGTTGCTGTTTGCTACACACCACTGCTGAGTGATTAGAACAGCGTCTCTCTGCCAGCTGATGCCCCCCAGGGGATCTGTTGTTCTCTCTGCGAATAAATACACCATTTTATTTAAAAGAGATTATGACTGAAAATTCCTAAAACATAAAAATAACAAAAGAACGGAAGGTTACTGTGGGCTGGATGGATACGCCAAGAGATTTTAGGGATGATCTATTGTTTTTGGAAAATGCCTTCTCAGTAATGGTTCCTGTCCCATTCCCCCTTATCCGTCAGTGTGTGGGATCTTGGTCCACATGTAAGCTGGCATGTGTCTTTAATTGTGGCATGTTTATGGTGATGGGTCAAGAGCTTTCAGATCAGTCACTAGTCACTACATTCATCGTCTAAATAATAATAATAATAATAATAATAATGATAATAATAATAATAATAATGATAATAATAATAATAATAATAATAATAATAATAATAATAATAATAATAATGGGGATGGCATGGTGGTGCAGTGGTTAGCAGTGTTACCTCACACCTCTGAGGCCCGGGTTTGAGTCTCTGCCTGGGTTACATGTGTGTGGAGTTTGCATGTTCTCCCCGTGTCGTCGTGGGGTTTCCTCCAG
>JAODKF010000049.1:17854733-17868539 GCA_026779585.1 Mormyrus proboscirostris | reverse complement strand
AGTGAATGGTAACAGTGTGTGAGTGTGCCCTGTGATGGGCTGGCCCCCTGTCCAGGGTTGTTCCCTGCCTCATGCCTGTTGCTTCCGTGATAGGCTCCGGACCCCCCGTGACCCAATTGGATTATGCAGGTTGGAAAATGGATGGATAATAATAATTGATACTTTATTGATCCCCGTGGGGAAATTATCTTTATGCCTACATCAACTTACTCTCTTTGTAGAGTAAGCTGTCCACGAAGGGCATGTACAGTATACAGCCTTAATTGCTTATTTTAATGGCTGTGTAGTTTTATTTAAAAACAAATTAATTTCTGTGGTATTCAGTGGCTTTTGTTGAAAGAGTTAATGAACCTTGGATTAATTTATTGGTTATGATATATTTGGTTGAATTTCAAACTTTATTGTTTACTTACAGAGCATGTATGCAAAGCTCATTCGGTGTTTTCCATTAAGGTACCCAAAACACCGTCCTATTTAGACTGTTGTTCTTCTTTAAGTTGTCCCCTCACATTTTCTGTGTCATGTTTCTCCAGTAGTTCTTAAGGACAAGTATAGGTCATGCATATTGGACAAGGCACCTGCAGATAAAATGTTTCATTCTCAGGGGAAAAACAGATTGCCCTTTTTTGTAGATATGCTGGGTGCCATCTCAGTCACATGCCTGATGGGAGAGTTTGGAGATGGCGGAGGCTGGTCTGAGGACTGGACAACGCAGGCACACAGTCACACGGCCCCAAGGTCACGCAAAAGGTAATAATAAACCAGGCGGGCTCTGTTTTTCCATACTCACCTCCCCACCCCGACTCCATTTTAAGGCAGGCATTTGCTCCCCCCTCTGTCTGACTCTTTGTTGCCTTTGTGGTCTGTTACCACCGTTCCTACAATCCTGTGAAAGAGAAATAGCCTTGTAATTCTATATCGCATTCAAAACACACATTATGAGCGTTTCTTTGCTGCTCTGCTAGTGCAGAGTTCGGATAGTATATGAGGCTGGTGACAGATTCCAGCTGTGCATGTCCTTCAGGGAGAAATATGCCAAAATATGTCAAATGTCAGGGGTCACAATGACTGCAGAGGAACAGCATGGAAATTCATTAATATTTAAATCATGCAGTCATCACAATATGCCCATAATTTGCTGTGATCCTTAGGGCCAATTTTAGAGCAGAAGTGAATAGGATTGTATTGTATATGTGTATCTACCAGCTACACTTAAATAATATGTTGTTACGTCAATTGAACTTAATTACTGTGTTTCTAAAATTGCCAGCAGTGCTTGTTTATGTGTTGGTGTGTGATTTTGTGTGTGTGTGTGTGTGTGTTTTTATATCTAGGCCCGAACAGGACGCCATGTGTCCTTCAATCACAGGAAGAGGTAACGTTGGCCTCACCTTGGCTAAGTGGCAAACAATAAACGATAAAAGGATGGATAGATACTAAATTGAGCATACTAGATGTATTTTGATTGTAGGTAATTAGGTATGAATGACAATAGCTTTTTCCAAGCTGTCAGAAGGATCTCAGGTGGACTGTTTCAGAACCACTGAGTGATACTGATGAGCTTTTTAAATACACTATGGCTTTGGATACTTGCCAGCCCCTAGGTGGCTTTCTGCCAGGACTCAGGCCACACCTCCCGCTAATCCCATTGGCTATTTCATTATAGACGCGCTAATGATACCTATCCCTAAAACATTTTCTTTCAGTTATTGTATATTGCCAAGCATCTACAGAAATGATGCAATGTGTAGGGCAATGCGTCAGTGCTGAGGATTATGAGAAATCCTTTACAAGTATCTTCACACCAGCACAGGGAATGTCGCTGAATCGCCTTTTATTTAGAAAGGCTCCTTTTAAAGCAAACCCTCCGGCCCATTCAGTGCTCTTCAGTAGTCCATTGCTTTGCCACTGGACCCACTGTCCACCCCAATCCTTTCCCAGTTGTCTTTAGATGTTTCCATGTGGCAGCACTAACAACTATCTGTGCCTTGGTTGTTGGTGACTACATGCAGGTGTGTATTTGCAGATGCAGGCACACAGAACATGTACCCACACAGAGGAGTATAAGCTCACATACAGATACACAGAGACATAGCAATGTGGGCGAGTGGCTGTGGTCTGAGTAGCTTTTGCCAACAGATTCATCAGATGGCCTTGGCAGAATCTCGCAGGTGACTCTTCTCTCTGATCTGTTCCATTGGGAGATTCCCATTTTGGGCCATTAGGGGGCAGTGTGTTACTTTCTTTGGCCCATTCTTCATCTGGTATTGCTTTTTAAAGAGTGATGATGCCGAATCCAAACAGAGCTATGGTGGGTGTCTGTGTTATATCACAGCCTCAGGTTTGGGAGCTGTAGTGTAGCTTTTGTCTGCTCTTACGGTGTGGTCTACTTGTGCATCTCCTTTTACCTGTTCAACTTGCCGACTCCCAATTGCCCTTCGAGTGTCTTCATGAAAGCGTCCAACAATGGTCTGCAAGAGACCTGGGGTCTACAGAGCTTTACACTTTCTGAACTGGAAAACTACAGCCCTGTGTCCAGTATTAAGAGGATGGATGGACAGAACAATGCATGAAATCAAACAGACTATATCTATATCTATCATATCTTTATTTATCCGTAATTTGACGTTGTAGCTAAATACACCATATTCTGTCTCATGTGCAGTCAGCTATATGTTGAAAAGTTGCCAAAAGATAGAGAATCCAGTCAGATGCAGCACTAACAGAAGCAGGCAGGGTCTCTCTGCTTAAAACCAGTATTATTGGGATTCTCAGCAGCTAGGTGCTGGCCTCCAGAAACACTACAGCACCGCTGCAAGTCTTTTAGTAAAATCGGGAAAGCAGTTGACTGTGCAAAAATGTGGATGGTAATTATTGATTTTACCCACTACTTCCTTTTCATCTCCAGTGTTCTACTTCAAGCACATCAGAGAAGCACATCTCCGACTGGTACTAATGACTTCAGAATAATTTCAATCATCTTAAAAGGACCAGATAAATGCTCAGCTTCAGCCTGATGTATATATAATAAGGTGATCAATGAGGGCTATTAATATTAGCATGGGCTGCTTCATTAAACGGTAGGCTACATAATTATTTGTTTGGTTGTCCCAGTAGCAAACCTTTCATCGACTTCAAAAACACGTAGACAACATGAAGAATTTTAATTTATTTAGATACATCACACCCTCATACATCACACAAGAAAATAATTATTTCAAATACCAAGAAGCCAATCTCGATAAATTACCAGGTAAGAGCGAAAGGTAATTGATCATAAATTATTTTATAAATACAATCCTGAGAGGGAGTGTGTTCTAGAAATTAGCGTCGTGACAGTGTGTGTCAGTAGCTGAGGCTAATTGCTTTCAGGTGTATGTGCGAAAGTAATCAGTCAGCTGGCAACAACTGTAGTGTGGGCACAAAAGTTAGGCTTCAGTAGCCCTGTAATGCAGTGGCAACTTCTGAAATCATTATCTTGAGTAATGTGCACTTATGGGATTTATTTGTAGTAGATCATGGTTAATCTCATTCGTTTCAAGGAACAAAGTCCATCTCCCATAACTGCCTATGCAGTACAGGATTACGGTGAGCCTGCAGGCTCATGACACTCATGAGGTTCCATGGAGAGGATGCTGGTCCTTCGCAGTAAGGCAGCGATATTTGGTTAAAAATTCACCTTATTAGATTCTGATTATTCTTTGCAAACTAAATTGAAATGCTAATTTTTTCTCTTTAGTTTCGTAATCTGATTGTCGACTTGATTTCAGGCATGTGTTGTGAGATTACTGTAGCTCTTAACTGTGCTGATGAGATTTTATAAGTCTTGATCCAAGTACCCTGATCTGACCATGATGTCAGAATACATTCCAGCAGTGTATAAAGCAAGAGTTAGGAAGCAGCCAACTGCCTTTAAGTTGCTGACATGTACTCTGTATCCACAGGAAGGACTTTGACCAAAAACCTTTGGAGTCATTCGCCCTCTATTTGTGTGGGTTCCCTTTGCGCGGTCTGCTTCCCTCCAATGCTTCAAAAATATGTGTTTTAGGTGTATTTGGGAAATGTAAATCTTGTTTCAATGGTTTTTGCCTTGTTGTAAAAGTGAATAGTTAATGCTTGTAACAGAGAACACAATGAGTGGGCATTTAGGGTAGCACTGTGAGCAACACAGGATTCAAAAATGCCCGTCAGACCAGAAACATCACATATCAATAAGGCTTTAAGCCCATGCAATGAGTAAACAAGGTGCATTACCAGAAGAGTTTAGTACATAAGAAAGAATTGGGAAGATGTGTGTTTTGTGGGCTTAAGGAGGCTGCAGTTTTACAGCAAATTTGAAAGGCTTCAATTTAGCGCTCAGGTAGTAATGGAATAAAACAAATACAAGCTCCACCTTTACAACATGGAATGTGTAGTCCAAGGTGTGTACAGAGCCATTTAGTGACTCAAACAGTTACCAGTACTGAGCGTTTAATGTTTTAAAGTCATTTTTCTCTTTTGAAAGCTGCCTTAGGTCACATTCCATAGGGTCTTGCCTTCCATCCTTGTCTGAAGCACTAGTCATTAGATGTCAGAAGTCTATACCAGGTATCTAATGGGGCTTTGGCTTGGGAGCAAGCTACTTCTGTTCTTCTGAAAACTTTAAGATGTAGACGAATGTTTCACTGCTAAAGATTGGCACAGTGGGTGGATCTGTGTCATTTACTTTTACTTATTTAGCACAAGGATGGGCAATGTTATCCAAAAAGGGCTGTTGTGTATGTGGGTTTTTGTTGCAACTCCCTAATTAGATTACTAATTACACTGATTGGCTGAAGAGTCCTCACACCTTGGTTTGAACAGCTGACCCAAAGGTTATCCCAAAAACTTGCATACATACCGACCCTTTGCGGATAACACTCCCTGCTTTAGCCAAAAGCAATGGTTCCCAATCCCAATCCAATCCAGTCCTGGGACCTGCAGATAGTACACATTTTTGCTCAAAAATGTGGACTGTCTGGCAGGGAGCTGAGAGGGAGCAAAAATGTGGACTGTCTGTGGATCCCTGAGGACCAGATTGGAAAACACTGGTCAAACGTAATGTAGCAGTATGACAGATAGTATGCCGTAAGCATATGGTTGTGAAGAAGCCAGCTTAGGTACCAACAGTGCCTAAGTTTCCAGTGAGTAATCAGTAGCAAGTGCAAGATTGAAAAACTGAAAAAATGCTTACTCCACCATTCAGGCTGATGATGAGCTGGCTGGCTGTCAGGGTCCAGCTTGCAGGCTCATCTGAGGCCTTGTGGAGGGATCCAGTTGGCTAAGGGTGTCTGGGCCGCCGCTGCAATGGGGGGATGGGGAGGAAGAGCAGGAGATGGGGATTGATACACCACCGGCCTGGTGTACGGAGAGACAAGTTCATGATGGGCTATTGGGGCGGAGGAGAGCCCTGACGCAAAACAGGCCCAGCATGCTAACAGGGTGAAATGTGTGTGTATCACACAGCAAGCTGACCTGCAGAATGGGCTTCTTGAATGGAGGCTCATTGTCACCATGCTAGGGGGAGCCGCAGTTAGGTACACACTCCTCTCAGAACAGGAATATTTGACCATTCCACTGAGAACCACAGTGCCTCTTTATACTGATGGGCCATGATCTGGTGTTGCTGATCGTAAACAGACACACACATCAATACCATTCCACTGCCCACTCTGTTCAGTCGAGCCCTCCACCCATGCCCTTTTAACAACCTCCCATTAAAGGTCAGGCTTATTTGGTTTCCTTGTCAGGAGGGATATTGTGTAGGTCCACCTGAGACCCCCCAGGAAATGGATAAACTGAACTCTACTCAGCTGATTCCCAGTGCAGTTTGTCATCTCTGTGTTGGAAATTTGTGTAAAATCAGGCAACCTATTCAGAATGACCATAAGTATAGGCTAGGGGGGAATGAGTGATACCTTTCATTTGTTAAGTTAAATATAAACCCTAATAAATAAAGCAGAAGGAACCTTATTAAATGGTAAGCTAGTCATCCATCCATCCATCCATCCATCTTCCATGGTTTTCCACTGCAGGACTGAGATAGCTGTAATAATAGCAATGTAGTAACCTACAGTAATTGTAAATACTGCACATAAGAATTTGGCCATGTGTTACGCCTCACAGAGTACGGAGCGGAGACAGAAGCGCAGGAAACGGGTAGTTGGGGCAAACACTGGGTTTAATAGGCGCAGGACCAGCAGGGACAGGCAAAACACTGGATTTCATTACAGGGACAGGCAAAACACTGGGTAACATTACAATGACCGGACTGGGGAAACGAACGGAAACGCGGACTAAATACAATGGACTAATTGACAACAATCGGGAACAGCTGATAAACACGGGGAATCCACACAGGGTTGATGAGGGGGCGTGGCACACGAGAGGAACGGACGATCGGGGCATGACACCATGTTAGATTTTTGCATCATGTTTTTGAAAGTATGCCTGAGGTTCAAAACCTGTGGCCAGATACCTATAAACACATTGAGGCTTGTTGCTTCTGATTGATTGAATAGACTTGGCGTGGACACGTGGCTAAGGGATTAGGCCCAGATGACACTTGCCTTTGTCTGTTTTAGACAATGAAATCTTCGACAAAGTAGAAATAAACTCCCTGTGAGGCCACCAGCAAATGAGAGGAGAGGCAGCAGAAATCGAGCCGTTGACTCCTGCAATTATGGTAATTACTGCCAATGAAGCGCTATTGATTGGAAGTGGGAGACGGATGGAGCCATCGTCATGCCTGGAGTATTCAAGTGTGTTTGTTTAGGAGGGTGATGGGGAATGGAGAAGACAGGGGCCACAGGGAATTAATGTCAGGGGCCACTTTCGGTAATTATAAGGGAAACATTTGTATGCGGCAGACAACCTTCTTCATTTTTTGTGTAGATAACATGGCCCATCTTGTAGCTCGTAGGAAAAGCATATTGAATGTTAAGAAGGTTCCCTCTCATCAGACCATAAGGCTATCTTGCTAACCATTGTTCTTCTCAGGACTGAATCAGGGTACATTTCACTACATATTGTACTTGTTTAACTGTTTATGTGTCAAATAATCTTGAGTCTTGAAAAGAATGGAAGTTTAATTCGACTGGTAAGCCAGTCATCATTTTGGGCAAAATGAGGTATGATAAACGTTACTATGCATACAGCAACAGTGCACACAGAAACATACATTTAATACAAAATAGACAACGTGCACATACACATAGTGCAAACAGTAAACAAGTAAAAATAATCTCAGATCTCCATGAAAACTTGTTCCCATCTAATCCTTCCATTTACATAGTTATTACAAAGAATTCCATTATCCAGTGCCACATTCTCATAACTAGAAGCTATTTATATATGTGATCAATGCATGGAAATGTCTGTTGCCTAATCCACACTTAGTGTAACTAGTGACAATTACAGTTGAGCATAAAGAGTCACAGCTAGAGAGTACTCCACTGGTTGGTTGAAACAAAATCCTGGTCCAGATTTGTACTTTCTGGACCTGAAATTTCCACCTCTGGTTCCCTGCTTTACATTGGGTGTTGTCTTTTCCTGATTTGTCCAAAATGTTGTTTATACCTCCTGCTGTTGTTTGGTAAATCCGGGATTTTGTGTAAAAAGTTGCACTTATACATTTCAGGGGTTTTTTTCTGCATATGTCGCTTTGATAAATGAGGCTCCATGTCTTTCCAGTAATTTTCACTGACAAATGACTTAATTTTAAAATGATGTGTCACTCAAGTATTTTCTTTGCATAGTTTGTTGCAAAACGTTTCAGGTACCTATGAAGATATATTTTGAACATTGATTTTTAATTCAGAATTTTTGAAAAAAATCACTCTAATTCTCAATTGAAATTAAAATTCAATTCAAAATTCTTACCCCAAAATTAAACCACATGCAAAAAAACTGCTTGATGCCGGATTCTGTTGGAAAATCTGCTATGCACTGCATATTTTCTACACCCACTCAAAACTCCAAGTCAGTCAAATTGTAATCTTGACATTTTATCACCATGGCAACAGTCCATAATCTCGGACTCGTCGAGCTGAATGATTGCAGACGCTGGCACTGTAGACCAGACTGCTTGAGGGTCATACAGCTTCAGAAGCCTATGCTGTTCCTCCTAGCAATAAACTGATAAAATAAAATAAAATGACATTTCGCAAAAAATTCTTAAAAAAGATGATGCTAGCAGTAATGTATTGGGCCATATAATTATATATTTTTTACTGTTACAGCAGGGTCTTGTACTGCTGGCAGAGGGCCCTGTCAGGACTTAGAAAGCTCTGTGAGGCATCGATAGTCTCTTATACTACCAAGAAAAAATACTCAGATTCTGTATGCCAAATAGCACGTCATGTTCTATACTGTTCATGAAGTACAGAATCTGTCTAAGGAAGTACAGGAAAAGGGACACACTGGACAGGACAACAGTCCATCACAAGACACACACACACTCAAAATAAGGGCAATTTAGTCACCGGTTCATGCAAACACATGGCTTTGAAGCAATTCGGAGCATCTGGAGAATGCACAGTATCACAGCCAATAGAGCCATCGTGCAGTTCTAATGCCAGGCAGATCTGTTCAAATTGTTTCAGCATTTTTAATAAACAGGCTCCTGTTACTTTGTACTGCACACGTAGACTTACTGTGGAGTTTTAAGATTTTGCGTATGAAGGCTTCAGCATGTTGTGGTATTTTCCTTGGACTGGAATACCTGCAGAGATTGTGGCAGTCATCTCAGAGAGTGCCAAGAAGTGACTGTGAATCTCTTGCAGAGAAATGGTGCGTGTGCAGAGTGCTATGTGTGAAATAAGAAAGCACTGACACATGGAGCCTAGAATTGGATCTTCAGATGGATGTTGATGTGTGTGGGGTAAAACGTTAAACTCCCATACACCAGGCAAGTTCATAATTCAGTCTCAATGTCGATTTCCTTCGGTAATAGTGGCTCCTTCTTTGCGCATATTGAGGAATGACAGGGGGAGAATGTGATTTCTGGAGAACGGACTTCAGGTTTTGAAGAATGGTCAAGGGAAAGACACATACTCATATGAATGCACAAACTCATAAAAAGCTATATTTTATGGATCAAAACACAGCCCACTCTGGTCCAATATGTGTGAGGGGTCTGATTAGTTGACAGCTGTTTATGGCAGGTGTTAAAATATGACGCCTCAAAACAAAGAAACGAACAAGCAGAAAGGAAGATGAGGTAGAACAACTGACACCAGCAAATGGGAGATGGGGGAAAAAGTCAACATGGATCTGACATGAAAGAATCTGAGTTGGCTCATGGAAAAACCAGGAAATTTAGATGTTTTGGCAAGAGAATTAAAGCTGTCAAGTAACACTGCGTCAAAGGTGCCCAGCAGAAGAAGTAGATTGGGTGGAGAACTTCAGAGGAACCTGGAGGTTCTGAAATAGACACAGGACAGACATGACCAGCAAGGATGAACTGACATGCCGGAGCTGCAAGTAGCAGGATGTAAAGACTGAGAAGAGAACGTGAAGCTGAGGAGTGAAGCTGAATGCAAAGTACAGATAGTACAGCATCACTGAGCGAAGAGCTTTGTGAATGATCATTGTGGTCAGCATTTCAAAATTCCCTCATGAATATGTAGTGCAAGCTGAATCCTTGGATTCCTTTAAATCAGAGCTAGATAAGATTTTAACAACTCTGAGCTATTAGTTAAGTTCTCCCCAAGCAAGCTTGATGGGCGAAAGGCCTCCTCTCGTTTGTATAGTTCTTATGTTCTTATGAATCTCTCTTGTCTAATTTGAAGACTTTGCTGCAATTTCCCCCATTGAAACTTGTGTTGTGCTATGAATTTGTGGGAAATGACCAACCGTAAAATATAAAATAAGAATGTTTCTGATCCTCATTGATACAGAAAGCAATGGGAAGGGCTTCTTCATAGCAACATGCTGGCCAGTAAACTGGAGTTTGCTACATGCAGTCAGAAACAGACAAACAAATGAGGTAAAGGAGAGGCTGAAACAGCCTTGATAAGCACTTTTGGCCTTTGGAGTTGGTGATTATCCTGGTCCCCTTTACAATGATGTTATTTAGTTAAGAAGTGAAGAACTCTGTGCTTTGAGGACCACATCGCTTCAGAATTCAGTCTTGGTTAATGTGTTTTCTTGTGGTGCCAGAGAGACTGCCTCCATCCCTCCCTCCCTCTGCCGACTTGCAGTATCTGCCATCCTCTTGTCTGCAGTGACCCCTCACCTGGCTTCCACCTGATTGGGGATTTAGGGCCCTGTGATAGGGGTGCAATGGTGAAACAAGAGACAAGATCAGCAATACCATGGAGTCTAATTGAAGCCACCCAATGAGCATGTACTGAGCCAGTGTGGGCAGGAGGAACTAATGTCTAAGGTAGAGACTTGGCTAGGGGGCCGCAATGGGGGTGAGTGTACACGGAGCAGCAGGGGAGTGTAGTGCTGTTACAGCATGGTGTACAGGCTATACCTGAGTCTCAACAAGTGAAATATTTCACCTTTACACTGATAATAACATTTTTATGTTAAGGAATTATGGCAGCTGTAGTGGAAATATCGATGTCAGAAGAAAAGCTCTTTCTATATGCCTGTAGGGACAAAAAAAAAATCTATGTAATTAGATATTGGATTCCTGGATATCTGACATCTTAAGCTCAAATGGAAGAAAGGGATCCTGGAATATCCCACATACCATCAGAGAGGTTTTAGGGAAAGAGCATTTATTGCCCAGCTGTGCCTGCATGCAGTAATTCTTAGCTGAGTGCTGTACATTAGCATACACCGCTGGGCTGCCCTATTTGCAATGTATAGCCCTGTCGCTTCAGCCAGCACGCTCCCCTGGCCCCATTCCTCTGCTCAGCGGGCAGCGTGGCAGACCGCCAAGGGTGCTGGGAGTCCAAGACATGATGGAAGCAGGGGAGTGGGGAATTCGGCACTGGCCTCGCTCATCAGAACAGAATGTCCGTAGAATGCTGGGGGAATGGAAGCATTGCTCATTTTGATGGAGGAGCTGGAAAAGAACACAGCTAATAGCTACTGCTGACACCCAAGAAGGAGAACAAGCAGTTAAGTCAAGAGAAGTAGTGCTTGGGCTCTGGCTGAGACTGCCCTGTGGCGGCTTCGTAATGCTGGCAACATCATTCCGCTCTCCAGCTGCTTCCTCCATACAACCGTTTGCTCTGGGGGACGATCTACGCATATTTTAAGGAAATGCTATTCTAAACAATTTTGATCTTTCTTCTGGCAGATGCATAATTATTGGCTGCTAATAATCATCAGTTTTGCCTATTTACAGTTAAATGAAGACTGTTAGGTTCTCTAAGAGCATGAATGCATCATTAGCCAGCAGGAAGCACCCGGGACGGCTCCTCTACTCTTTGTTTCTTATTTTCCCTTCTCTGTGGCTGCGCAGGTTTTACTTCCAGGGAGGGTAGCTTGGCCGTGTGAGGAAACCTGGCGAAGTCTGGCAGCATAACTTTGGGTGGTCTGGGTGACAGAGTTAAACGCTCCATAGGGCAAATCTGCGTCTGCGGCAGCTCAGATGTGTCAGGGTGAATGAGGTTCCTTTGCTGACGGAAGCACCTCTTCTCAGAAGATCATGCACCTAGACACTGACATATGGAAACATATATGCATGTTGTACAATATATGAGCTGTAGTATGACTCTAGGGGTGTGACGAAGGACTGCGACATGAAATCATTTATTAATTTTAAAGCCATAGGGTGCAATAGGCATAATCTACCAGTATATTGCATTGGAGTCTGAAAAATTAAAAAACAACTGCATGAAAAAAAGAAATGGTTTGCTTCTGTAAATGTACATGCATAAAAGGGAATAAATAAGAACAGTGTGTTTGTTTTCAGTCTTAGTTCAGTCTTGAATAAATTGTGAGTGTACCGAAGCATGAGCCCTAAACCATCTAAGCCATACTCACCACTCAAACACGTCAATTACATACACAGCCATGCAATATCCCACTGAACTTCGACAGCAGAATCAGTTCTCATACAAAACAGGTTAGTGATCTTCAGTTTGCTATCAGCATAGCACACCATGTTCCCAACCAGTCAGTCCAGCAGGTTTCTGCCCTGCTGGAGTAGCCCATGTCACACACCAGTGAAGCCATCATAAAGTAGAAACATGTGGGAGGGTTCAGCTGCGAAGCAGTAGGTCACACAAGCTCACAGAAAGGGACATGATCACCCTACATTAATACCCATCAATCCCACCAGCCATGTTCCAGCATCTAATAGAAAGTCTGACCAGAAGAGTGGGGACTACTACAGTAACAAGGGGCTGAGCAAATTCATATTAATACCCTTGATTTAGGAATCAGATGGTGACTTTTGGCCACATGGTTTATGCTTCGTACACTAACATGCATCCTCCCAATTCTGGGCAAAAGTTTGAAAATGCATATATTTATAACCTGTCCTCAGGACTGACCTACTTTCCCACAAAGTTGGGTTGTCTCTGACTTGCCTAGGTTTGCAACACAAAGTTAAGAAAGCCGGCCAACTTATGGTAGCAGCATGGTTATGTGAATGTAGACTGACAGTCTGTGACATCTCTGCTTCTGTCATCATCCCTCTGGGGGCATCGGGTTCAGGTCGAGCACATGGATGGCTGGGCACCCTCCGTGATCTGATAAGGAATAGGGTTTATTATGGCTTCTCAGACTGCCATTCATTTTGTTCTATATGTACACCATAGTTTATTCATCACAAACAGACGCAAAAGTGTAGGAGTGTCAATGGAAGCACACTGCCGAACACAGGGCCCGAAAACTCAGGGTTACGGTCTGTTATGAACAAACCCACAGCACCCCCGTCTGGCTGAGAAGGTCAGTGGCCCTTGACTGGCTGTGACATGAGCCGAGCGCAAGTTTGCAAGGAAAGTACATGACTTTATGAATAATAGTGGTATAACTGGTATAGAGAAGATGGTTTAACCCAAACAGCTATTGTAAAAAACAATATTTATTTATTATGTCATGTTTTTTTTCTGTGTTTAGAATTGAGATAATTATAATATAAATTATAGTTAAAATCTTGACTGATTCCTTGTCATAGATTGTGTGGCACTCTCTGAGCTTGAGTAGAAGCCTTTATTCTGATTCATATGATGTCCATCTGTTACAATGACTTTAAAATAAGAAAATTATTTAGAATATTTAAGCAATTTTTCATTTTCCAGCTTTAGATTTCTGTCTGCTATGCAAATGTAAAGTATGGCTTAAATTCATCAAATGTGATCTATGCAACCCCCCCCACACACACACACACACAGACACACAAGAGTAGGTATCCATATCTTTGTGGGGACCATCCATTAATTTCTATGGCATAACCCTAATCCCAACCTGATGACCTTAACTCCTACCCAGCCATAACCATAAGTAACCAAACGAAATACAAGACTTGTGACATTTTTAGTTCTTTGATTGTATTCAGAGATTTGTATAAAATTGCGTTTCCCCTTTTGGGCACCAAAATGGTCCCTACTAATAAATAAAATAGCAGGATTTTATCACCCTCTCCTGGAGCCGACACCTTATCGTGGTGGAGGGGTTTGCGTGTTCCAATGATCCTAGGAGCTAAATTGCCCGGGGCTTTATGCCCCTGGTAGGCAAACAGGTCCTGGGTGAGGAACCAGACCAAGTGCGGCTCAAAAGACCCTTTATGATGAGTCACAACATAGATCCACGATTTCCCTTGCCCGGACGCGGGTCACTGGGGCCCCCCCCTGGAGCCAGGCCTGGGGGTGGGGCTCGATG
>JAODKF010000049.1:17815277-17826882 GCA_026779585.1 Mormyrus proboscirostris | reverse complement strand
TTGGCATTTTTACTTTTTTGATTGCATTCACAGATTTTTATAAAACTGAGGTTATCCAAATGAGGACCTCAAAAGATTTCCCCAAAAGTAGGGAAATTTCAGGTTTCAGAGGGACAATTTGGTCCTCAAATGTGATCTATGCAAACCCACATGCACACACACGAGAGGCCTTCTTCCCTGTCACTGGACTTACTTACAGTGTACTGGATATGAGTCAGGGAGTATCTTTTGTTCACCAGAATGGGATTTAGCATACGACCATGCCACAATACACGCATGTTTTCATGTTGTGTTAGACAACCACGTTGCTGCTAAGGTTATTTCTACGAGATGGTTGATATGCCATACAGCTCACAGCCCAGAACCAACTGGATGTTGTCATACTGATTTTGAACAAAATGACATGTTAAATATGGAGAAGCTATAATTAACAAAGCTTAGATCTCTCTGTGCATGTATGATTCGGGAGCCTGCAGCTCACTTCTACAGTGACACATCCATCCCATATTTAGTGTGGGATCACAGTGAGCCTGGAGCCTATCCCAAGCACAGGGCACAAGGCTGGGGATACTCTGGACTGGATGCCAGTCCATCTAGTCCATCTAGTCCATCTTGCTCTCACCTGTGCCAAAATGGGAGGTTACTTGTGAACATGTGATATCTAATAGGACTGAAAGAAATGTACACACTAAATAGATCACACCACACCTGTAGAGTGTGTGTGCATGGGGTGTGTGTGTGTGGATGCGGGTGTGTGTGTGTGTGTGTGTGTGTGGAGTTTGCATGCTCTAATTTTTGTTTGTTTGTTTATCCCCTGCATATTACTACCCCAGTTTAAAGACTCATTGATTTGTTAGACTGATGACTCTAAATTGCCCTTAGTGAGTGACGGCGTCTGCACTGAGATAGACTGGTGTGCCGTCCAGGATGTTCCCATACATGTGTGCTGTGCCTCTTTCCAGAGGATGTAACCTCATTGAAACACTGCACTTAGTAAAGCAGAATGGAAAAAAGCAACGTGGGCTCTTGTTCTTGGTATTATTTGTGAACATCTGGAAAACTACAAAACATTAGAAATTTATGTTACAAAAACGAAAGAAAACAATAGATAGTTAGATAGATAGAGGGGGAGTGAGAGGGAGCGAAAACCAGGCAATCAATAGCAGCTGGCCAGCCCGACCAGCAGAGGGCACTGTGCACCCGTATTATTTATTCCATCTAGCCCTTCCTTCTCTGCATGTGCACGGTGATTAGTGACTGGCTGCCTTTCTCGCTGCTCCCTCCTTTGTTGTCCTCCATTCCTCCTACTCCAGCCTCAACTCTGCTCACCGGACTCAGAACCCTAGGACGGGACAGGGGGCGTGTGCCATTAGAGCAGCGTGTCAGGACGATGTAACGCCAAGGACAGGTTTATATAAGCGTACTGTGCTCACAGCGCCACTCCCCCGAGCTGTCTGCTAAATATTAAATGTGCTTCTTATCGAGCCGCGCGCAGTGTTCTTCAGATCGTACCGAAGCAGAGAATCTGTGATTAAGAGACAAAAAACAAAGAAATAACAAGATTGGCGTCTTTTTAAGTTATGCTGATTGCACGTTTTTGTGATACAATATTAATGTTTATAGTCATCAACAAAGTTTCTCTAAAACACCGAATGTAAAGTGTAATTGCTTTTTTCCCCTATCAAAAGGCAGAATCTGTGCGCCATGTTCAGAATATTCTTTTCCATCTCATAGATGTAAGGGTAAACAGATTGCTGGAGATACTTTCTGCAAACTTCCCGCTGTATGCGTGCTGTGGGTTCGCTCATTAGCGACCGAGTGTCTTCAGCAAATAGAATAAGCATGATCTGGCACGTCACGTCAGTCTCCGCACGGGAGAAGGTAAAACGGGTGACAGAATCCCCGGCGATGTGACGTCCCCGCCTTTTTTCCGTCTGTTTGGCGGAGCGCCGGAGCGAGGATGGCTTTTTGGATTTAAGGAATGAAACAGACTTGATGAGACTCGATGAATCATTTAAAGCCGCGGCGTCCTTGAGACGTTGCATGAATATATGAATGTACTGTAAAAACTCGGAGAAAACCAGAGAAATGCATGGAAAACGGGTTTGAGGCCTATGCTGTTTATTGTGACTGATTTTTTTCTGAAAGCATAAAGAGAATTTCTTTACATGCCTTTAAAACACAATGCCTTGTTTTGCCTTGTTGAGTACACTCAAAGAAAAACATTTATCCTGCTTGCCATTTTCTAGGGTCATTCTCACACTTGTTAAGAACCAAGGGGAAATTAAATAATCAGTTTTTATTTAAAAATGCAGTATATTAATTTAACACTTAAGCCAGTTGATGTTCCACTGATGAGCATGAATCATTTGCTTTTCATTATCTGTCGAAAGCCTGCGGATTCTGTCATGGACGGCTCTCGGTTTTTCGGTTTTGTCCATTAAAACTGTCATGCGGTGACCTCACAGAGCAATCAGCTATCATCAAGAGCAGCCGCTGGGCCTGGCAGACCCGCCTGTCAGTGCCACTGGCATCCAGAATCTACACGGAATATTCAGGAGGTGAAGCAGTCAGGAGCCAGACAGGTACATCTCGCTTTCGACTGAGACAACCTGAATAGGTAAACAGTCAGAATGGGCAGCTCATATCTGAGGTCCTGTCACTAATCACTTGGCTAAACTCCCTCCCCAGACACCAGCCCCCACGTCTTTCCAAGTTTATTTTGATGTCCCGTTATACAAAAGTCTACCTAGTTAATCAAACATAATAATACGTTAAAGATTGTAGAGTATCAGGCAAGCTGTATTCCAACTTCACCCCTTCGCGTTACGTTGATAGGTTTGAAAGTTGCTAGGTGCCCTTGAGCCCCCCACTGCCACCACCCATTCTCCCCCCTATCTGCGGTTCTGCAGAAGCACATTGAATGTTGACTGTGGAGTGGGTTCACTGAGAAAGGCAAAAATATGGAGTGGAGAGTATAGAGTGAGCACACTCACACCCACATGCATATGGAATGCCAAGAGTCGGGTTCGAGAAAAGAGCCTCAGTATTATGAGTGATTCAGACTGTGAGGCCTGTTGAATAGAATCCAGAAAAATAATGCGTCGCACTCAAGGATATACAGTATATAAATGGAATTGTAAGGTTTAATCTGTATACTTAAATGCATATGAGGTTAGGAGGCCAGAAGGCAGACATTTAACTTGTAATGGGTCCCTTTGCTGCCTGACGCCTCCACAGGCAGAGTGTGCAGTGAGAGCACTCACACCCACGCCGGCGCACAATGGCTGCTTCAGCTGCGTACTTCATTACTGTCAATGGGCGGGAGTGTGGGGAGGGGGGCGCTTCTCCATCTTTCTCTGCGATGTCAGGAGTGTGCAAGGCCTCCTGCGTCAAATCCCGTCCATCTCCACCGGCCAGCACAGCATTCTGGGATATGACAAACCAACTATTCCAGTTTACAGCAGCTGAGTGGGTTACATTTATGGACATATTCTGAGACCTTTGCTCAAAATGGAGTCATTCCACCCACATACCAGCGGCTTCTTCAGTGCAAGGTCATGGGGGCACGAGGCGGCAGGACATCATGGACGGGATGTTGGTTCATGACAGGGCACTCGCTGAGATGCTATTGCACTGAAACATGGGAGGAAACCAGGCAGAATAAACTCCCACACCCAGAGTATTAGAAGGCATCTGACTGTGCACAGCCTGTGCTGGTGGCATATCCTCGTGCTTGTTGTTCACTGTCACAGAAGGTTTGATGTACACCATGACTTCACCAAGGCGCGCGGAGCATCCCTGCACTGCACACACACTGCTACCCGGTCACATGGCTGTTTGTCAGAAGCCCAAGTAAAAGTCCTGCATGTTGGTGCAACCTCATTTATAACACAGGTCAGTCTTGGGTTGCTATGGTCATGGCTAAGGAAATGATGTCACAATTTCCGGGCAGAAAGCAGCCCAATCTGGAGATCAGTGGTTACCTGCTCTGAACATTTGACTGTGAAAACTCTAGGCAGGTGCATTGTTTTATAAACATTGTGGTGCAAGCATATGGTGTTCACCATGTAGGCAGGGAATCCACTACCCTGGGAGAAGGATTAAGTGTCTGGTATGTGTCCAGTTTGCAGGAAATCTGTGCAATGAGGATGTAATTTGCTTCGGTCAGGACTGGTGAACAGGATCACATGGTATGCAGAATGCCAGGAGTTACCATTGGTGATGGATACTAGAGAATGGGGGAGAGGAAGGAGGAAAGACAGCTATCTTAGCTGCAATGGACGAATGAAGAGAAACATCCAGGATCAGGTGATGTCTGGAGTTTAGAGGTGAAACATAGTTATATTATTCATTATACACAGGTGACCCTGGGCCCTGCACAGTCCTCCCTGTCGCATGATGTGTGCGTGCAAAGCAATGCTGCATTCCAGCTAATGACAGGTGTGCATGCCGCGGAGAGCAACAGGGATGCGCACGTGACCCCCCCCCCCCACCTCCCCCACACAGGGGACTAATGGAAGCTCCTCAACATTCAAGCTGCTGACGGCAATTTGGCTACATTCCTGCGGCTGTAATTATGCCACACTTACCAAACAAACAGCTGAGAGGGAATTGAGTTCCTCGGGATGGTGGAGCATTCAAAAAAAATAATTATCATATAAAAAGGGCACTTTTTTTTTTTTTTTTTTACAAATTGCATGTTTAATTTTTTATCAGGAAGTCATCAGAGCCTCTTGGCAAGAAACAAAGGACACGTTTAATAACAGTTGAGCCCGTCCCATCTCTGGAGTCTCCACACAGACGAGTTAACTCTTTTCTGTGCTCCCCATCATCCACAGGGTGGAGGCCTTTACTCCTCTAATCAGCTAAAGTGTAACTCTGGACACCTCAGTAATGCCCCCTATTGCATGAAAGAGTGAATGCCAGACACAGGATCACTGTTTTTGATGACAAGCGTCATCCTCAATGCCCAGACTAGATCCCTGGGTCCAGATTCACAAACCCCACCCCCTTAAAGTGGTGGTCTCTTTTCCCATTTTCCAGCCTCTGTCTCTGCCGGATTCCCTCGAAGCTGATGCTGCTGCTTCCCCTCTCCTAGCCCTTTGGTTTGTTAAACCCTAAACCCAACCATCCATTATGTCGTTGATGTCTCCCTTGGCTCTATTTCCTACCCAACCTGACAAAGCTGCATGACATAAAAAAAAGTTACAGCCAATTAACAGCAAAGCAATGAAAATCACCTACAGGACTCAATCCATCCTTGTAACCTCTTATCCTGGTCAGGGGGTGGTGAGGATATTCCAGGGAGCGCAAAGCCCAGAGCCATTTAGCAGCACCAATTAGCCTGTCTGCGTGTCTTTGGACTACAGGAAAAGGCCCACATCATACAGGGAGAGCATGCAAACCACATACACGGATGTGGGGATTCAAACCCCCAGACATGAAGGGAGGGGGAAACTGCACCTATCCACTGAGCCACTGTACCACCCAAGAAGCATTTGAAGAAAATATTTGAAAGAAACAGCTTGAATGGAACAATCATTATGAATGGGGGGAAAAGATACAATATGTTTACATGCGCACAATGAAAATCAAATTACTGTGTTACTAAAACCAGTAACACAAAAGACTAAAACCAGTCTGACTGAAATCATAATAAGTCGAATTGCTTGATGTCGGACTTAGACACCCAGATAATGTGATTGGGAGTCGATTTACTCCTGCATGTATTGGACTCAAACTGGCCTAGGCGCCCTGCGCATGCTCCACAGTGTCCCTCCCAGGCTTTGTCCTGAAAGTATCAGAAGAAGTTGTTATGCAGAAATAGGATGGAGCATAGCAGCACAGCACATAAGAAATGTACAGTGCTGTAAAGCTGTCTGATTCACCGCTCAACTAAAGGACGCTTTTCCACTGCACCAGGTACCGTACTTTTGGTACTTCAAGAAGGTACCAAAAAGTATGGGGCATCAAGGTAAACATAATATTATACAAAATACTTTATTTCTTGTTATGTTATCCTGATCTTCTTGTATCTGTTCTTTCGACCAGATCGCAATAAAGGTTGTGTCACTTCAATTGTCCACACACCCATTATTATTAAATTATTATTATTATTATTATCATTACATCTGTGGCGTGATAGGTCAACTGGAAAAGGCCCAATACTAACAAATTGAAAGGAGTAGTAACTCCACCTATTGTAGCAGAATCAGACATACTTTGGTTAATAAACCGATTCCCCTCCTGTGCATGTATACTGGGACAAGAACAGTAGTCTGATTAAATGACATAGTCGAGCTATAACAATAGCTTGATTTACCTGTGCACTTAAATGTACTGACTGATGCCCCTGCCCTCCCTCCCCGTATCATGCATGTTAGCTGGCTCTGACGGGGGGTCTTACCCTTGGTCCCAAAGCCAGCATCCCTGCATTAGTTTTGTCCATCAACCAGAACCGCCTGCCCTCCATAGGGACGGGAGGGTTTGCGTCTCAACAGAAAGTCCTACAACTCTCCACTGTCCCACAGAAACAAGGGAACTGGATCCTACCTGAGAGGATCCTTCCTGGATATGCAGACAAAAAAACTGGGTACAGAGGTGTACAAGTGGCTTGACTGACACTAACAATCAACTTAAGGGTTTTTTTCACAAAGGCAGCCTTTTTTCAGGGTATCCACTTAATGGGCTGTTGAACAATATCGTTTAATGTATCATATGGTGAGAAACTAGTGAAAAAATTAGGAAAGAACCTGACATAGCTGAGCTTAAAATCTGACAATTGATTCAAAAACAGTCAGAATGCAGCATTGCTTTGCAGCGTAATAATATTAATAATTATTATTTTTTTAAATAAAATGTTATGCTTAACGGCAGGTGTCCCAATGGACAGAAAAAAGCCACAAATGGCAGATGTCAAGCTGAATGATCCAGTGAACAAAGAACTCTGCAAAATGGTCCCCTTTAAGAAGAGCAAAGAGGAAAACAGCGATAATTACCAAAAACAAGGCCTTAACCACAAACATGGGGCACTTAATAGCCCTTGCCAGACCCAATGGAGATACCTGCTCCATTCTCGGCTCTCCTGCCCCTTTATCCACTCACTTGACCCCCTGAATGAACCATAAATGGACACTGTCACTAATGAGTCTGCTGGGTGGCATCGAACAGGTTACCTGTTAGCCCAAGGACCGCCATTACTTTCCATGGCAATACTCAGGCTAAGCCAAGCTGTCCCTGACCTGATCCCTCACCTTGCCTCACACCTGTTCCCCCTAATATCTCACTAAAATCCAACTGTTTATAACACTGTGAAGTCTTTTCCTTTACATGGTCTGACTCAGAGGATCCAGCTTTAGTAGTATTCCCTAACTTCCCTCCCTGGAAAGTGATCTCCAAGGCAAGGATTTTGACTAAAGGTGTTGGAGCTTTGCTGTTGTTTCAGGATGAAAAGATTCAATTAGTAATAACATTCAAATGAGATTATTTGCCTCAATATAAAATTTGTTATAAATTCTGTGAAGTATGTTGCAGTAGGGAGATATTAAGAGTTTTGATTTTTAACAATATTAGTTACAAGGAATTTTTTTTAAGTTGCTAGTTTTTTTAAGTTTGAGTGGCAGATCTACTTCGATTTGAGCTGCCCAGCTGTTTATTTTCATTAACTCTTGCTCCCGTGTGCGACCAACCTGAGAAGAGATGTGATTCAGTCAGACAAAATCATTCAAGTGATTGGGAGATTGACCAAATGGGCGGATAGGTTTGACTTATCAGCAACCAGCCAATCCACGACACCAATATGATTGGTTAACCTCTGCTTATCAAGCTGATGCCTGTCCCATGGTACATTAAGCACACTGGCTACCATTAGTCTGGGTTTAATGAGCTTCTGTGATAATGGAGTGGGGTGCAGGGACTGCAGGATACTACAGAGAAACAAGGAACTTTTTATGGGTGAGAGGTAAAGAAAACACACTCAGGATTCTTTCAGCTTTTAAAATGGATCATAAATCGTAATGTGCTTGTTTTTGTAATGAATCTGTCATCATTTTCCTTCAATCAGGTTAGGTCAGGTTGGGAAACATGTACTGGTACAGTGCGTTGCTGCACCCACCACACCATTAAACAACTCAAGATCCCCGTTGGCAATTCCCCAGGCCAACATGCGGTCCAGTTCCACTCTCCAGAAATGGCCATCTGTCTGCCTCAGCTAGGTGTTATGTGGGCGTCCCTTTGGCCTGTTCCAGCTGCTCAGGTCCTCAGCAATGAGGATCCCGCAAGCTGAATCACCTTCAGGGAATCATGCCGCATGACCATAGTGCCGTAACTGATGCTTCCTCACAAGTAATGCAAGTAATGTCCCTCATTTGGGACTCCCTGCGCAACCGCTCGTCCGACTCAAAGTCAAACCAGTGGTACTCAAGGATTCTCCAAAGAGACACTGTACCAAAGGAGTCCAGTCCTTGTCTCAGGTCACTGGATAGTGCCCACGACTCGTAGTAAAACAGGGAGCACCAGGACTCAAAGGACTTGGACCTTTGTCCTCTTACAAAGATTTTGGCAGTTCCACATACCCCTTTCTAGCGAATTCATGGCCCCCAGTGCTCTCCCAAACTGTCTACTGACTTCATAGAAGAGTCAACAGAGACATTAATGTTGTTGCGAGGTAAGTGCTGATGGTTGTGCCCAGGAGGTCATAAAAGGCCTGGATCTTGGTTTTTATCCAGGACACTCACAAGCCCAGACACTAAGACTCTTTGCTCAGTCTCTTGAGAGCCCCAATCAGAGCCTCCATTGACTCCATTGAAGACCATAGCATCGTTGGCAAAATCAAGGTAGGTGAATCTTCCCTACCAGATGCCCCACGGCTGCTGAACCCCACAACCCTGCCCAATACCCATGCAAGCATTGAACAGGAGCAAGAACATACCCCTGACAAATCCCATAATCAACTGTGAAGTACACAGAGGTTCTGCACAGCACTTACAGTACCAGTATACAAGCTGGCCATGATGTCCAGCAGCTTTAAGGGGGAACCCACAAAGTCTCAAGAATTTCTCAGTTTAGCACTTTAGAAAATCAACAAAGGCTGCAAGGAAACTTTGCCAACATTCACATTCACTCGTAGGCGAGCAAGTGATCACGGATCCTGTTGAGGATGACCCTAGCAAGGACCATACCCGGGACTGAGAGTAGTGTTATCCCCTGTAGTTGTTGCAGTCCAGGCAATCACCCTTCCCTTTCCAGATAGGGACAACCAGTCAGTTGGGATGACACCCGTGGAAGTAAATGGAAGCAAAGATTGCATGCAATGCCAGAAGGACAGCCTTACCAGCAGCCTGGAAAAGTTCACGCTGGATAACACAGATTCCTGCAGCTTTCCTATCCTCAGTTCCTCTGTAAGCAGGACTACAGATGGTGTGTCATGGTGTGTGCACAAACTGCATGCAGACTCATTCAAAACAGCTTGATTTTGGATTCTCCTCTAGGTGGTAACGTACTGGACCTAAGCTGAATCTTCAGAGTAGAAACAAGAAGTCTATGGTCAGAATTCACAAACTGGGCACTCCTGTAGTCCCTGCTGATCTGTAGGAGTCTCCAGTGTCTGCCTACAAACTTGTGATTTATCTCCTTCACCACACCACCAGTATTGGAGCACCAAGTCCAATGATGTGGCTCAGGGTACTTGAACCAGGATCCAGTGATCCGCAGCCCCTGACCTTGCAAAGTTAAGGAACATGGACCCACTTTCACATGTCGCCAGACCCGTGGGGACCAACACAATCCACATAGCCAGCCCTGTCAGTGTCAGTGGTCACATTAAAGTCACCCATGACCAGAGGAATGTCACCTCATGAGCACCCATCATCCGCCGAGCGAAGTTGCAAATCAATTGTCTCCCTCATCTAGACATCAACCCATTATGGTTGGAGCATAAACTGAGACAACAGACAAGACACAAAAGAGTGCCTTAGCCTGAGTCACATAATACACTTGTTGAAAGGAGTGACATCGGACACCATTCGGGAGAACCAATTTGCTGCAGCAACAGCTACTACCTGAATATAGCAGCAATCAGAGTGACCAGACTAATAACAGGTGTACCCACCTACAGAGATTTGGCCACTCCCCATTCTGTGTACCTCAGAGAGTGCCACCACTGAAATGTGGCATTTATGAAGGTCCTTCCAGATGGAAGATCATCATCATGCCAGAGAGATAATACATTACACACACAAACCTGTATGGGCTGCCTCCGATTAGGACCCGAGTGCTGCCGTGCAGCGAGTGACGCCTCAAGACTACACCAATCCTGATCCCTGCAGTATCTGGCCTGACGCCACTGGCTCCCCAGTGGTTTTGTCCCTACATAAGTAACTATTTATATTTGCAATTAATTTTTTGTTTATGACAATTATTTTACTGTTCTAATTGTCCAGGTAACTAGTATCCCATCCAAAATGTCCCCTGCTTTGTGCCCTGTGCTTCCTGGGGAGGTTCCAGAACCATCTAGGACCCCATTGAGTTGCCAGTAGCGGTGGGAGGATGGGTTATTTTGAAACATGTCAAATTTGAAATGTCTTTTCTCTTTGTGGTCATGCATCTCATTATATTACAGACTGTAGGGGGGAAGATCAAGTTAGAACTGAGTGATATCTAGATAGATCTAAGATCACAAATTATGTGTAAGCCAATGTACATTCCAAAAGTAGTGGACAAGAAATTGCAGGTTTAGGGAGAAAATACAAGGCTTGCTATGGTCCCTGTCACTGGAGCTTGAGAAGAAATCAGGTTATTGGACTAAGCTCACTGAGACCTGACAACGTGCTTTAGGAGTTTTACATTACATTAAATAAGATTAAAGTTGCTGCATCTTGAGAATAGGGTCCGTTTGGGTCATCAGCAACAGAATGTTTGCTTGGCTGCACACTGCAGCTGGTGTCCTACAAACCTATGAGCCCGTTCATCTATGTAATATGTACCACAAATATGTAATGCCTCACAGAGCGATATTTAAAACCTGGAGACAGCAGGGAGCATAAATCCTTGTGAAGGAAGGAGACCCAACATTGCTTCTTAACTTTAAAAATTAAATTAAATAGAAAGTGGTGCATTAACTATGCAAACATGCATGATTAAACAGTGGACTTTCTGAGATCAAAGGATTCTCAGCAATGATGCATAATGAACAGAATGAGCTGCCCTGGCCCTCTTCACTTTCATAGCTCACTATCAGAGCTTGTACTTCATTCATCTCTAAGGAAATCTGGCCTAGTCCATCTACATATGGTTTCCAGTACATC
This sequence comes from Mormyrus proboscirostris, assembly GCA_026779585.1. Classification (NCBI taxonomy): domain Eukaryota; kingdom Metazoa; phylum Chordata; class Actinopteri; order Osteoglossiformes; family Mormyridae; genus Mormyrus; species Mormyrus proboscirostris. Next base: position 17,815,576 of record JAODKF010000049.1, on the reverse strand, counting down.
TCAATGCAATAAGCCACATCTAATGAGGAATTAAGCAGTTAAAGGCTCCAAAGCTGAATGCTACGCAAATGAAGGTGGGAAAAAAGGGGATAGAAGTAATTTGTCAAACTCTAGGATAATCAGTCTAACTTGTATAACTGGTAAAGTTATGGAGGCTATAATCAAAGAGAAAATGGTAGATTATTTGGACTCAAATAACATTTTGAGGGATAGCCAGCATGTATTTAGGAGAGGTAGATCCAGTTTGACAAATCTGTTGGAGTTTTTTGAGGAAGCTACTCAGGAAGTTGATGATAAGA
>JAODKF010000049.1:17788480-17815177 GCA_026779585.1 Mormyrus proboscirostris | reverse complement strand
ACTAGATTTAAGGAAGCACTTCTTTACACAGCGTGTAGTCAGAGTATGGAATAGTCTTCCTGATAACGTAGTGCAAGGTGAATCCTTGGGTTCCTTTAAATTAGAGCTAGATAAGATTTTAACAACTCTGAGCTATTAGGTAAGTTTTCCCCAAGCAAGCTTAATGGGCCGAATGGCCTCCTCTCGTTTGTATAGTTCTTATGTTCTTAAGCTGGAAATGCTTTGGATGATGGATGCGATTAATCTATCAGCCCTCCACTTTTCAAGGGGAAATGTGTGGTTCTGTGGGATAGGATTGTGATCAGAAGGTTGCTGGTTCAAATCCTAGTCATACTGCCATTGGGCCTCTGAGCAAGTTCCAACAGCAATGCATTGGTCATAATTGTACCTGCAAGACAAAGGAGGGCAGTTGTCATGACCTACTCAGCCTATCGTCTTGTGTGCCACACCCCCCTTGGTACCCTGTGTTAATTCCTGATTGTAATCACCTGTTTCCTGTTATGGTCTGTTTGTTTTGTGTATATTACTCTGCGTTCAAGTCTGTTTCCCTAGGTCCATCATTGACGTAGTTTGCTGTGTGCTCCCCTTTGTGGCTCACCTCTGTGAACCGAACGGCAAATCATCAGCTTAACGCAGGAGATGGTGATCTGGCTAAACCAGCCCCGAGGTCCGAGAGGACCCTGTAGCATTGACGTTAGCCAGCCGGGGGTGCGTTTCCCAGAAAAATCGTTACTAACTCCCTTAGAAACTTGCGTGGTTCGAACTATGTACTGTAAGTATGACGCAGGTGTTTCCCAAAACCATAGTTCGAACCACAGAGGTAACGATACTGTGGACTTGCGTAGTACGATACATCATTAAACGATGCAGGTGTTCGAACAAACGTTCGGAAACACTGTCGTTAAGTTGTATAGTTCGAACTACAGCTTGTGAGCAGTAGTTAGAAGCGTAATTCCGGGTAAATACGTCAGCGATGGTGGAAAATGCAGTGTAGTAAGGGTATAGTCACCGTATAAGTAAGAAATGTAATAATAGGAATAATTTAGCTCTACGATCACATATAATGTGAAGTTTTCTGAAAATGTAATTTGAAACGTAATTGATTTGTGGGTCTCTCGTCATAAGTACGGTAACTTTCTGTAGTGAACAATAGGGACAATTCTCAGACTGCAAAGTATTGATTAGCACAGGGGTGGCTAATTTTATCCAGAAAGCGCTGTGCTTAGAGTAGAACGTAGAGGACTGATCAACTGAGGAGTTCGCACAACTGGGTTTGAGCAACTGATCGAACAGTTATCCCAAAAAAAAACCTGCAAACACACCAGCCCTTTCTGGATAAGACTGCCCACCCCTGTAGTGGCATATGCAGTTAGTGTGCATTGCTTGGTAAAGGATGTTGTGTACCCTGTGGTCATTGTGCCATAAGGTACACTTTGCCATATATAGTAAAAAAAAGAGAGAGAAATAATTAAAAAACATTAATAAAATAAAAAGAAAATAATAAAACAAAAATAATAATAACAAATCTGTCACGCCAGGCAGATAGGAAAGAGCTGGATCCCTGAATGCAGAACCTAGGTTTATTCTGGAAACATGGTACAAGAATAGCTGGCAGGGAAATCCAAGAGGAGAGTCGTTTACCAGGTGGGTCAGTCCTACATAGAGGACGAGACGAGTCGATCATGGCAACAATACTTCACAATGGTTAACTCGGTGTTCTTGGTTAAATAACTGGTCCCTTAATTGGCTATCGCCTGTGGCGATGTTGCCCCGCCCCATTAGGCGTGACAAAATCATTATCCCTTGTATGTGTACATGTGTGTATTTGTAGCCCTATGCAGGCCATTGGGTGGTGTGCAGTTTCTTCGTTACACACATAACTTCAGAGGAACAACAGAGGCATGATGGCCGCCTCCCAGAGGCCGAGAGAGGCACCTGGGATGGCCCCAGGGCTGGCCGGGAGGGGTGCTGTTGGTGGAAGTCGGTGATCATAGAGGGGTCCAAGATGTCAGAGGCTGCTACCCAGGACCGCTCTTCAGGTCCAAAGCCTTCCCAGTCCACCAAATACTGCATCCCTCCGGCACATCAACGAGAATCTAGAAGGGCCCGAACTCGATAGACCTTGGAGTCATCCTGCAAGGTGCTCGGAGGAGGAACAGCGACTCCAGGGGAGGAGTGAGCTGGGCTGTTTCGCACCGGCTTGAGCAAAGAGACGTGGAAAGTGGGGCAGATGCGGTACATCACGCTGCCCGGGGGAAAGGGACTGTCGTCCTGTCACCCGTCATCACGGAGACCGGCTCGCCTGTGGTTCCCTGGGCTCCTACTCGGCTGTCGCCTGCGGGTCCCCCTGCCGTTGCCTCGTCGGCCGCCTGCGGTCCCGCCTCCGATGCCTTGTCACTTCCCTGCGGGTTCCCCCGCTCTGACTCGTCAGTAGACACCTGCTATGGCTGCGCTGTCGCCTGCTGCGACCTCCCCTCCCTCCTTCTGCTCCCTCCTTGCCATCGCTGGTGCCCCCTCCAGCTTCCTCCTCTGCATCTCCTTTGGTCCCTCCGATTTCCTCCTCTGCCCCATCATTGTCCCCTCTGGCTCCTGCCTTGTGGTTGCCCCGGGGTCCCTCCAGCTTTGGCTGCTTGGTTGCCCGCAGCTCTCCCAGCTCCTACCTTTTGCCCGCTGGGGTTCCCTCAGGCTCCCCTTGTTCCTCTGCCCTTCGCCTTTCTGCCTCCTGTTTTTGTCCCTCCTGTTTCTGCTCCTCGTCCCTCTGTGCCTCCTCCGTTCCCTCCTAGTCCCTTTGTCCCTACTGCCTTTGCTCCTCATCCCCTGGTGTCTACCGTGTTCATTTCTGGTCCTTTTGTTCCTCCATTTTCTGTTATTTTGTTCCCTCTGTGTCTCCTTTTTTGGTTTTCTGTCTGCGTTTCCTGTCCATGTCAGATTCTGTCTTGGTTTCTGTCTCTGTCCTTGTTCTTTGTTTCCGTCCTGTTCCCTATGCCCAGTTGATGTTTTTGCTCTTGTTTTCCAGGTCCTGTGTCCCTGGTCTCATCTCCTTTGTTGCCTCCCCTGAGGCGTGCCCGGAGTGCGTGCATTTGGGGGGGGTTCTGTCATGACCTGCTCGTCTGATCCTCCTGTGTGCCACACCCCCCTTGTTACCTCATGTTAATTCCTGATTGTGATCACCTGTTGCCCGTTATTCTCTGCTTTTCTTGTGTATAGTAGTCCGCGTTCAAGTCTGTTTCCCTAGGTCTGTCATTGACGTAGTTTGCCATGTGCTCCCCTTTGTGCTGTCTGCCGATAATAAACCCCGTTTGGTCACAGTTATGGCTCTCTCACCTGCTTCCCCGCTCGCCCACATGCCGCACATCACAGCAGTGGACTCCAGGAACATGCATGCATCTCTCTTTTAGCAAGGACATAATAAGGTTTTTATTACAAGTTTGTGCTTAAACACGTTATAATAATATTCCTGGCACAGCCCTGGAAATCATATTTAAGTGCGGTCTTTAGCTAAATAAGAAATAAGAAAGAGTAAAAGGGCCAGAAAATGATTTTATTTCCTCAAATTGCCCTATTTCCATAAATATTACCACAATGGAATGTTGTTCTTAGATGGTGAACAAACTGGGGGTGACAATCAGGAATGTGTACAAGCATTTTAAAGAAATGACACCCTACATATTGAATTCATTTTATACTTGATGGATGTCTAATGCAGAATGTAACAGCGGTGTGTCCTGCTGTAAACCAAAATGCTACAGTAGTTGTTGCATCTTCGTGATAGCAACCTCTTGACGTGGCCTGGTGTCAGGAGTTGGGCTGCTCTGCAGAGTGGGCTGCCATCTTGTCTACCCCAAAGAGGGAAGGAGTGACCCATCCGCAGGGTTACAGGGATCCGGGCCAGTAAGCGAGCCAGTAAGGAACAGTCTTTACCGAATACCACTGTCTTGCTTCACTGGCTCCACATGTTAGTCCTTGTTGTGGATTTCGAACCTATGTCCTCTGAGTCAACACTGATTTCTGGGCCCTGATTTAAGAACTGACACCTTGGGATTTACCTGCCCAGCTTACATATGTACAACTCCATTGCCTACTGGAGCCAAATTTCTGTCTTCCTCTCCTGAACCCATTTCCAAAAAGCGTGTACATTTGGCTAGTACAGAAGAGACAGTTTTCACTTCACTGGCTACGTCTCCTGAGACAATTTCTCAAAAAATACAGGGTCTGCACCACAGCCTACTGTCTCTGAGGGTGTGTGTATATATATATTTAGGAAACCACCTCATTATCCATTAATTAAACCGTAAATCACTATGACACTGACAGATAGGCCCAATTATTCACATCACACATGGGTGAGCTTTTCCTCCATATCCTGTTTTTCCTGGAACCCAGTCCACGAGTACCATGGGTAACCTGTGATATTTTACAAACAAACAAATGATCTTAATTATCATTGTCATATTTGGTATGTTCTGTTGTATGACTTAGTATTATTTAACAAATGTTTTAATTACATTGGTCATTAATTTAAATATTTAGTTCTATTATAATTCTATTCTTCTAGACAGTGACATTTATGAAATGACTCACTTCATTTCCGACCGTTGCCTGTGTGTGTGAGGTTTGTGCAGGTTTGCACAATACAAAAATGTGGTGAACTGGCATGGACTGGCACCTTTACAGTACCTTGAGGTGGACTGGCGCCCCATCTATGGCGACCTCTGCCAGGTGAATTTTGGGATAGGTTCTGGATTACAGTTACTCTGCCGGAATGCATATTTACGTTCACTGTTATCCAGTTTTTCAGCTGACATAAAGAAATACTCACTGTTACAGTTTTTAATTAAAATGCTGTTCCCAAAGGTTTCATGTGTTTATCAAGAGATTGCACTCTACTGAGATTATCACCATTAAAAATAAATCTCTCTAGGGCTGTTTTGTCCACACCACATATCTCAGAAGATGTCACAATCAAATTACTATAGTCTTAAACATATTTTTCTCGAAAGCTTTGCAGATTCACGGTACTGTATAATATTATTATTTCATTTGCTACATTTTCAGCATGAATCTGATGAAATAATACAAAATTACTATTTGGTGATAGTTGCTACTATGAACTAGTCCCCTCCCACTCCAAAAAAAGAAGATTTGAGAAGTAAATCTTATTAATGGAGAGTCCAGCGACTAACTAGTACATGCATGAAATTCATTCCCCAAAGAGCAAAATTTCTGAACGAGATGAAAGGTTTAAAAATTACATTTTATATTTTGCTTTCTGCAGATTGTGACTTGGTCTTTGGTAGGATTTGGGTCTGCCTGTTTGTGGATTATGTTCTTGTTGTTGTATTTTTCAGAAGATAGACACTGACACAGATCACCTGGGGGGCAGAGCCAAAGACTGTGGTTGGTAATTTGGGTGAGGGTCGGGCGATCAGCATCGGCGAAGCAGGAGTCAATACAGATGAAACCGGACACAGGGAAAATTGCTTGAACTCAGGGCACAACACGAGGATCTCGTGCAGATCATCAAACCGGGTCACTAGATATAGAGTAGTGATCTTAAACCCGAGCAACGGACAAAACCAGAAAAACGGGTCGAAAGGGCTAATCACCTAAGGGAAGGCCTATTGGTTGGAATCCCTGGGGGGCGTGGCTGAGATGACGATGAGGATTCCCTGGAGTGATCTATGACACTAGTAGCTTGTTTTAGAACAAGCTGTTCTTTTGGGTTCCTGTGAGTTTGCTCATTGTTTCTGTGTGTACCCAGCATTCATTGTTTTTTGTAAATTGTATATTGTTGCTTGTTGTGCTGTGGTAATTATTAATTAACAATAGCATTATGCACTTCGGTGCTCTGTGTGCTTTTAGTTTAGATAAAGGTGGAACAGCTCAGTGGCTTTGCTTTATTTTAGAGCTAATTTGAACATTGTCAGAGATTATTTAAAAATATCAAGGTCTTTGCTGATTACTTTTTACAATTAAATTAGGAAACAAACTCTGGGGGGCGCAGGGGGTAACATAAACACACAAGTGAATATTAAGATAGGATATTTAAGAACTCAAGCACAGGAAAGTGGAGTATTCTGGAGAACATGTTCTAACGTAAAGTTATTTGCTCATTTTTTTTGTATTCAATCTACATCCATCAGTATTCCAAATGTTTGTTCAGTATAGGTTTGTGGTGAGCCTAGAAGCATTTCCCAGGCATGTGCTTCCATCCATCCATCCATCCATCCATCCATCCATCCATCCATCCATCATCTTCTAACCGCTTGTCCTGCTCGAGGTTACGGGGGCCTGGAGCCGATTCCAGGTAACACCGGGCATTAGGCTGGGGTATACATTGAACAGGATGCCAGGCCATTGCAGGTCACGCCTACACACACACTGACACAACCATTAGCCCACCTGCATGTCTTTGGATTGTGGGCAAAAACCCACATGACATGGGGAGAGTATGCAGATCGCACACACGCAGATCACACACACGCAGATCACACACATGCAGCACACACACGCAGAGCGCACACCTGCAGAGCGCACACACGCAGAGCGGAGGTGGAGGCGGGAGAGCTGCTGCCCAGCTGTTAGGAAGCCACATGAAACTGAAGCAATGGAGGTCGAGTCGCAGTCCAGAGCTGGCCCTCTGCGTGTGAACGTGCTGTGACTGAAAGGGGAAGCGTGAAAGCAGGCTGATTAGCTAATAACATTTACTGCAAATTTCATTTAATCCATTTGCAAAAGTGCTCTTTTAACGCAGCGTCATGCATCGTTAAAATCCAGGAGACAGAGTTCCTAAATACACTAATCTTTCTCTGCTGACCTTGATCATAACCAGTGGGCTTATTAGCGTAAGATTACATGTCTTTGTCGCTGGACAGAGCCCATGCCTGTCTCTCCCAGCTAAAAAAAAACTGAGGCAGTCCCATTTCACCCCTGGCCCATTCCTTCCACCCACGCTATGCCATGCTAACCTCTTCCTATTCAACACTAGCAGACCTTCTCAGACATACTCCTAGATCATGGTGGAGTCTGGATCCAAGGCCTGGTCCCTATGTTTAGAGCTGATCCCCTGCTCTGTATGCAGATTGTGTGACACGGCATACAGTCAGTGCCCTCGGCAATCACACCCATAAATAATTCATCCCACCCTCAAATTACCGCCTATTAGAGAACAATAATAGTTTTTTTTCTTTTCTGCCTGGCCTTCACTCTGCATTACTGTTATCAGCTTCCCTGTGCCGGTCTGGTCCGGATCGCTCCATTCTGGCTGCAATTACCCCACTACTGCTTCCACATACAAAGGGATCGCCAGGCTGCAGGCATTTATTTGTCTATTAAGCATGCGTTCACTGGCATATGGCGCTGGCGCAGACTGTGCAACGCAAGGCGCGTGCCGCAGCTTCGCTAGCAGCCTAGGCTGAGCGTGTGCGCTACCGTTCAGTCCATCCAGTTAATCTCTCCTGATTGTGATCTCATTGCAATGAATAATGTGGTTCAGAATATGTTACTCGAGGTCTTTCTTTTCATTACCAAACTATAAAAAACTCACACATTTATACTAATTGTTCTGTATTTTGTAATTATTTTGAGATTTTATGAAAACAGAATATATTTGCTCATTTATATTACTTTGATTAATCAGATCTGAGGTAATTGTTCAAGTGCTACAAATTAGTAATCATTGATTCATTGAAAATTAATTAATAATGAACAATGAACTTTCTATGGACAGCCATAGGTGGCCAAGCATGCTATCTCTGTGCCCTCACACCTCCAGGTTTCTGGGATTCATTCCCCCCTCGGCTCTCTATGTGTGGACTTTGCATATTCTCCTTGCGTCTGCACATGTTTTCTCCAGGTTGCATTTCACAAAACACTCCCAGGTACACTGGCATAAGACTATATGGATGCCATATGATTTAAATATCACTATGACCAGCGTCAGAAATTATTATAATTTAACTTATAATATAAATCTTAATAATGTATAATAGGAAAAATGCTTTTACATCCATATATTTCCTGTTTTTATGGTCCAGCTATATGTTTTCAGGTTGTGGGGTAGATGTGTAAAAAGGTTAATTAAAGAAAAATCCCGCAGAAAAGTACAACAAAGACAGTGTGGAATAAGACCATACACAGCTAGTGCTTGTTTGGTGTTATGTGCTGCTCAGTAGGTCTGAGATCTGTGCCGGTGCTTATAACGGCGTGGGTTTAAATCCCATAGCAGGCAGAGTAGTCTTATACTATGGTAGCACCCTGGCCATAGAGAAACTGTAAAATTGTTTAGTTTCAGGAAGGCTGAGCTCTTCTGCATTTTGGATGATGAGATAAGCCAAATATTTATACCAAATATTTCTGTGGACTGATTTCTGAGTCACAGCGACCAGCAGCGTTTCAGGAGTGATTCAATTTTCCTAGCTGCCCAAAATGCAGACCAAGCTTGACACTGTTTATCTCATTGAGCTGTGAGTGACAGTAATACACCAACAAAGCAACGTATTCTGGCTAAGAAAAAGCTAAAGTGAGATTTGAAAACAGACCCTGTCCTGTATGGCTGATAGTGGCGTCTGCAGAGTCCAACCTCAGCAAAGGTTTGGTGAGCTCAGCCCTTCAGGCCCCCAGCTCTCTGGTGGGAGTGTAACATATGGTAATGCCTATAGGCCTAACAGGGGCTTCGGCGTATGAATATTTGTGATCTCATTAGCGAATCACATTTCCATTTCTTTAGGGATTATTTCTACTAGGAAATACCAGAATCATAACAAGCCTTTCACAGCGTGCTCGAAAATGAAATGTAAAACACAAAGGACTTGGGAGTTACTAAATTGTGCTCTTATTCATAGAATAATATGAAATATGCAATATAGCATTTTTTCCATATAATATTCTGGCATGTTTGAATTTTATGCATAATTTCTCTGGCACATGGGAAGAGCATGGTGATGACAGTGGGCAGTGACTCTGCAGATGGTGAATGTATTAATCATCATTCTGATACAGTCATCCAGCAGTCTGGGGTAATAATGGTTTGATTGCCATTGTTTCCAGGATGCAGTTCATTTACAGTTTTGTGTTGGTGTTCTTTGGTTCACATAAAAACACATAAAGGATGCAGTTCATTTACAGTTTTGTGTTGGTGTTCTTTGGTTCACATAAAAATCATAGGCTCATTGTCTTTTAGTGGGTTTACTGTGATATGTGCTTCCTTTTAAAGTAACAATGCATATGTTTTAATCACATAGCACGAGGTCCATAAAGCTGTGGTGCATTGAAGTAGAGCTCTATAAATTTTCATTGTGAGAGAGCTCACTGCTGTCTGCTTTAAATGTAGCCATCAAGAGTTGTTCTGAAATACTGGCCCTTTAAAAGGGGTAAATGCAGATCCGAAATTTTGACACAAATTGGAAGGGATTGACCGGAATGAAATCACCAGGATAAATCCTATAGCAGCAAATGGAAAGTCCAGCACTTCTGGCTGCAGTTGAGTTACATTTCTTTATACTTTCTTTATACTAGAGGCAATTATATGAAGTTTTTTGGGTATTTTTTCCTGGTAATGAGGGTCACAGTATCTCTGCATTGCCCAAGGTTGCTGAAGGACAACTTTGATATCCAGAGCGGATAATATTGCCAGATCTCACAAATTAATTAAGTTTTAGCTAATTGGGTCTTTCTGCTGATTTAAATCTGAAGGTGATATCTGGGACGTCCCACAGAGTGTTGGGGGCCTTCCTGCAGATCTGTGCCCCCTTTGGAGGATTCAGAGGACGTTTACGCATGGTGCGCTTTGTACCTGCCGATGTCACCCATGAAATACATCAATCACACTCAAGGAAAAAACACACACATTCCCTCATGCTGAGACACTGATTTAGCCTTTTAAACCTACTATTATGCTCTGTTGGGATCTTCTCATAACCTCAGCTTCCTGTCAAAGTACATGTATAAAACTGATGTTAAGAACCCATTTATGTGTGTTTGAATAGTTTCTGCTGCAAGACAACCAGAGGGCACATTTTGCACTTTTCATATTGCTTCTTTATTAATTCAGCGTTGTTGCTAGTTATATATTTACTATTTTTTTTTCCTTGGAGCCACAGATAAATTAAAAACCTAAAAACTTCCCAATCTAAGAGCAGGTTTGCTAAACAGACTAAGTCACTTTCTCTGAGCAGCTCATACTCACACACTGAAACTGAAGCCTATTTAACTCATTTACTACTTAACATTCCTGCCATCTGTTCATTATATTCCATTGTACAATCTTCCCAACAAATCAGGTGTTTAAAACTATGTCTTGAATTTTGATGTTTAGACTGTACTGGCTTTTACTGTCTTAAGTCTTGATATGTCATGTTTTACAGTATGTGTCTCACATATTTATATTGTAGCTGGGAATACCCATCGAGAAACACGGCAGCATGCTGTACTGACTGAAGTGTAAATAATCTAAATAGCTGTTGGTAGTTAGCAGCTATTGTGTTATTATTGTGCTGTTTGCTAATGTCATGTGTAGCACCTAATGCTAATTGTTGTAAATAATGTCTGTGTATGTGCCCACTGTGCAGCGTGTAAATAGTCAGGGGGGCCAGCATGAAGGGCAGTATGTGTGAGTGAGTGACTGGCATACATCAGTAAAGTCCATTTTTGTACTGTCCCACACTTTTGGTCCAGCTCCCCATCACCATGTCTGGAACCTGTGCCACAATAATCTATTTAATGTTTTTTTTCACTATGACCAAAGAGAAAGGAAATTTCAAAACCACTGTATTACCCATCTATCACAGAGCTGACATGACAATAAGGATACTGTGATGTGACTTTCATTTTCAACCAACCAATTGAGTTTAAAGATCTTCATACATGTCATGCCCAGTTCCATCCGATCCTCATGTGTACCACGCCCACCTCATTACCTCGTGTCATTCCCCGATTGTGATCACCTGTTTCGTGTTACTGCCAGCTTGTCTTGTGTATTTAGTCCGCGTCTCAGTCCGTCTGCCCCAGATCCGTCATTGTAATGTTACGTGTGTACTGCCCTGATCCCAGTAAAGTCCTCGTTGCCCATTCTCCTGCCTGCCTCTCTGCTTTTTGGGCTGCTGCCCGCCCGTGCGACCCGCTCATCGTGACAATACACTTTATACTCAACTGGTCAGTTGAAACAACGATTTGGATTTTACTTTCTGGGCCTGAAATATCCAACTTTGTATAAGCAAGAGCTTCTCTTGGCAAATGATGTAAGTGGCTACAGTATATGATCAAAGTAATAAGTGTCCAGAAAGAATAGGTGTTTCACAAAGATTTACAGGAAAATGACGCAGCTGAGACCAGACCTTGTTGTGGCTTTATTTATTTAGTTTTTATTATTTCTTTCTCTTCCTTATAACTTTTTAATCATTACTTTTTGTATTTCTATATTTTTAGTACTTATTTTAACAATTTTTATCCTTCAACCTTGCCAAGCATGCTATCTCTGTGCCCTCACACAGTCTGCAGCAACAGCAATCTCGATTCATTGTCGGTGTACCACTACATTCATGCATGTGACTAATAAAAATCTTCGGTCCTGAATCTTTTGTAAGCAGGACCCAGTTGCAGGTGTAAGGAGTAAGAATTTCACTGGCCAGTATGTTCAATACAGTCTCCACATGCTGCTGTCTTATGAGTACATACCTGACCTGGGGAGGCTCACTGAGGAAGCCATCGTCACCCATAGCTGCATTATGGGTGCACACCTGACCTGGGGAGGCTCACTGAGGAAGCCAGTGCCACCCACAGCTGCATTATGGGTACTTGTATTACCTGAAGAGGATCACTGAGGAAGCCACAAACAATTTGAGCAGGGGCAGACTTACCATAAGACAAAGTATAGGCAGTCACCTTGCCCCCCCCAAAACTAGGCGCCCCATGAATACAGAATATACAGAAGTCACATTTATGGATATAAGATGGTGTGATCTGTTACTTGGATTTATAGCAAGTTTTCAGGAAAGACAAATTTGCACCACCCCTCCTGACTGTAATGGACTATCCCTACTTAGAATCTTATCCCTCTCCAGCTTTCTTCTCACACTGGAGTGCAGCGCTAGGCTGCTGGTCGTTTCACTACCAAACTAACCGGCTCAAAGTTGCCAAAGAGAAGAAGAAAATGGTGCAAAGATACAAGATTAGCATTGCAGGTCCTATATCGGTGGACAAACTGCAAACAGACGTAGAGAGAACACAAATAAAAGAATGTGTTATACAAAAATTCAAGACTAACCTCAGGTTAGTGTAATGCCATCCTGGGCTATAGCCTATGGCCACGACGAAGAGGGAACGCTTCCACTGTGGCTGATCCATCCCCCAGCGCGATACCCCCCCTTCCCCCAACCAGCAAATGTTTCCGACAGCTCTCCTGCCCCCACCCTGATCGGTAAGTGTTACTGCTGGCACCCCAATCCAGCATATTACTGATCATTTGTTTTTCTTTTGGTTCCAGAAAAAAACGAGTGGCGGCTTAACTACCCATGTCAATGTAGGGTGCCCAGAAAAGGTAGTTTGCTCCTGATTGTGGGCACACACCCAACTTGGGGAGGCTCACTGAAGAAGAAAGTACCACTCATAGCATTATGGGTAGCTGACTGATATGATGAGGCTCACAGGAATTCAGCTGCACACACCACTGCATTATGGGAGTGTAATCTACCTGGAGACACTCGCCATACGTCACTGTGCTGTGAGGCCGGAGAGACCCAGCACAACACAGATGAATGATCTTGACTCCGAGGTCATCTTTAAGAGACTCGCCGTCTCTTTCCGGACCCAGATATTTAATCGATAAATAATCTCTGCCTGGCTTTCCACTTCCAAGGGGTCATCCATCACATTGCACATTTGCTGAAGCTCTGAAGCTTCTGTGGGCATCATCAGAGCCTAAAAACCTGCGTCTAAATTTTTGGTGCCATTGTTTAATATTGCGGGTTTTAGAGACGCTGGCAATTACGTCAGCTGACAGTAATTCAATATGCAGCCGTAAGACGCTCACACATCTCCGTCATCATCGGCCTCTTCATCATTCTTCCAGCCCTCAGGTTAGGCTCAAGCTGCAGGATCGCCTTGTCACCGACCGCTGTTTTCCCTGTCCAGGGCAGGCATCTCCCAGCATTCCGGTTTTAGCAGAAAAGCACTAAAAACTTTGTATTTTAATTCACGTGTGATTAAGAATGATCCTCGTGTCAAGATACTCCTGACCTTTTTCCTATATCCTCCCTTTTTCAGCCATACGAAGGATGAACATGAAGTCCCATGAACCCCAGTAAGTAGATTGGGGGGGGGTGGGGGTCACATGATTATAGGGAATACCTTAAAGCACATGGTTAAACCTGAAAGATGGCGGTGCTTTCACAGCGCCGTTCCCCACCCCCAACCGCCCTGTCATACTCCTGCACCCCGGCATCATTACTTTCTGTTTGTGTCTGTGGTAGCTGCCTTTCACACTATTCCAACTAATATCGTTCTGGCCAAATGTGACATTTAATTCTACAAAGCGCAGCCTCTCTGCCGGTGCTGTCTCTGCCTCATTATGCTGCATGGCCTTTAGAAACTCAAGACTTTAAAAAAAGAATGATGAGGAAAAAATCACATCAAAGAACCAAGGCGCTAGAATGGCTGAGTGACTGTCCCTGTTTAAAACGGTGGTACGGCACTGCCTGTGCGGGCATGTGGAGTGATGTATAAAAATCACATTAATAAAATAGCTGTGCAGAGCATTTCAAAAGGTATCTGCGCAAAGTATTTGCCATTTTGTGTACTGTTAAACACACAGTCTTACAAAATATTATGAGATGTCCAAAAATATGCTAAGGTGTGGTTACCAAATTGCCCTTATGTGCGCATATAGGTGTGTGAATGTGCCCTATGATGGGTTGGCGCCCCATTCTGGGTTGTTCCCTGCCTTACGCCATTAGCTTCAGACACTCCATGATTCTGAATAGGACAAGTGGTTACAGAAAGCGGATGGACGAACAGATGTAGAATCACGTTCTCTGTGCTAATGGATGCTGATCAAGACACTGCAGGGATGACCCCAGATTGTGAGTTTTTCAAGTGAAATTCCACACCAGTGAAGGGAAACAAGTGGAATCGACTCCTCTGATCTGCATGTGTGGCGTGTTGTGGTGTTTCACCTGCTACGGAAGTGCAACACCAAGGGCCAGAAAGGAAGAGGAAAAAAAAAATCTAATTAAGAAAGATCACAATGCTGGAAGGGGATGACTAACTTACACATGGGACACCTGAGAATAAACATTACCTAAGAGAAACTTTCCATATATATGTTGAAGATCGTTTCATAAAACAGAGTGTATTACAAAATCACAGTGACCACTGTAAATGTGTCACAAGTGTAAATGTGAAATCAACGACTTCTTATAATATTATAATAGGAAGCTCCGTAGCTGTGCGTGTTACGGCTTAGGCTGGTGATTGGAGGGTTACTGGTTCAAATACCCTGGCTGGCACAGTGATGTTACCCTGGATGCCACCATTAACCCCAGTTGCCCAAGGGATACTGTCTGACCCTGCTGTCTAACTTGTATGTCACTTTGGACAAAAGCATCTGCTAAATAAATGCAGCATATACTGCAACTATGAGATCAGTTAAATATGAACATATATTCAGAAAGTGCTGTTACTATTAGACTCAGAGATAATCTTCAAGGTATTGATTTGTTGTCCGTTTCCTTTCCATTTGGCTCACTATCCCCAATATGCAATATGAATGCTCAGGCAGGCTGAGGAGATTTCCATTGATTCCAAATATGTATATGTATCTTCATCATAAATACAGCATATTTACTTTTGTACTCATCTCTGCACCGAAGGCTGTTATTTCTGTAAAAATCTTATTCCTGCTCAGTGCCTCCTAAAGGCAGATCTACAGAAAGTCTCCTACCATGGGTTCAAAAGCTGCAAAATGTACATGTCCCACCCAGACATATAACTGCCAGCCAATGGGCTGCTCGATCACTGAAAATCTCTCTGTGCCAATTGGACGCTTGCGACTCCCAGCCTAGATAAGTGTCTGCCGGCAGGCGAGCAGCCCATCTCTGGGAGATGATGACGTGCTGTTCATTCCAGCTGCATAACACCCCCCCCCCCTGAAAATCTCCAGATGTTGCGTTGCAGAGCTCAGCTCAGGACGATGATCTGAGATAGAAACTGCAGTGTGTTCTGTAGGAAAGGTCTACGCTGACTAGGCCATTGAGATGCCCTTTGGCTTTCACTGGGAGCACAGAATCAACTGAAAATGTGAATTAATTAAAGATACAGAAGACCACGAATAAACAGAGTGTGTCTGCCATCAGCACATTCCTGAAGAGGCTGCAGGGAAATTATTTATAGATATCTACTCACCAGCTTCATTTTCTGAGAAAACCTGCACATCCTGTTTATTGTATCTAATAGGAAACAATAAGATGTTTCAAATATGTAATAAAAAAAGTTCTTTGCAGAAAGGCCATATGAAATACGCTCAGTGGGGATGAAGAAGAATTTCTTATAAATGATATGTCTTCCATTGGATTTGAAGTCCCCAGAAGATGCAGAGATTACACCTGTAATTGCAAATAACGTCATTGTGGCTGACTGTAGATGCTGGACATGAATTATATTAGTTTTTCCTCCCTGAAGTCAAACATTAGATCCATAAATTCTATATTCAGTGAAGAGGTATGTATCTAAGTAATAGATGGTAGCTATGAAAGGAGATACATGCTGCAGCGTCCCTGATGCATTCGCTCCAGTTTTGCTGAGGAGATCATCTTTATTTTCACTTTTGCTCAGCAGAAGCAAAACCAGAGGTGTAGAGAAATGGGCCACTGCTATGGACTGAGCCGAGAACATCAGTGCCAATGATATGAGGAGAAAATAACTGGAGAGAGGAGCAGTGGAGGAGTGAAGAGATGGTTTTGGAATATGGAAAAGCAGCAGGCAAATGTAGACATGTCGCGAGCTTAGTCTGCGAAACAGGAGCTCTGCCTTCAAATATAGCATGTATGTAGGAATGGAGATGTGGTGTGAGGTCTGTGTGAACCTCTGGTGGCTGTGGCAAGGCTGCTTCAGAACACCTCATGGAGACCATTCTTCTTCCAGCACCACATATCCAGCAGAGCGTTGTGGCAAATAGCACCCTCAATAGGAAACCACTCCAGCACAAGGCACAAACCCATAACTAACCCTGGGAGGACACACACACAAATTTGGGGAGGAGATGCAAACTCCATACACACACACACATGCACACACACGCAGAGCCAATCTGTGCCAGTCCGGAAAGCATAAATGCACAGGTGTTCCTGGTCAATGGGGCTGGTTGGTGGAAGCTGGGCACCTGCCACCAAGTGAATGTGCAGAAGGTAATCATGTATGCCTGAGCTGGGAATGCAGGAGGACAGGCGTGGAGCGGCAGCTGCAGGTGCCTGATAATGACGCATCTCAGGCCACTGATGAGGGAGGCAGAGGAGGCCACATCCACATGTGACAGCTCAGGCCGCCTGGACTCCACAGTTTGCAATGCAGCTTGAGCTATGCTTTAGAACCAGAAGTTCAGCAGGACACATCTGCACTGCATATCTTATTATAAAAAAGGTCGATTGAACTTTGATGTCAGTAGAATTGGCAACCTATGCTACTGATGAATGCTGTATTTAAATACTTCTTAGAGGATATGTAAACACCATGTTGCCATGGCAACTTTATTTTACCCACCAGCCGTCCATTAATTTTCCATTACTGCTTGTCCAGTAGTGCTATGGTGAGCCCTAGAACCTTATCCCAGGAAACCCAGAGGACAAAATCAGAATGTAACTGTGACCAACCTGTAGGTGGGGTGTGAGCGTACAGCAAACCTGTAAGTATTCCCCAAGCCTGTCACTCCCCTGCTGAATAACACAGTTTGACTAGCTTAAGCTTAAGATGGTCATATCAGCTTATGATGGTCATTCTCGCAGGTTTAGCTGGCCACACCAGCATGACCGGACGCTGACTCACATATCTGCACCATCAAAGACCAGTAAAAGCTGGGACATGACCATCTAAGACTATCTTACTGTAGAAGCACAAAAAACAGCTAAATCCAGCTACCAGCATAAGCTTATTTTTCACTTTTTCTGCAGGAACTGAACTCCATGTGCCTGCAAAGAAAATCAAGTACACGACACCATATTAATATAGATGTGCTTTATCTTGTGAAGATCTTGGTTGAGTCAAGCTACAGTATTGCAAGGAAGTTTTACGCTTAGTTTCAATGAGTGAATCTGCACAAAGGAAGATGAATGCAACATTCCTTTTAACAAGACAATTTCCACTTGGGCTTTAGATTCAACAGAGCTTGAAAAAATGTGCGGAGAAAAGATACTCCATTTAAAAAGGGTCTTTTTGAAAACAGTGTTTTAATGGACTCCCTGAAGTTCACGCTGAAAAGTAACTCTGCTGGATCTGTTGCGGGTCATTCATCAGAGACGTCCAGTCAATGTCTTTTAAATGGATTTTTATGGGATTTGACATTAAGGTTTTTTCTCTTCCTGGACCTGAACTACACTACTTCCCCAGCTTTACAACTGAGATTTTTGTAGGTGTAGATGAAACCAAAGTGTATGGTACTTAATATACTGAAGGCTAAGATTAAAATCAACTAATTTGGAATGAGAAGCACTGAGAATAATATAGATGCAAATAATTATTCCAGTCAGTTCAAAAAAGGGCAGGACACACGACTTATATGTTATTGAATGCAAATGTTATTAATCATAAAGAAATTGAAGCAGCAACATTGGGTTATTAAAATCCATGATCCGAGTTTAGTTTCATAGAATGAAAAACCATTTAATTTTCTGGGTGGCAGTTGATTAGTCTGCAAATTGGGGAAAAAAACAAAGTGATACAGAAAATAGATTGATTTTTACTCGCATGGTGGTTCTTCTTTCTCTTTGGTACCCGTCCAATGTCATTCCGGGAGAAAGATAATATAAAAGAAAGGTCATATTTGCAGAATTTAATGGAGGCGACACTGAACAAAAATATGGCCATTTATCTTAACCAAGAAACATTCAAATTATTTTAGACATTTCTTTTGAAGGGGGGGAGGGCGGTTAATAGAGAGTATATTGGCCAGAATACCACGAGCTGAACTGGTAAAGCAAAAAGCACTAGGTGGGATTTTAACACAACCACAGGCAATTTGCAGGCATGGATATACAGTACCTGCCACTGATGACAATTTCCAAGGCTCCTACAGATGGAATATAACCTCTGGATAATGTTGTATTTATTAGTGCTTGTAAAAGTATAATTAATAAGACTTGCATTTTGCATTTTTACAAATCACAGTAATAATACTGTGTGTTTAAAGACATTTATTGCCAATGAGCTTTTTTAGCAGGAATGCACTTTGAAAAGCAGTACGGTAAATATTAATAATTAATATTATAAAAGCTGAATAATAATCCAAGTCTTCATCAAACATGACAGTTCCTGTCGTACGCCATTCTGTACTATTTCCCCATTTGGCCAGTAGGTGTTTCCTTGTATTTCTGTAAGACTCCTTGTTTTGGACCTTTGATAGTTGTTACTCTTTGCATCTAGTTTTGTAATTATGTCTTGTTTCACCTGTCTTCCCTGTGTCTCCAGTGTAGCCGTAATCTCTATTGTTTGATTGATTGTGACTATCTTCACCTGTGCATAACAGTAATTGCCCCACACCTGTCCCTTCTTGAAACCTTGTCCTGTGTATCTAAGTACCTGCTCATGCTCTGTTCCTGTCAGTCACTGTGAGTCTTGATAGTGCTGTGTGTTTTCTTCCTTTGTGTTACTTAAATGTGTTTCATCTAGTTGTTTCTTGCACGTGTTTCCTTGAGCCTAGTTTAAGTTTTTGTGACCTTCCAGCTTATCTTCAGACCCCTCGTGGTCCTTTTTATTTCAGTTCTGTTTTGTATCCTGTTTGTAATAAAAATTCCCTTGTTGTCAGTAAGTGGCATTGGGCTCACCGCTGATCATGCTGAATCATGACAAACATAGTAAAATAACATGCCAGCGGAGGGAATGCAGCATGTCAATGGAATAGTGATTGGACATTTACTGTTAAATATTAGACAATAAGATTAAGATCAGTTGTCCTATTCATCAACTGGAAAGAGAAACAATGGTTTTTTCCATTTTATTATAAATGCCATATCTTAGCAGAATAAGCATGCAAGTACGCTGCCTTAAAAGCAAGGTTTTTACAATGACACCCCCCCATCCTCTGTCCGCACCCAGAGATAAGTATGCAGAGGTGGTGGGGCGGGGGTCTGGGGGGAGCTGTAAATGGCATAACTCTTTGAGGACTTCCTGACAGGTCTGCAGTCCAGTGCTGCAGTGGTTTTGTTAGTATTAATGGTTTGCTGCAAATGGATGCTGGAAGTCAAATCTTCAGGTTCTTTGGGTCCAGACAGGACACATTTCAAGAATATACATGCAGAAATAAATAAAGACTATATGTTCTGTATAGTGTCTCAGATGATTCACGATGATCTCAGACACTACCTGAAGAATAAAGATTACTCCATGCTGTAATGACCGGCATGTTGGAGAGCGGGGAGGCAAGCGAGAGAGCCGTAAGTACGGGTATAACGTGGTTTATTCCAGGGAGACAGCACAAGGGGAGCACACACAAACTACGTCAATGACGGACCTGGGGAAAGAGACTAATATACACAGGACAAACCGAAGATAACAGGCAAGAGGTGATTACAATCGGGGTAAGACGTGTAGGTAATGAGGGGGCGTGGCACAAGGATCGAACGAACAGGCCATGACACATGCACCCTGTGCATAGCTATTTCTCTGCATTTGGACCGAACTGTGATACTCTGTGGGCTTTTTTGGCCTCTATATGGTCCGAAATATTTAGTGATTTTTATTTTACTGTTTTACTGTTTACTGCAGAAACTGTGGAAAACAGTCCAAACACATCTTTGCAGTTGAACCATGACAGACAGGGCAGGAATGGGAAAAGCCTGTGTACGCTGCATTAAGCAGCTTAAAATACACAGAGCAGTTTCCATAATTAGTCTAATCTTCATCAGATAGCTTCAGTTCCTCATAATTAAATCGGTGAATGACAAGATTAAATGAGGTGTAGCTAAAATAAACACGGAAGAAGAACAGAGGTAGGGATTACACAAACAACCTGTTAACCCATTGTAATGGAGAAGGTGTTTACCCGGTGGCTCTCTGTGGCGTAATCTGCCTGTCCTTCCACGCTATAAGAAAGGATCCTCCTACTCGTGTTAGAAAATCAAGGCTTCACTGGGGTATGTGGCAAATTGTGTTTATTAGGAATTCCACTGATATTAAGCCTTTTATCAAGGGAACATACATCTTGAGAAAACAGGGTCAGACAGTCCCTGGAGCAATTGAGGGTTAAGCCTTGCTCAGGGGCCCGTCGGTGACATCACTCTGTCAACCACAGGATTTGAACCAGCATCCTATATAGATAAGAGCTTCATTGTCACTATGCTGCAGTATACTAACATTTTGTTGACACCTCTTCTTGTACAGCAATGTTTAAACAATGATAAAAGAATAACATTGGAAAACACTGATTTAAGACAGAACAGTAAAACATATAATTCCAAAATAAAGTGTAGACAATGGACAGAACACTAACATAAATAACATGAAAACAAATATGAAAAATAAATATGTAGCTTTAAACTGGCAGTGTGTGTACAGCGCCTGTATTTGTGCTAAGTGGTGAGGAAGTGTGTGACAAAAATTACACTGACCTCCAGCTTTGTGTGTAACAGTCCTTAGATGGAGGGATGGATGGATGAAAGAAAGAAAGAAGATTAAGCTACTAATAAGACAGCATGTCACAGTTAGCAATGTGAATGAAATTAGGAATTTATGGGGGTAGCATGGTCAATTCTGTGGTCTCACACTCCTAGGGTTGGGGGTTTGAATCCTGAGCCTGGTTTGTTTTGTATGTAGTGTGTGCGTATGAGCGTTTGGGATGGAATGGCATCCTGTCAGTTCCATCGTGCGGGCCGTGCATCCTGGGATAGGCTCACTGAGACCCTGTACAAGCAAGTGCTCATGGAAGATAGATCCACGATAAAGAATGAAACCTGGAAAATATGCACTATTTTTTACAAGTGGTTTTTGTCAAACTACCAGTGATATGTGCCTTTAAAACAAAATTTATGCTTTATTATCATGTGTCAATCATGTGTGTCAAGATAGAGGTGTATTTGTCATAGGCAATAAATCTCCCATGATTTTTATTAAGATGGTCTTCAGGTGACATGAAACAAATTTATCTATAAGGTGCAGTGCATTGTGGGAAAACTCCCCTGGCCTTCAGCTGGCAGATTCAGTTTCACTGGCTCTTGTCACCTCCCCCATGAGTCCATGGGGAGCTCAGTCTTCCTCTGGCTATTCTGGCTCTGTGGTGATGGAGCTTTTCTGCGGATCTTTGGTAGATACATAGGAATGGGCGTAAGGCTCTCTGACACCTGCTCACCATTTCTTGTGCTTGTAGCTGCTTTATTTATTAACGTGAGCTCTGTTACTTCCTGGCTATACGTGAAGCAGGCAGGAACATTAATCTAACTCTGCCTCTAAGCACCAAATTCAATTTCAAACACGGCAAGTGGTCCTCTCCGAGACCGACATAACAATAATTATATCCGGCAAAGGTTTTCCCTCCAATCCGGTTTAGCGTCCTGCTTTGTTCACAACACTCACAGCCTCCGCGGACCCCGTCTGCTTTTCGCTGAGGAAAATGACAATGCACTTGTCAGAGCCTTGTCTCCTGTTAGATAGACAGTATGAATGTCCTTGCTTGGAGTGTTTCTCTCTTTCTCTCCACTAGGCTCAGGACTAGGCTGTAAGTATCCTACCAGTCTGTGTAAGTAACATTTTCGATTTCTCAATTTGATATTGGGACACATATTATAGGACACCTGTTTGCAGGCATATTTCGATGACAACCAATTGACAATTACAGTATGGTCCGTTAAATTTTTCGCAAAAGAGAAAATATTCCCAGTTAATGATTTACAATATACAATATATAACCTACACAATATAATACAACCATTTTGATCAGAATCTAATCTTTGCTTTTAAAGTTTATCGGCTGTGGTTAGTTTTAATACAAATTGCTTTTATGGCAATCAAAGTCACCGCTTATATCAGAATTACAGCAGAAAAATTAAACGGGAAATTGTTGACACCCACAGACCGTAATTGCGGAGGGATAATATCATTGGTTCAAACTGCTTGCATTTCATGCCCGCTAGCTTGGATTGTTTATGGCAGCAGGTTAACATTGCAAATAATAAGATGACATTTAAGCAGACAAGCTCTCCTGCTTCTGAAAACACTGCAGACTTTCCTTGGGCTATAGCCAATAAAATATTGTAGAGCTAGCCATGCGAACAGTACCTAATTATACAGAAATCGTCAATCCACTTACGCTATTGACAGCACACTTCCGATCATTATATAAAATAACTAAAAATTATCGTCAGCCCTACGGCCGTGGAAACGCATTAATTGCCACCCAAGTTGTGTCCTCCTATCTGTGGACGTGGGAAAAGAGGCAATAAACGATGTACGGTACGTGTCGTTGCATTTTCCTCCAATTTGGAAATTAATTACTATTAGGTAATTTTAACAAATCGTTGTCAGCGAGTGCATATGCATTCTTAGGTATATGTATATCTATGTAGATCTGTGCTGATGTAGGTGCTTGGGCGTGTATGGGTGTTTGTGTGAGTATGTGTGTGGTCCTTTGGTCATTTACGCACACGAAAAGAATGAACTGGCACAAGCAGTTAGCCCCGTTATTAACTAATTTACTGTACTGTTACTGAACAGGAATAAAATGGAGACCGCAACTAAGTTCGCGCCATGCGTGCCCACGTACTACCATGGAAACAATAAACTAATGGCTGCCCACTTGTAACATTATAAATAGATTAATGAAATCAACTAAATAAGAATTGAAGTTACTAAATATTGAACACTCGAGGGGCCTTTTGTACAATATAATCGGCGTTGTGTTCGGTTTCAGTTATCTGCCCTAATTTATGCGTTCATTCATTTTCTTGTATTCAGAAGCAGTTTGTTTTTTCCCCTTTATACTTTAGCAAGATGTTTGACTGCCTCACAATAAACTGCACCTCCATGTCCAATGTCCATCTGCTGCCGTAGGTATTCTCACAAGGTTGCTAGTGTAAGACTTTACCGACCTTGTGTGTTTCTGACGTTTCTGAAGTGTATGCTCCTGTACATGTCCTTGGAACTGTTATGTGGGTTGAGCTGATGACGACCGATCCAAAAAATGAAAAGAGCAGGTGTGCCCATGCTTATGGAAGATGATTCTGCTGGACTAGGTATTTTGTAGGAACATTTGTGAGAACAGAATTGCCTTTGTGGAGCAGTCAGGGACATCAGCATTTTTGAAAGATGGACTTATTGGAGGAGCAAATGTCAGCACCACAGAGTTTGCATGTGTTATATTGAAGGTAGGAATGAATCAGCAGGTAGAAAAATAAAGATTAAGCAGATCAGGGCTACAACTTACACATTTTTCCTGTTAGCCAACTGGGCTTTTTCATTAAAAATGAAGTCTGACATGCATTTTTTACTAGCCAGTGGGATAGTGTACAGTTTATTTGTACTTGCCCTTCATCTAAATTACTCCAGCCCTGAAGCTGACTTTATAAATGATGTGCGATGTGGCCATTGCTGAGATTTGGCACAAGTCCCTTCATGCTCAGGACATTTTATAACTGTGACATCGAAAGCATCCTAACTGGATTGATCACCACCTTAAGCAGAGTCATAAATGATTCAACAATGGCAGCTCCACTGGCATTGCGACTCTGCTCATGATTGTGGACCTTAGTGTGGTTTTGGACACAGTTGGCCATGCTACCTTATCAGATAGACTCCAAATTGATGTTAGGCTGTGTGGAATGGAGGTAAAGTAGTTTAAATAGTATTGGACTAATTGCTAAGTATCCAATACAGTAGCTGCACTCCATCATCTATGTCACCAGTCAAATATGGAGTACCACAAGGATCAGTTCTTGGTCCTTTATTGTTTTCTCTCTTCTTGCTGCCATTAGGTAATATAATGAGGAAGCATAATGTTAATTATCACTCCTATGCTGATGACACCCAAATACACATTTCAGTTACATCTAACGACATTGCATCTATGGTCACTTTAGCTAATTGCTTTAATGAAAGTAAGACTTGGATGAGTGAAAACATTTTGTCACTAAAAGCGGAGAAAACTGAGGTTCTGATGTTTGGAGGCAAGTCCATGGATAGGAATGATACAGTCTCCTCACTCCGTTCTGATAGGTTGAACTTTTCCTTACATACGTTACATACAAGCCTCTCATTCAAATCGCAAAATGAAAGGGGTACATCCTACATTTTTTGCAATAAATATTATGATATTAATAAAGAAAAAACTAGTTAAAAATTTACCCAAAATAAACCATAGCAAAACAGAACTTATCTAAGACAGTCTGTCAAATACGTTGGTGGCATTGCTGTTAGTTTTTCCAACAGTCACAAAACAATAACGACAAATATCCTGCTTTTGCTCAGTGAAAATGTCATCTGTGAAATCCAAAATATTTACATACTGTAGAAGACAGATGCCTTCTGGTGAACCATTCTTTTTTGCTTTTCTCCTCATAAAATAGCTCCTTTTATCACGGAGGATCACCTCTTGCTCAACAAATTTTATCATGAAGATCTACAGGAGAGCATTGCTTCTGAAAATACAGTAGTACCGCCATGTCCGCAAGTGATACATTGCAAGACCTACCGCTGTTAGCCGGAACCGCGGATAATAGCAAACCATCTGTGGATCCCATATATAGCATGATTGTCATCTACTTACCTCTGGCAACTGTTAAATTATGCACAGTAAAACATTACCAACACAACATTAAATACAGTAATAATAAAGTACATTACATATTAATTAGAACTGTACAGTACTGTATTCTCTAAAATGAAATGGATTTTAAGGTTTTGCCTCATTCTCAAGAAATGATATGGCAATCAAAAAATATTGTTTAATATACCTGTACATGATCTGTAATGAGAAAAATTAATTTGCTTAAAAATATCTTAGCCCATTGTAGGTACTCTGCAGCTAACAGCCTCTACTCACTTAATGTGTGGTTTGAGACTTATGAACTGTTTCTGAAGTTTTGAGGTTTATTTTTGGAGTACAGTAAACCGCAGATACGCCTATTGAAACCACAGGTACAGGGTTTCCACTGTACTGCCAAAACACTGTATATCGCAATATACTGTCAGGACAGTACAATGATATGAAAAGTTAGATACTGCCAAAGCCTAATCTAAACCCAGAAGACTGTCGCAGTTATTGTAATTTGAGAATTATATGCGCATAACATGCAATGTTGACATTAACATAGCACATGTTACAGATCTACTATTTATTATTACTCTTTATTAGGTAATGCTTTACATTACTGTAACTACACCTTCATAATGCTTTATGTTGCATTCAATAAACCTTCAGTACAACTTCATAATGTATTCATTAAGCATTCATAAAACATTCATAAACATAATGCATGTATACCTTTACATCCTAACATCCCTTAACAGTTGTAATATACTAATAACACATATTATATATACTGTAATAACAAACATTATAATTGTATAATCATGTAATGTTTGTTATTAATGTATATTAAGGGATGTTAGGATGTTAAAGTGTACTTGCATGCTGCTTATGAATGTTCTATGAATGCATTATGAATCGATTATGAAGGTGCACTGAATGTTCTATGAATGCATTATGAAGGTGCACTTACTGTAAAGCGTTACCCTTTATTATTACTATGCTGTATATTACCTTTTTTATTTAATTCGATTTTAATATTGAAATACAGGACACAGTGCAGCCTCAGGGGGTTCCATTCTAGCCCAGGGTCTGAATGCATTTTCTCTAGGGTTCCAATGTGTGCGGTACAGTATGGGCACCTGTCTGTAAACAGCCTGTAATGCAGTATTTCTCAAGTCGGTCTTCAGCAACCCCAATTTTTGTTCCCTCCCAGCATCCAACAATGTGGACCGTCGGAAGTTCCCAGAGGACCGGCCTGAGAAACACTGTGCCCTCAGACAGACTGGTGTCTCATGCTATCTCTCTGTCTACTGCTTTGTTGCTGCTACCTGGAATGTGCGACAGGCCCATCAAGACCCTGCACTGGATGATGGTAGCATAAAAAGGATGGATGGAAGGAGGGATGAATGGATGCATGGATGATAGATGGATAGTGAGAGGGAGAGATGAAATAGATGGATGATGACAATGTAAACCTCGGAATGGCAAGCATAAACAGTGAGATCTGAAAAGAATGGATTGAGCTGGCTGGTTATTGGCGTAAATTTAGACGCCCAGGAAAAGGGACATTGTGTGTGAAATGGAACAAGCGATAGCAATTCCCGCGCTGTCCGGGTGGCCCAGCGCCTGAGTGGGACGTGCCAAGCAGGGTGGGCACAGGGGACGCTCTAGAGCAGCGCTACTCAATTATTTTTCCCTAAAGCTTAAATTTCATAAACCACACAACAGCCCTGGTCCAGGGGGTGGGGAGAGGGGGCGGG
>JAODKF010000049.1:17756141-17777319 GCA_026779585.1 Mormyrus proboscirostris | reverse complement strand
GAGAATACTAAATTGTCTCTCATACTGCGGGCCTGGAGGTCAATGACAGTTTCTTTTATTTTTTTATTTTCTTCTGCTAGGTGTGTCATTTCACCAGTGAGGGTTTTAACCGATTCCCTGAGAATCGCATTTTCCGCAGCAAGTGTTTCCACCTGCTGCTGGCTAAACTCCACTGACTCGCGCAAAGCCTGAAACTCTTTGTGGAGAATTTCCATTAGCGACAGACGCGCGTCTAAGCTAGATAGTTTTTTATCTATCGACTCCAAAATTTCCGTCATGTCGTTGGTTCTTGGAGAAGCCACTTCTGGGGAATCTTCGGGGCGGCTTCTCTTGACGGACAAGGTGTTTTTACTGCTGGAGGGAGTCGATGTTTTGTCCGTTTTCCCCATAGTAATCTGCTCGAAACACTCGTCAATAAATTTTTCTAAATTGATCAGGTCTTCACTGTACTCCAGGGTGATAGAATTGTTACCGATACAACCGAACTGTATTTTAATTACCTTTAAAGCTGTCTAGATGAGCTGGCGAAGAAAGAACCATTGAGTAAAATGTTTGTGATCAGCTTCGCGCCGCCATGTTCAATACTGCCGTGGTTTCGTCGAAATCTCGCGGTGTTACAGCATAGCCTCACCTACCTGACATAGCCTCACCTAAAACACCTAAAAGTCTAATGCTTTTCTATTGAAGAAAACTTAATGAAGAAAATAATTAAGTTGCTTTTACTAGAGCTGGTGCATCTGAATTCTCCTTTTTAGATATGATGGTATTTGAGCGGTATTACATTGGAACTGTTGAAACTAATAATTTTAATTGCACTAGTCCTGCTGTTTTGGCTTAATTTCATTGTACTAGGTCACTACACCAAACTCCTGAATGAAATGTAAAATAAAAGACAAAAAAATAATAATAATTAAAATAAAGTCATTAAGTTGTCTTAATTTGTCCTCATTCAGTTTTGTCCTCGTTTTGGTACATAAGTATAAAAAAATGGATATTAAAAACCTGCGAGGAACTCTGTAATTCAAGCGAGCCCTGGAAGATTTAACGGCCGTGCCAGTATCGATTTTTGTGGAACTACAGTATGGATGCTTTTGGAAATTTCTCATTACCCTGAACTGAGCGGAGCTCGTGACGGCGGCAGGTTACAGGTTGAGGACATCAGCTTAATGGGATCGAGCAGCTGTAGCCATTCAAGGGATGGTGCACTGGGGAACAGACACTCTTAGGCTGCCTGTCTCTGAAGCAGCACCACGGCACTGAAACTGTGACCTTCTGCCTCAGTCAAGCGGAGTTGCACACAGCCAGCTGGAAGTCTGCTGGAAATCGTAATGAAACTTATGTCAGTGTATGGGGATATTTAAGCTTTTGGGTTTCGTTTAGGGTAAACATAAAACAAGATACATCCCATCCAGGGTGTTACCCAGCCTTCTGCCCCATCCTGCCTAATAGAAGTGCAAATAATAGCAGTTATAAATATATAAAATTATTTCATAGATTACCCTGAAGTTATATGTGGACACGCATACATCAAAAAAATTTAGCTTCAGAAAAACACATTAATGGATGTCAGCACTAACACGTGTAAGAGCCCGTGAGAGTTACTCATGATGTAATGTCTAATCTATCCTCTTAATTATTTGGGAAAGAAATTTCGGTGCATCAGAACCTCATGAATCTTTAGTAAATTGCATATCATTTTATCGCTACTTTTAGTTCATGGCCTTTGGAACAATATTAAAGTTTCAAAGAGTTCATTAGTCTGGGGAGTACTAATAGGCTTAGGGAGGGTCAAGAGGGCTCAGCAAGGGTAAGCAGAGAGCAAAGGTACCAAGCAGGGTTTAGGACCTGCTGGGAGGGAAGCCCTGAACTCCAGTAGGACCCCAGATGCGGGCACACCCCCCTGTAGTACACGAGGTCCTGTAGGTCCCAAATTCTCAGCTGTGTTGGGGACAACAACATTCCATTCTTTGCTTGATGCTTGGTTCCTGCTTCCTGCAAACGTGGCCAAGCCACAGCACATCAGTGCCACATCCGCGATCCTAAACGCTCATACTTCTAGTGCCAAACGCACCAGCCAGTCATGTGCTACCTCATCAGGACCAAGATAAGGTCGGCTGAAGAGCAAATCTGCTCTAAAGTCATGTTCATGAATTGTGATTGTGATATCGATGTATGTATATATATATATACAACTAAAAGTATAAATATCAATTAGTATAAATATTAATTATTATTAATATCTTTAACTAAAACAATGATATGATTTAGGTTAAGTAAAAGTTTGTTTAGCACTGGGCCTCTTTCGTACTTCAACCCTCGAAATACCAATCAGCACTATGTTATCCTTACATCTATATATAGAAATAAAATGACAGAGTCTTAACCTGGATCTAAAATACATTCTTAGTAAAAATAAACATATTTGAAATAAAAACTAATAAAATGACAACAACAACAACAAAAATAACTAAAGCTGAACTGGATTTCTGATGAAAACTGAGAAGAATATAAAAACCATGTAAAAATTCAGAACTATAACACTGACGCAAGGGCATGCATAGCCCAGACAGCACACATACGTTGACATGATGTTAGTTTAAGATCCGAATATCGTTAAATAATAGCGTTCCATTTATGATCAATATTCCAATTATTTAATAAAATAATGTTTGTTCAGCATAACAACAGACTTGTTACTGTTTCTGTCAGGATGTCAGTATTGAGAATAATAAACATATAACTTTTATTCCATGAAATTGTGTGTAGTTTATGATTTCAAACAGTACGCCTACATGCGGGGTAAGCAGAACAAATCTACCGTTATATTATACAGCCTTATTGGGAAAAATAACAGTACAGGGTTAAACGTCACTTAGTGATCTCATTAACATCATGTTGCTGTTGAAACACATCATGCAGACATCGGATGTCCAATCCGTTTTTTGTGGTGATGTCCCTGTGACATAGAGATGCTTTGCAGGTGGATTTTCAAGAATCGTAGAGACGTCATGCCAATGCACGTGTGCTGTCTGTGGGGTATACAGCGTTGCAGTACAAATGTATTTTATTTTAGTGTGCAGCCACCTGGGAGTCTTTATAATAACATACTGTAGTGAGCAATTATATTCATTTATTTAATAACGATACCTGGGTTTTATCCAGCTGCTGTGACATACCTGACTCTCCCCACCGCTCGCTGATGGCCTACCTCTGCCTCTCAGAGTCCAGGATCACTCTCTTCGATCAGAACTTGACCTTAATCAGTGTCACGCTATAGAGAGTGTGCGAGTGTGGGGGCTGGACCCATCAGGCACCTCGCATCTTTCCGAGGAAATGAGAAAAGATGAATATCCCATCCTCGCCTCCAGGCGGTGCTTTAAAGTTCACAAACGGCCGCAAGTGACCTGCTCTTGTTGAGGGGGTTTCAAACACGATGTCCTGAATCTGGACCCGATGTGTGGAAGTTGGAAGGCCAGACTTTCTGTTCTCTTAATGGACTGAACTCTGGAAACTGTGTGAAATGGCCAAGACTGCATTTCCATACCTCATGTCTCTGTGTAGTTTGTCTAGCTGTGTAAACTCTGCTATGTATGAGTATAGATGGGACGATAATGCAGTACCGTTACTGTAGGTGTTTTGATCAGTGACAGTTAGGAGGTGGGTGGCTTGGTGATTTGCGGTCTTATTTCATACCTCCGAGTCTGTGGGTTCAAATCTCACCTCTCCTTCATGTGCATGTATCACCACCACATACCCATTTCTTCCAGTGGTTTAAGGATGTTGTGAGGATATTTGGCATATTTGGTACTAGTTAATGTTTATTTGTCCTCTGATGGTCTGTCACCCCACCTAGGCTGTGCTCTGTTCTATGCGGCATAAGCGTAAGACCCAGATCAGGATAAACAGCTGGAAAATGAGTGATATCAGGCATTGGTAGATGTTTAAGGTGCTATCAAGCCACTATCATCAGTATACAATGCACTGCAATGGTAATAATGAAAAAACAGGCTCTGTGTGCATTAGTTATTACATGATTTAGTCCCATGCTATTATTAAATGAGCACTCCCTCATTCGATCATACATTCTCAATGACTACCTGCCATTATAAATTAACCTTAATTGATTATCACTGTACACCACTGACATACTTTCAATGGAACAAAACGGATGCTTTTACGATACGTTCGATTTATTCTGCCTGAAGCCCTTTGAGCAATGAATGGATACAGAAACAGCCACCGGTATGGAAATAGACAGGAATTCAGGAAAGGGAAAAAATATGCAGGTATTGATTTCTTAGTCATAGTAGTCAGCTATAAATGGTTTCTTTTCTGAAAACAAATCAGTGTAGAATTTAATTTGGAAATGTTTAAATATGTAACAGCATATGGCTGTTTTATTTAGTCTATGCACTATTTTAAATTGTGTAAGACCATGCCTTACACAACTTATTACAGATTGCCAGACATCTTCCTGAATCTCAAACCCAAGATCTGTACTCCATTGGTCCTTAAAATAATCTAATGTGGGAGATGTCCTACTGAATTGTATCGTAAATCTTAGAAATCACAATAAGGTTTCATACATAATACGTCTTCAATCCAAGTTTGAACTGGGGGGCTTCAAAAAAAGGCTAAATATTTCTTAACAAAGTCTTGCACCTGCAAATACCTGATTTTTTTATGTTTTATGCACTGGTTACAGACCTTTCCTGAGTTACATCCAGGGATGAGCTGGTGATTCTGCGGACCTGCAGATAGTTTGGACTGTGTTTGATATGCTGCATATGCTGGAAGAGGGATCATCTGCATGCTGATGATTCCCATAGCTATGTCACCCGAGTCCCTGAACTCTTTTTCCTAATACCCTGCCCCACAGAGTATTAATGGGGTGGCAAGTTTGCCTCACATGCTGTGTGTGTAGAGTTTCCATGTTCTCCCCATTTTGTGTCGCATCATACATGCTGTGTATGTAGAGTTTGCATGATCTGTCTGTGATGTGTTGTCTCACATATGCTACAGTATGTGGCGCAGAGTTGCTCGATCCCATTAACACTAGCATGTTCTCCCCATGCTTCATGGCCTCATATACAGTATGCTCTGTGTGAAGAGCTGGTATGTTTTCCCCGTGTTACATGGCTTCACACATGCTGTGTGTGGAGTTTGCATGTTCTCCCTATGGGTTTTCTCTGGGTACTCTAGTTTCCTTCCGAGGTGTGAATTTAGGTGAACTGGTGCCTATAATTCTCCCATGAGAGATTATTTTTGTGATTATATCCATGTGAATATGTCTGTGTGCTTCCGTGCCCTACTGGAATCCCGTCCAGGGTGCCCTCTACCTATGTTTCCTGGGATAGGTTCACTGCCCTGCTTGATGGACAGGCTATCCATCCATACATCAATAAATACATACATACATGCATCTGATGATCAGAACCCTGTAGGAATAATAACAGTAGCAGAAGGATAATTCAAACATGGTCCCTAACTCCCCAGCCCAGCCCCATAATGTCCAGCTGTACAGGGAAGGGAAAAGCAGTGTGAAGCAGGGAAGGGAGCACACCATCAAAGCTGAAATGAAAGATCGACTGCAACGGATTTCAGCTTCAAAGAGGAATGAGAAGGATGTGGCTGCGAGCCAGTTTGGGAGGGAGGGTGCCTGGATAATGCAGTGATTAATATATATAATCCTGGGTTACACTCCCAGGGTTTCTGTGATGAAGTATAAGCGGTAATAGAAAATGGATGGATACATGGATGGATGGATGGATGGATATTAGCAATGCTATGCTATGTAGAGTTGTTCTTGTTTTTTAGGCTGACAAAAAGCCAGATAAAATTATCATAACACATAATATGTTTCCTGCTGTGTGGGCTGGATAGTCAGTATCACTTGGGTGTCCATCATCTAGCTGTTAGGGTCTCTGTGCTTCTTCAGTAAAGATTAGGTAGATGTGCTCTGCAAGTCCGACTGAGGGATTTGCTGTGGCGGCTGTTTGCCGGCTCTGCAAGCAGCAGGGAGAGCCCAGATTTCCTCTAGACGCTGCCCTGATTTATGCAGAAGGGCAATCAGTAGCCAAAGTGTCTTACTCACAAAAGTGCTGACGCTTCACCTAAAACATTCCTTTCATCATGATGAGCTGGAAAGCTATTTTTAATGTCTGGCGTTGTGTTTTGGGGGATTTTTATCCTAATTTCCAGAAGATTGTGACAGATTGGCACCACGTCCTGGGCTTTTCCCAAGCTTGTTCCCAGAATAGGCTTTGGACCCCTGTGTCCCTGCACAGGAATAATGGTGAAAGAAAATGAATGATTGAATGAATGACTTCCAGTAGTGTAGTTCGTTCTTGCTTTCTCTTCCCTGTCTGGTGTAGGACTCAGCTGTTGGGGATGCTTTTGTTCTTGTAAATGAGTTTATCTACACTCATATAAAATAAGCAAGCATCCATCAAAACCATGAGCAGGCAGAGAGTAAACATGACATACACTGTATGTGTGGCCCCACCAGTGGGGGGCAGTCAGAGTTGCTTCAGTATACCTGTTTACTGTTTGGTATGTTTTGGGTTGTGTAAACTGGCCCAGTAACAAATGGGTAGGGTGTAGATGTTTTGGGAAGAGGTGAGGTTGGGAGTCAAGCCCCTTGACTTGTAACTGATTCTGTTCAATATAAAGTAGGTTCCCAGTACAGGCACGCCCCAGGGTACGAATGAGTTTTGCTCCCTAAGTCTGTCTTTAAGAGGAATTTGTAGGTAAATCTGAAAATAATAATAATAGTAATATAATAATAATTGTAATAATAATAATAATAGTAATAATAATAATAATAACTACATATGGTACTGTACTCTATCTTGAGCTTGCAAACCACTGAAGATGTTTAATGTTTCTACGAGAGTGACAAAGTTGTGTGTGCATTCATTATTACAAATCATTGCATTGATTCCATATATATATATATATATATAATATGCTTTATGGCAGTCTGTTCCTCAGTACAAGCTGTCCGAAAGATGGGCGTTATTAACCCGGAGGTCAATGGTCTGCCTCTTGATTAAGCTTTTCAATACTTCTTGTGGGGCCTACCTGTCTCCACTTGAATGTACCATTAAAACAACCCCATTCCACCAGCCAGTTCTTGTGTGCTGTGGTTCTGTGTTGCCATGTGAAGACACCTGCCCCTATTAAGTGTCCCACCCTGGGGTCACATGTACAGAGAGTAAAGATACAGGAAATTTTGGCTGGTCACTGGAGTTGGCATGGTGACTTCAGGGGATTTCAAGATGTGGGTTTGCAGGCAACCCAGTCAAGATGATTTGGTTTGCTCTCATTAGGCTAATTTTGGTGGCTGCTGTGGTGAACAAAAATAAGTGTCGCTTCACTGATAAGGATGGTTCTCTGTGGTTCTGCATTTTTACATTATTAGAATTCTCTGTTTTGTGTTGTTTTTTGCTTGTATAGGATTCTACTCCCCAATTTCAGTGTTTTGTTTCTGCTTTATAAACAATATTTATGCAAACTCCTTTAA
Organism: Mormyrus proboscirostris; assembly: GCA_026779585.1. Classification (NCBI taxonomy): domain Eukaryota; kingdom Metazoa; phylum Chordata; class Actinopteri; order Osteoglossiformes; family Mormyridae; genus Mormyrus; species Mormyrus proboscirostris. The sequence continues at coordinate 17,769,794 of JAODKF010000049.1, read as the reverse complement.
TGTTTTTAATGTAATGTTGTCCTGCCTTGTGTGAGTTTTCGGCTCTTTAACATACCACAGCATAACACATAATATATTGCATTTGGTTCCCCGGCACTTTTCAGTGTTTTTTGTATAAATCCTGAATCTAAAAGAAACATCCTTCCTCTGGGGGTAGTTTTGAATATATAACAGCTGAAATATGTCATTTTGTTTGCAAATCGTTTGTGCCAGTTTCACTAGCCGATGCGTTTATCAGCCCGTCAAACTATGTCATGAGACAAATGTCTTCATTTAAGGAAAAAAAGATGAAAAGGTGGGAAAGGCTCAAAATTCCGAGTTACATTCCCCACATCGCGTCTTTTTTTACCCCCTTGCATCTTTCGCATCCTGATAATGAATCTTTTGTTCCCCTTCATTGTTTCAGTGGTATGTGGCCCATTGCGGGGACTGGAGGGAGTCTGTGTGTTGGGAATGAGTGAGAGGCACAGGGGATGAGGTGTGAGGAGGGGAGCCCAGCCTCCTTCCTCATTCCCAGCAGCCCACGAACTGCATCTCTGCATTTTTTCTCTTCTGATAATGATGGACCTCCATGCACCGTAACCTTTGACCTTTTAGGAGGGAACACAGAGGAGTCCCACCTTCAGTCCTCAGTCTCCTTAAGCAGACTGACATCCAGAGATGTAATCAGGGACTGGCCTGATGGGTTGACCGAATTGGGGCATCTGTGAAATGGGGTTTGTCGAGTATCTAAGTTTCAGCGCTGCTGGAAAGCTGTGGAACACAGTGCAAGGCCAATGACAGGATCCCATGCCTTAGGTACTGTCCATAATACATACACTCGCACTGCACAGTGCCACTAACAGGCCTCCAGTTCAATGTGCATCCTCCAGTCTCAAAGATGCATTCTCACAGTCTGCTCTGTTGTGGTGATACACTCATATGCTGCTACACATTTCACAGCCCCAGTCAATGTAGACTCCCTGTGCTCTCCTCACAGTGCCAATGAAATGGTACTACAAACTGTGCAGTGCCAGTAGCAGGCTGCCATATACCATGTAGTGCCAGTGTCATGCTACCATGCCACGTGCAGTGCCAGGTTACCACACACTGTGCAATACCAGTGACATGCTACCACAGAGTGTGCAGTGTTAGTGTCATGCTGCCACACACTGTGCAGTAGAGGTCTGTGCCGGACTAATTTTTCATCCCGCTCCCGCAAGTTTCTGTCCCGCTCCCGCAGAGATGTGTAATATTTCGACCCGCTCCCACCCACATCTGTTATGGTTTGTCCAGCTCCCGCCTGCTGAATCCTGCAAGCAAGGCTGGTGGAGTATAGGGTGGGACAAAAATAGCAGACACATTTTAAATGCTATAATATCTTGGCTTAAAAAAATTAAATAAGGTACCAAATTAATTTGTTGCCTAACTGAAATACAAGAATTTATGAAACATAGGCTATATTATGTGGGCACGACTCCGGCTGCGAATTAAAGATGTCTTTTATATAAGGGTGGATTCGGCTAACCAGGTTTCCACAAAAAATACAACCAACAAAGTTTCTAACTAGGCTACAGACCTGAATTAAAAATATCTAAACAGTCTCAATAGAAACATTTCACAGTCAAAATGAGAGAAATATAAAGGAACATTGAAATTTATGGCACGGCTCTGCGTTTATTCCAACTAGAGGTCTGCGCGGGACGGATTTTTCATCCCGCTCCCGCAAGTTTCTGTCCCGCTCCATCCCACTCCCACAAGAAACTCTCAAATGTAGACCCACGCAGCATGCTTTTGCGCTGCGTCCTGTGAGTCCCCCAGGTGTTCTGCCCCGCTGTAGACCTCTACCGTGCTGTGCCAGCGGCCGGTGACCACACACCATGCAATTCCAGTGAGAGGCGGTTACACACCATGCAGTGTCAGTGCCATGCTACCACACAGCATGCCGTGCTAGTGACGTGCTACTCCACACCATGCAGTACTAATATCATACTAGCACACAGCGTGTAATGCTAGTGTCATGCTACCCCACACAGCGCCTGTGACACCTCCCAATGACCTGCATAGTCCAGACACTAACTCAGACTTCATATATATCACAGCACCACAAACGGTTACCGTGCCCGCCATCTTTGTTTCCCCCAAAACGTGCTCTCATGTGATAGGAAATTCTATGTGGTGAGTCCATCAGGTAGGTCTCTCTCTCTCTCTCATTGGCACTTTTTTGCTGCCTTGCTTATGAGAGGTGATTCTTGGGGAGCTCTCCTGCTAATGTGTCGACCGTGTGTTAACGTCATGCAGGCGCAGTAGAACGCGCCGCAAGCCACAGGTAATCTTGTGTGGACGTTTGCTGGGCATTTGTGCACAGCATGTACACTGTAGGGCTACAGCTCTTCTCGGCACGTACGATGTGGGATCTCAGGATAATTTGTACAGCACAACAATCTGACACAAATAATTACAAGGCGCTGTTTTCGCTTGTCCTTTTCAATTTTAATGAAGTTTTCAGATTTTCAGGCTGTTCTGTGCTCAACAAGGGAAATTTACATGATAGGCACATGACATATACAAATTAAACACCATATAAATTATACATGAACTGTAACATGTTGCTATAAATCTGAGGGTTTGAGGAAAAAATATTTGTAATGTTTATTTTTATTGAGCCATTCAGGATAAGAGTCAATAAATATGCATGCACATTAGCGCATAGTGCTTGAAGTATTTGGACAGTTTTGGCTTTGTATTCCTGCAGATTGCTATTGAAATGAAACAGTGACTGTGTATATAGAGTGTGAACTTTCAGGTATTTACATTCGCATCGGGTAAATGGTGCGGGAATTACCTCAATTTTTATGCATCATCCTCCAATGTGCAAGGAACCAAAGTAATTGGACAGTCAGCTCAATAGTAGGAATGGTGAAGAAATAGCCTTCTGCAGCTATTAAACAGATCACAAGCACTGTTCAGGATGTGGGTGTTGTCAGTGGAAATAGCTAGTCTGTGCTCATTGATGACATCACTGCTGATGGCCACAGCTGTGGTACCAAACAGAATTGCAAAATCTGCAGGCATCAAACTCATTGGACAACACTTACCATGTAGCAAGACAATGACCCTAGCAGGTAACCGTAGTGATAAAAAAGTTTTCGAGAGCCACAAATGTTCTTGCTTGGCCAACTCAGTCAACTGACCTCAATTCAATGAAGCATCCCTATCACATGCGGATGACAAGACTGAAGTATAGCAGCCCCCAAAACAAGCAAGAACTGAAGATAGTGGCAATATAGGTAAGACAGAGCATCACCATGGACGTGTGAGTAATGATCATGGGTCACAGACTGCAGGCCTTGCAAGGTAATTTCAACTTATGTTCATTTGTCCACTAAAATCGGGGGATGACATGTAAAAACAAATTCTGTTCCTGTACTTACCCAATATTAATGTAAACATCTTTGAATTAAAGTTGAAAGTTTTCACTTTAAAGTCATAGTCACGGTTTTATTTCGAAAACAACCTGCAGGAGTACAGCATCATACCAGAGGAGTTACTGTCCAAATACGTTTGGTCTGCTATGTGTGTGCAGGGAAGTAATACAGTATTGAAAACATCAGTTATGAAAAAGGACTCTTTGAATATTGAGCCAACTGAATTTATGGGAAAAGAATGAAATCTCAGCGTTTGCACCATTGGACTAGCAGAAAATCAACTTTTCACAGCATAGTTTTAGTGCAGTTATACAAGAATGGTGAACAGGCATGAAATGCTTGCAGTGCTGAGTAACACTTTACTTATAGCACCCATGTTTAATGCATTATAAAGTATGAAACACATTATAGGAACATTAATTATGCATTATGAATGCTCTATGACGCTCTCATCTATGATGCAGTATAAATACCTTGATAATGCATTATAAGGGTTAGCAATACTTTATGAACACTTTAGGTAGTGCCACCCTGTGCTGTTTAGTCTGTTAGACTTAGTAATACTGAATTTGAGCATTACTCAAAAAGATAAAACGCAATGCACTATGTTTAATTGGTACTTCACATACAAAGTACTATAAATAACGTTAATTTACCACGCACAACAATGCACTGCATAATAATTTATATGCAGTGAAACTGCAAAACTTCAGCACGTCCAGAATCCATGAATCTATCTGCAACTGCTTATTCAAAATGCCACGAACAAAGACTCTGAGGCAAAATTACCAAACAGTTAGATACAGGAAGAAGGGAGATCCTATCACCATTTTTCCTTTGACTGAATAATTTTCTTAGTAGAGAAATGATAACCTCTTTTTTCTTTCCAATGTTGCCAATCTACCTTTGCAGCTCTTTGCACCCTGAGGAGTACCTATCTTTATCCTTTCTATATTTTATTCTGTTCTCCTGCCGTCAACATATCTTGGTATCTTGCTTATGGTCGACTTGGGTTGATGACAAGAAAAAAAAACTTTTTAAATAATTTTTTTCTACTTAGCATTGTATATCTGACCAGCTGGGGTTTGGTTCTGAGGGTTAGGATCAAGGCCTACAACCCCCAATAGCTTCAGTGACTGGCTAGGCCTGCCTTCTCAACAGCACATCAATGTATATAAATATATCAATGTGCCACATAATGAAAATTTGCTTCATCTGGTTTCTTACATACTCTATAGATTATATATTATATATATTATTTCAAGACAGAGAATATAATAAAACTCTTCATTTGTTCCCACTAAAGACTGTCACAATTTTGTGAATATTTAAAAGCAAAAAAAATCACAATACATCACTTAATTATGCATAATTCTTTTACTCAATTTTTTTTTTTTACAAATGAAAAAAGATTAAATTCATTCTCACATTAATCACATTAATTTTATACCCAGTGCAGCCTCTATAGTTTCTATTAATGTCACAGCTGAAGATCTTTTCATAGGTGTCCTTGGTACTGCTCTTTAAAAATATCTGGGATTCAGCAGACTTTTGACTGCATGGAAATGGGTACGAACTGTCTGTTGAAAACAATGTTCTGCAAACGGTGCTCTAGCCCATGTAGAAAGAAAATTCATCCTACTGGACAACATAAATATTTTTTTTACCCAGAAACAGATTTATATGTATATGAATACTTTGTTTGTGTGTGCAGAAGATGAAGATTATGCTAAGAAGTTCAATTAAATTATTAGAATGTAATTAAGTTAATTATTGGTTATTCAACTCTAATTATGAGGAGAATTTAATAAGCTTCCTACTGTAGGTAAGTGGCTAGGAATTCTCAGAATGTACTTTAGCACATATAAGCAGGCAAAGTGTTCAGTGCTGCATGCGATGTGAATGGGGTGATAGACAGCAGCTATGAATGAACAGGTCATGGTTGGTCTCCATTTACCTTCTAAACACACCACTGAGGTAGGTATCCTTTCCTTGCCAGAAGATCAACTCCCAGAGCAGATCGAGGCGTTTTTCCTCAAACTGCGGAGTTGTGTCTTGGAGATCGGTCATTCTGTTGCGTTCCACGGCGGGCAAGCAGGCAAGCCGCAGCGAAGGAGGAGGCTGGCAGGCAGAGTGATGGGCAAGCAAGGGTTTATTTGGGAACACAGCGAGAGACGCATATCACTACACATCAGTGACCAATCTGGTAAACAGGGGGAAGACGCGGACTGATATACACAGGACAAGCAGAAACTAACAAGCAACAGGTGAGTACGATCAGGGTAATACATGTGGGTAATGAAGGGGCGTGGCATACACGAGGATTGGGCGTGGCATACACGAGGATTGGACGAGCCGGGCGTAACAGAACCCACCCCCAAAGGCGCGCACTCGGGGGAGGCGATGGACGAGACGAGACCAGGGAAGCACGACCTGGAAGACAGAAACCAAACATTACCGGGGCACAGGAAACAAAACAGAAGCACAAAAAAGGCAGAGAGGCAAAACCCAGGACAACAACTGATACAGGACCGGAAACGCGGACAGGCAAATCAGGAAGGGAGACACAGAGGGCACAGAGAATGAAGGAACAAACAGACCAGGGGTGAACAGAGGAGACACAGAGGGACGAGGAGCAGAAACAGGAGGGACAAAGGAAGGAGGCGGAACAAAGGCGGGAGGACAATGGGGAGCCCAAGAGACCCACAGTGGGTGACGGGCGGCAGCCAGAGGGGCCACAGGCAACCGTGAGGCCAGAGCCATAGGGGTTTCCAGGGGTTTTGGCATCCAGCCAAACTACTGTACCGCCAACAACTTGAGTGATCGGCAAGAGTGGCAGGATGACAGCACTAATCCCCCCTTTCACCATTAATCTCAAATGACTATGAACCTCCAGATTTCCCATTTACCTTAGAAAAAGGGGTTTTACTATCCAAAGGACTGGCTAAAGAGGTACGTCTTAAGCCTTGACCTGAAAACAGAGATTGTGTCTGAGTTCCGAACACCAATGGGAAGTTTGTTCCATAACTGTGGTGCTTTATGAACAAATGCTCTTCCCCCATAAGTAGCTTTATAAGTTAGGAGTAGTATTTTGTAGTCAACATGGAATCTAATTGGCAGCCAGTGTAAGAAAGACAAAATCTGGGTGATATATTCATATTTTTTAGTTCTGGTGACGACTCTGGCTGTTGCATTCTGGACTAGCTGGAGTTTATTTAATGACCTATTTCGACAGACGGCGAACAAGACATTGCAGTAATCGAGCCTTGAGGTAATGAACGCATGAACCAATTTCTTTGCGTCTTGGAGAGAAAGCATGTTTCTTAACTTGGCAATATTACGCAGGTGAAAGAAGGCAGTACGGCTAATGTTAGAAGCATGTACATCAAACAAAAGATCAGAATCCAGAGTAACACCAAGGTTTTTAACTGCAGTACTTGGTGCAATTGAAAGTCCATCCAGATTGACTATGATGTCCGATAGTTTACTTCTGGTGGCTTTAGTTCCAGTTAGAAGCACCTCAATCTTGTCTAGATTTAGCTGGAGGAAGTCGCTTGACATCCACTTTTTGATGTGAATTAAACATTCTTTCATTCTCTGAAGTTGTTGTCTATTTTTTGGTTTGGCTGATATATATAGTTGTGTATCATCTGCAAAGCAGTGAAAGCTAACTCCATGCTTACGAATAACTAGACCTAAAGGTAACATGTATAGTGAAAATAGTAGGGGAGCTAAGACTGAACCTTGTGGCACTCCGTATCTGACCTTGACATGTTTGGAGGAATTACTATATAAATTTACATACTGATAAGGGTCAGAGAGGTTTAGGATTTAAACCAAGAGAGTGCCACTCCCCGTATACCCACAGTATGCTCAAGCCTGTGTAGGAGAATGGCATAGTCTATAGTATCGAAGGCAGCACTGAGGTCAAGCAGCACTAAGAGCGAGGCACAGCCTTAGTCAGCAGATAGGAGAAGATCATTTACTACCTTCAGTAGAGCAGTCTCTGTGCTATGATGAGCTCTAAACCCAGACTGAAATTTCTCATAAATCTGATTCTCTTGCAGAAATGTTGTTAATTGGCTAGCTACAACTTTCTCTATTATTTTAGAGATAAATGGTAGATTAGAGATTGGTCTATAGTTTATCATTTCCAAGGGATCCAAATTTGGCTTCTTCAATAAAGACTTAATTACTGCTAGTTTAAGAGATTTTGGTAGGATGGCCAATGCTGATTGAGGAGTTAACTATTGCTAGTAGCGGATCGATCAATGCCGGGATCATCTCTTTGAATAGTTTTGTTGGAATAGGGTCCAGCACACAAGTAGATGAATTTGACGCTAAAATTAAGGACATCAATTGTCAATAGTTAATTCTGGTAAACGCCTCAAATCGAGTAGTTGCAATTCAATAAAATACGTGAAGGAAACATGTACTGTACGTACAGGGTACAGGTATTCAATCAATTAAAAATTACGTAAAGACGTACAGAAATAATAAGCTGTAAAAATACTATATGTGCGCTAACCACGGAAAAGAGATAGAGAACAAAAGTACATAGGCCTGCACACATTTAAAATATTGTAAAAACAGTAGAATGAAATTTTCACGGATCGTTGCATTCGGGAATCATGAAGAACGAATGCACGAGGGCTGACTGTATACATCCATTCCTGCATTTCAGGCCTGTAACACATTCCAAAAAAATTGGGACAGTAAAGAATTTGTTACTTTGTAATGTTGCCATTCCTTCTCGCAATACTTAAAAGATGTTTTGGCGCTGAGGATACCAAGCAATAAAGTGTTTCAGGCATCCTATTCTTCCTGCAAAAATGTTAGATATTGAGATTTTTTTTAATAGTTTGAATGATTTATATGCATTGTATGTGATGAAATACTTGAAAATAAATTGTGAAATTTATTTTTAAAAAACGTAACTATTGTCATGACGGGCCAGTTGGATTTAAAAAGTTGCTTTGATTTATATGTGTAAACTCTTATCTGAAATTAACTGAGTATTCAGTCTGAATATGACTTATTTTACTCACTGGTAAAGGATTATATAAAAATAAGGTTTTAAAATGCTTTTTTTCCTGTTCCTGAGTATTGGTGGCAGGGTTGCACCAAGCAGAGCACTTATCAAAAAAATCTCATAAAAAGCGCGTCTGAGGTGGATGAATCCATTTTTGTGGTGGTTCATCACCCATTTCTTAAAATGACAAAATAGCAGGAAAATTTTCAAAAGACTGTTAATGCCTAAACTGTCCTCCAATCCCAGAATGAACCATATGCATTTAACCAGCCTGCACCATTCTAATATTTTACTGTTTTATCCTTAAATTGTCATTGACTTAATTCCTATGCCAATAAAAGAATGCCACCAGACTGAACAAAAAAATTAAAAGCCATCCAGAGCAGGTTCGTGGTGAACCTTGAAATTACCCAGGATGTACTGGATTACCCTAGAAAGGATGCCAGCTGACTGCAAGACACATATTCAAAATGTAAAGACACCGAGTTAACCATTTGGGGAGAAAATCTGAGTAAACACCGGGAGAACACGACAGCTTACCCACAACATCAGTTAATGGTTGGGCCAAAGAAATAAAACAAATGGCAAAAAAATAGCTTTGCATATGCCATGGTAAGTAATGTTTACAGTAAGTTGATTGCATACAGTTTAGTATTAGAATATAAGATTAATATTTGTATTCTGCTCGTTGTCTGGCTGTGCGAATCAGGAATTGTGTCCGTGATCAGCAGGTTGTTGGTTCAAATCCCATATCTGACAGAGTGATTTCACAGTTGGGCCCTTAAGCAAGGCCAGGGACTCTGTCTGATGCTGATCTCCCATCCTGACTTGTGTGATACTTGTAAAATATATTAATAAAAATGTAAAATCCATATGAGTGCTTGCCTCAATCGATATGTTTTCTTCAATTTAGTATTGGAAACAATAACCATAATTTTGCTGCCAACATGAAAGTTATCTAAAAACTAGTGTATGCATAACAAAATGTCATCAGTATATGAACAGTTATTATTGTGAAAATTTGCAGCTAGCAAGCCCTGTCAGCATAAGTGGGAGTCTTTTATATACCTTGTGACCGTCTTTAGCATTATTTCATTTTCAAATACTTTCTTTAACATGTGATGCAGCTGTACTGTAACAAAGAGGTCACAGGTATGTACTGGTATGAATTGATAAGAAGAATGTGCTTTCTTATTTACTGCACACTCTTAGAGTCATCTGTTGATTTTGCATATGTGTCAAGGTCAGTGAGCGTCCATCCCTGTCCTATGTGTTCCGTCCCCATTTAGCCAGCAGGTGTTGCTGGCCATTCTGTTCCCTCTGTCTTCATACTAGTTTCTAGTGTTTTTCCCTTCATCTCCAGGCTACCACATAGCTCAATGGGTTGAATGTGTGGTACCAAGGCTGTAACCTTGCAGTCTTGGCTTTGAGGCCAGCCCCACTTGTTTTGTGTGGGTTTCAGTTTTGTTTATCCTAGTTTAATTGTTCTGCTTGTGTTTATGTTCCTAGTCCCCCCTAGTGTTACCATTCAGTTGTGTGTCATAATTCCCTGCTTCCAAATATGTAGTTTGTCTCCTAGTTTTGGCATTTGTTCAAGTTCCCTAGTTTCTGTGCTCTACTTGGATTCCCTAGTCCTGCTCCCTAGTTCTGTTTAGTTATGATTTCTATAGTTTGTTAATATGTGTTTTTTCATATTTTGGTTCTGACCCCCCATGGTCCTGTTATTTTGAGTTCTTCCCCAATGTTCTTATTTTAATTCAATACACCCTTGTTTGTCTCTGAGCCGCAAGTGGGTCATCACCTTTTCCCACCCGCACCATGCCCCATCACTGCATCAATATGAACGTCTCTGCTACAGTTCCCCATCCATCCATCATATTCCACCCACTTTTCCTGGATAGCAGGGCAGACGGGCCTGGAACCTATCCCAGAAAGCTGGGTACACCCAGGGCGGCATATCCAGTTCTATCCCAAGTTGTTTTAAACATCCCTCCCTGTACATGCACGGTATGTCATGACATTTAAGATATTTTCTCTGTGACTAGATGACCTTTTTACTCCAACCATACTGATCTGGTGAGTTTTCAGTTGCAGGTTTGATGAGATAATAGCCTCAGTCTACCAGAATAATAACTTTGGGGCTTCATGCGGACTGTACTGTTTTGAGCCACATCACAGTGACCAACTGTTTTGTCCAAGAAAATTGCATTTCAACTTGTCTTAAAAGACTTTCACCAACTGAATGCATTTTATATTAAATTCCTCATGCTTACATTACTTCAGTCTTTCACTTCAGACCTAATATTGCAGCAGTTACAGGTCACAAGTAATGCTTCTTTTTCATTACACAAGAGATTCTTCTAAGCCACAAGGTCAGAAACAAGACCAGAGAGAGGCAGATTCTTCCAACTGGTCCCAGACACTTCTCTAACACTCACACTGCTGTTACTAATTTCGAAGTCCTTCACTGCATCTTCTACACACAAACATTACAGTAAACATTAACTCTAACAGGCATTAGACTGGTCAGTATACTTTGCTACAGTACAACAGAAACAGAAACAACTCTGTTTAGTGCTGAAAGCCCCCTTTCCTGCAGTGTTCCTCTACTGCTCTTCCTGAACCTACAGTACCTGGGTTGGCTCACATGGAGAAACAGAACAATAGCTTGTGGAGCCCAGTGTGGCTGCACAGTAAAGTGAAAACATTAAAACTGATAAAGCCGTCCATCCATCAATCCATCCATCCATCCATCCATCCATCACTTATCCAGATCACAAGTACAGCAGTCAAAGCAGAGATATGTTCAGATTTTCCCCTCCACAGCCACCCCCTCAAGCTCCTGCAGGTGAATACCAAGGCATGTCCAGGGTCTGCCCTGGAATCTCCACCTGATATGACAAACCAGAAACACCTCCCCAAGGTGGTATCCTACATCAATTCCTAAACCACCTCAGTTGGCTCCTTTCGATGCTGAGGAGCATTGGCTCTACTTTGTCCCCCTCCTACTGTAAGAGCACCTCAACCTATACCGTGAAAGAGGCTCATTTCCATTGCTTGTATATGTGACCTCATTCAGTTAGTCAATACACAGATTGATGACCATAGATGAGAGTAGGAATGTACATCAACCAGTCAATCAAAAGCTTTACCTTTTGACTTAGTTCCCTCTTTATCATGACAGACCGGTACAACGCCTTCATGACTGCTGAGGCTGCACCGATCTGCCTGTCAATGTACTGCTCCTTTTTTCTCCTCACTCGTAAACATGACTTCGAGATAATTAAACTCCTGCACTTGTGGCATTTGAGAACTATGGCCTCAGATTTGGAAGTGCTGGAGATCCTTACCCCCATCTACAATCACACACTCAGCAGCAAACCACCCAAGTGCATGCTGGAGGTCACAACTCAGTGAAGCTAACAGAACCACATCTTCTGCAAAAGCAAAGATGCAATCCTGAGGTCATTGAACTGGACAGTCTCTACCACCTGGCAGTAAGTCAGGCAGAATCAGTGACAGAGGGCGGCATTGGCAGTGTTCATTTGGCATAAGAGACAACGTTGCATTTGGGAGTTAGGAAACAAAGACTTAAAAATACTGGGCAAGAGGTAATAAATGAGGAACAGGTGCAAGTGCTTGACTTATTAAACAAGCCAACTAGTAGTTATAGCCAGACCCAAAACAAAGTTACAGGGCAACAGTGAGCCAGAACACCCCTAGGGTGTAGCAGAAACAGGAGAAATACTGATATAAATATGCTATGTTCTGTGCCTCCATTGTTGGTGTTTCCAGTGCCTGTCATGGCAGCAACTCTTGAACCTGGTGGTGGACACCAGTGGTAAAGGGAGCCATCAGGGCATTCTGAGCTTAGTTAAGTTGTGGATGCAGCTGACAGGTACCAGCAGGTCAAGTGGAATTACATTTTGGCAGTTGAGGAAGCAACTGTGTGGGAGGGGTTTGAAGAGTGACGCGTCATTGAAAATTACTTTTGTCATCCTTAAAGACATTCTGGAAAACTGTCACTGGGAGTGGGAAACGTACAGGGCTTCTCCCATGCTGTTTCGAGCAGGGATGTTTTACTGTTGTGCACAACTAATGATGCAATCGGAACAGTGGAATAAATAATTTGAGGACCTCCTGAATCCCACTGACATGCCTTGCTTAGAATAAGTAGAGTCGCAGGACTCAAAGGAGGATTCGGGCATTGCTGGGGTTGGGGTCACTGAGGTAGTCAAAAAAACTCTTCGGTGGTAAGGCTCTGGGGGTGGGTGAGATTCACCTTGAGTTTATGCTGGATGCTGGCATACTGGAAAGGAGGGTCTGTCCATTGGTTGAACCTCAGATCTATGAGAAGTAATGCGGATTCCACCCTGGTCTAGGAACATTGGACCAACTCTTCACCCTCATAAGGATATTGGAGGATTCATGGAAGTTTGCCCAACCAGTCTACATGTATTTTGTGGACTTGGAGAAGGCATTCGACCATGTCCCTTGTGGGGGTCCTGTAGGGGGTGCTTTGAAAGAATAGGATGCTGGGCCCTCTGCTTTGGGCCATTAGGTCCCTGTATAACAAGAGCGAGAGTGTGATTTGCATTGCAGGTATTAAGTCAAAACTAACAGTGGGTTCTTTGCACGTAAAGCAGTGACGTCATATCCACCAGTGTGAAATATGGCTCACTTGCTTCCGGTTTGAGTAACTATGAGCGCAAGAAAGGATAAACCTGTGTTTCAGAAGCTAAAAAAACAATAATAATAATTTCCTAAGTGCGCCCTGTCCTCAAAATACAATCGAGTTTTAAGTTTCCATGCATACCTCTGGGAAATTGGGCAAATCCAATGTATTTATACTCACATTTCATATAATTTATTTCATATAATATATTTTACTTTACTGCTTAAAGTTAACACATCTGCCTGGGCGAAATTGATTATTTAATCGGATGATCATCATAACCGATTTTTTCTTGTTTATGTCTCAGTCTAACTGACACGTATATTTCTTACATGAATAATAGGTAATAAAATGAACAGCGTCCCTAATTTTGATTGCAAAAAATAGTACAACCGTTTCAAACATTTTTCAAATTACAGTACTGCACAATTTAAATTACTGAACTGTGTATAATTAAAATACACTTGTCATGATCCGCTCCGTCCGATCCTCCCGTGTGCCACGCCCCCTCATTCCCCACGTGTATTTCCCCGATTGTT